>OX439040.1:19921610-19951429 GCA_949317995.1 Acholoe squamosa
AGTATAGAAAGCCCTTAAGCTTCATCCCACAAGTCAGTTGTCATGACCACACCCTTTTATATTCATTGCAGTGTGGAAATGACAAGGCTGGGTGTTTGCAGTAGTGTGCCTAGCACCTTTAAGACAGATCAGAGCTGAGGACGAGTGGACAGTACAGCAGACCCTCCACCTTTATAACTGTTCTTGACCCTGAACCAAACACAAACCCTAAGAGATAACTGTTGTATCTACCAGACATCCTCCTAAAACTGAATGGTGAGCCATCGTCATGATGGTGCAATGAAGCAGTGTTGTTTCTACAATGAAGCCGCAGATGGCAGCACAGCAAATCTCCGTCAAAATAACACTGAAATCCTTGCCCTAAAGTTGGCAAAGATTATTAATTTGATAATTTATTTCATGGTGCAGGAGATGAATGTCAACTTGCCATATTGTCTGCCAATCAGAAAAAAACAACCTTATTCTTTCAACAAGGAATGCTCGATCCAAATGTCCAGAATAACCATTAGCAAATATTCTCAATTTTACAGTATATCTCTGCAAATAGTGAGGATGGAAAAAAACAAATGAATTTCATTGTTGGCAACTTAAATATTCTAAAATCAAGCTATGTGCAAGTACTCTGGAGCACTGTATTTCAGGTTCAAAAAAATAAATGTTTTTACAACATACATCGATTCGGAGAACCTGATATGATGCAGATATTAATTGAATGTTTTAGAATGTCAAATATCTATCATACCTCCTTGGCCACTCAATAAAAGTTATATTTTCCTTACACTCTTTGGATCGAACTCATTTATGGACGAACTCCAGCCCGTGACACAGCACTAAATGGCTATGATAAACATTTTTATTCCATCAAGGAGATATCAATAACTTCATTATGTACTATGCACATGATGACGTGCATTGAGCCTCAATGTAAACGTAACTCTTAAATCTCCCAGGGGTCCTCGTAAAAATGAACAGCGAACCACCAAAATTGTATTGCAATGTGTTGGTTTAATTTCTAAAATGAAGCCTAAGAAGGCAGTTCGGCGGTACAGAGAATCTCCATGAAAATGACGACAGAATTCTGACAACTTTGGGTTTCACTGTTATTTTGACAACATTTATTTTTACAGTGCTGTTAAACTCTCCCAGCCATGACATGTAGTGTTTGGTTATTCTCCAATGCAAAAACAAATGCAACTGATATCGCAGGAATTAGCAATTTCATGGTAATTGTTTTGGCTTACAAGATCCCTATTTAGGTTTGTCAAGGCCTTTGCACTCATTATGCATAACGTCCTCATTTCAGTGCATATCTTTTCTCTCTTTTTATAGCATGCATCTATTCAATCAGAATTTAGGATGTTTCAACAATACTACAAAAAGCCCATCGACACATCAGAGGAATTCAAATCATTTTCCATGTAATTTAAGAGGAGAGTAAATGAGCTGATAGAGGCAACCCCTCCTGTATGTCAATGTCAACACTAAATTTGAATCTAAGCTATTGTGTATACATGCACATGTTTGCATAATTAGTGGATGACACACAGTTCCATAAAAAAAAGATAATACCCTTGATGGATTGCCCATTAGCTTATGATCTCTATGCCCCTTCATTAACAACTCGCTAGGTTCTCTGTTCCTGGAAATCCATGAGGGTCATATCAGGGACTCATCAAAGCCTGCCTGTAATGGGCACTCCTGAGTAGCTGGCTTAGTCCTTTTTGTATATATAGGGCAAGGCAAAAACATTCAAATGCTTTATTTTAGATATTGTATGCCAAGGTTGACTTAGATTTTGAAGGTAGACAATGCAATAGATAAGCAAATGTCAACAATCAGTGAATAATTTAGCATCGTATTCCCCAAGGGTGTAGCTGTCCTATATGTAACGAGGCCTGATAGGCTGAGTTGAATGCAGGACAGCTACACCGAGGGGAATACGATGCTAAATTATTCACTGTGAGTTGACATTTGCATTTATTATATGACTGTAAGGATGAATTTGCTTTTCAATAAGGAAACACAATGATATTTACTGATTTTGAATGCGATGAGTCGTCCCAGTTTGTTTTGATCCGCCATGACACCCTGCTCGACGAAGTAGGTTATGTGATTCGTAGCTAGCCACTGCTTTTAGTTTTGAATTAAATGTTTCTTGCGCAGGGCAATATCTTCTTTTTTAACATGGCGCTGGTACTTAGATATACCTTAAACAATTCATAACATATTATTTAACTAGTTCAATCATTCTTTTTTGCGTAAAACTTCTAATAACCATACCTAAATACGAAACTAATTAGCTCTGTATAAATTTCAAAATGGCGCCGCTGAATATGCGACGATCATATTCCACCACCCCCATTGAATAAGTAGTACTAATCTATAGTGTCGTTGATATTAGCCATATAATAAACAATTTGATTTATAGGAAGAGACAATAGCAATAAAATAGAGCGGGTGTAATAAATGGGGTATTGCAGGGGTGAAGAGAAGGCCCATATTTATAGGAATTGACAGGAAGGTAAATCTTTTACTCTCCAATTTCGATGGCACATCACTGTTCGACCTATGCTGATATACCGAGTCACTCAGACATCAGGACACAAACCTTGCCATGACCCTGCCAGCTGTGTAGGGCTAATTAGCTGAGCTATAATGCTAATTTGGCCTCTAGGGCAGCATAGGAAATCAGTGAGATAGCACCTTTTACTCTGAGCTTTATGTATGCTAGTCTGGAGGGCATCTCTCAACATAGTACTACTAGATACAGCCAATTGTACAAAATGGGCTCTATTTTGCTAAGTTACAACTGGAGACACTACAATTGCAGTGTTCGACCAGGCTGTAATTTAGAGGGACATGATACTTCTGATATAACTTGAATTGCGCAGGTTGTAACAGGTTGAGAAATGCCATCCTGTCGGCAAGATCTACTGCAAGGACCCGAGAGGTGCACTACCTGGTATTTAGACTAATGAGGAGGAAGGAAATATCAAAACACTATTCTAGTCAAGCAGATGAATAATATTCTTATGAACCCTCAGTAGTGCCAACCTGAAGTTTATAACTCATGCTGAGTGTATGTATCAAGGCTGCCCTTGTCGACCTCATATTTAGGTAGGAGAATCACTATAGGTAGCATGTGTAACTACTAACAACTTAGCTATAGAGCTAACTAGAGGCGTGATTTATTCTGCTACAGTCATCCTTTTCATGTAAATATTGAGCACATGGTTCAGAGGAATTTCAAAATAGAAATAACCCACAAAGGTTAATACCTCAAACAGAGTTAAGTGCTGAATGGCTAGAAAAGTGCTTAAGATATTTTTTCAAGTGTAATATATGTTATTTATGTTTAAGAGACTATAACGTTTTCTCTAAGTTAACAAGAAATGCCGTTGTGACCGCATAAAAAAACGCCTCCCACTGTTATTTTGTATTGTGAGACCTCATCACATGGGGCAAATGAAATCATCATAGCGCACTCCCGTACCACTTCGCGGTACCGCCGCTACGCGGCGTGGGAGGCGCTAAAAAATATGAGTCTGTTTTATAGCCATCGGATGATTGAAAGCTCTTGATTATGCTTAGAGAAGTTTTAAAAACAGTGTTTACATTTTAGCATTTTGACCGACATTGTCTTGGGTTCACTTCAGGGAGTCTTAGACTGTAAACATCAGTTATTTCAGGCATTTGTTGACATGTTACGACTTGCACAGTCATTAATATTTGGTACCCTCAAATGAAAGATCCTAGGTTATGCCCTACAACTACTCTCTACAATCAGCACTTACGTAGAAATTACATAGGCGTTGGTAGACAGTCATACCAGTGCAATCATTAGTGATGACTAGATGTATGTATGGTTTTAATGACATTAGATTGAGGGATCCCACTAGGGTCTAGTCGTACCATCTTGAGAAATGCCCTCCAGAGATGACTGGGAGTCTACAAAGCAAAGTGTCAGATACTCTCTGTGAGCTGTCTGTACAATGAATGAACATGACCTTTGACAAACACGACCCTCATGCGATACAAGCACCTGTGAATAGTAAAGAAACCACCAAAAGAGTCAAGACATAATACAAATACAGCTTCAGATGATGTTCCTGGTTTTAGTAAAAGGGAGTGGTGGAAAAAAGGATGTTGGTATCCTTTACAGAGAAGTCAGGGTATCACTGCCTATTCAGACTGAGATGTCTATTTGACGCCTTCAGGAGCATGTTGCTCCTATGGTAAAATGAGCTGTCAGTAGGTACCCTCTTTTCAAAAGAAGTCACGCTCTGCTTCACCATTCAACTTGCACTCACCACATTAGTCTGAAAAGTCACCTGTCTTGTTTAAAACAGAGAGAGCTGCACTATCAGGTATACCTACTCATGTCACACACTCTATAGTATATTATACTGACTGACTTCTCCCAACTAGGTACCTACTCAAATCCCCCTTTTCAGCACCATACTTGAATGACCACTTGTGAGCAACAAAAGGGACAAGTTAAAGGTACATGAAAAGAAAGGACTGGAAAGGAGGGCATTTTTAGCCAGCTCTTCCTTTTACTATAGGAGCAACACCCTCCTGGAGGGTGTTGCTCCTATTATAAAAAGAGCTGTGAGTATGTGCGCTCTTTTCTAAACAAGTCGTGCACTGCTTCAGCTAAGTACTTGCACTCACCACATTAGTCTCAAAAGTCACCTGCCTTGTTTAAAATAGAGAGAGCTGCACTACCAGGTACCTACTCATATCACACGCTCTATAGTTTATTATAATGACTGACTTCTCACAACTAGGTACCTACTCAAATCCCCCTTTTTTAGCACCTTACTTGAATGACCACTTGTGAGCAACAAAAGGGACAAGTTATAGGTACATGAAAAGAAAGGACTGGAAAGGAGGGCATTTTTAGCCAGCTCTTCCTTTTACTATAGGAGCAACACCCTCCTGGTGTACATCTGGGACCTTGCACCCCTAAGACTAATGTCGTCAGATCCTGTGTCATGGCCTTGCGTGTTCTGCCTCTTTGTATACAGTGACCTCTGATATCTGTGCTGTTGTTGGCACTGGTAGTGTTCTGGGGTAGGAATGGGGAGGGGGGGGGCTAGTATGATGTGCCGTTACTGTAAAGATCCTTTCAGGCACTTGTAATTGCCTGCACATAGAACCTACTCCAACAAATAGAAAAAGCTGATGAATCATTGATCGATTGAAAAAAGTACAACAATACAATATGCACAGTATTATCAAAGCATAAAGAAATTCTCGTTCCTTTAATACAGAAGGAGCCAAGAAAAAAAGAAGCCTTAGTAGAATTCCATGGTATGCACTGGAAAAATATTTGTTGAATATATGAGGCACAGCATGCCCACTGATATTAGGGTATAATGTCACTAAAGAGAGGATTCTATGAAACATGATCTTGAATATATGCCAGCCCTCAAATACTCAAAATATCCAGTACCAAACCGACTGGTAATCAAGATCATTTCAATACAGACTGTGTGCCTGTGTGACATCAGTGGCCTAATCAAAGCATCCACCCAGACTACAAATCATTAAAGACTTGAAGGCTTCATTAGCCAATTGTCATCCTCAGTTGAGCCTCATCATCCTTGGCTAGCTTGAAACCAATTCCACATTAGCCATATCAATAGTCTAGTGCAAACAATTGTATCCACATGACAGGGATAACACAGTGTGACACCAACAAAAAAAAATCAGCCTCACTGGAGGGAATTTATCTTTTTTTTTTTCTAGAGCAACATCCATGGCTCATCTTGAATTGGGCCAAAACTGACCTGAAGGAATTTTACTATGTTAATCAAAATTTGACATGTACTTGGAATGGGGACCTTAATGCACCTTGCAATAAGGGCCGTTTTCATGTCAGATTGTGTAACAAATATAATAATCTCTGGGTTACAAATTTATCTTATCGATGCAGCACATGGATAATGATGATATAGAGAGAGCCATTAATGCCATTTATGTGTCGAATAATCCCTTTAGGGATTGTTGGCATATATTCCTCTAGGGGGAGTCTAGATGTCTCCTCACCTCTCCACTAGGGGGAGGCCTCACCACCTGTGGTTCTTCTAACCGCTCTTATTATTGATTCAAATCTCCTGTACACTTCTGTTTGTTTGTCTGTGGATTTTTTTTTAAATTATGGAATAAAATAAGGCCGCCTAAGTTTGTGTTTTTTAGGGGCAAAAGTTCATGTGTCTACTCGTCAATTCATTCTGGAGCCGTAGAGAAATATAATGAACGGTTTGAATATGTATCACGTAAACATAAGGATGTGGAAGTGGCTAATAAACTAATGACTTTTTCTTAATGCGGCAAAGGTTTTGTGAGTTTTGGCTTTGGCCGCCTAAGTTTGTATTTTCTAGGGGGCAAGAGTTCATTGTGTCTACTCGCCAATTCATTCAGGAGCCGTAGAGGAATATGCGTCCAATTATCCCTTTATGGATTGTTGGCACATATTCCTCTAGGGGGAGTCTAGATGTCTCCTCACCTCTTCACTAGGGGGAGGCCTCACCACCTGTGGTTCTTCTAACCGCTCTCATTGTTGATTCAAATCTTCCAACTACCTGTACACTTCTGTTTGTTTGTCAGTGAATTTTCTTCTTTTTTTTTAAATCATGGAATAAAATAAGGCTGCCTAAGCTTGTGTTTTCTAGGGGCAAAAGTTCATGTGTCTACTCGTCAATTCATTCTGGAGCCGTAGAGGAATATAATGAACGGTTCGAATATGTATGTATCCTCTGCATTCACTTTCCCAGACATAGAGATAAACATATTCGACAGATTGAGTGAAGTAGCGGCTTTTCTTTTACCTTCCAATGGGATGCTCAGAAGACATCATAAAATAGCTGCAGTTGCCAGCACTTTGAGGCACTGAGTTCTGACAGTCTATCCCAGAGTGTGCATCCTCTTCCTACTGGCTGTCTATGACCCTGTCAGCTAGTCAGGATCATTAAGGGTCTCTCTCCACTAGCCAACAAATCACCATAACGAATGCCATCAGCACCTGTGTGTACTGGAGTGGGAATGGGGTATATTTCGCTGTAGGTCCATTGATCTGTACGGAATTGTGGCCGATACATGTATTTAGAAATATGGGCCATAATGTCACACTTATGGAAATTGATTATATATTATAGCATAAACTCCAGTGGGCATTTCACAAAATGATAAGTGATATTGAAAAAAGGCATCCCAAAGTCTGAGGTTCACTTGAGATTTTAGTGTTCTGCATTATGTGCAAATGGCTTTCATTTTGTTTCTTCAAAATGCAACCAAATGGATGCCTGCCACTACCATACCTGAATTATGCAGTACTGCATGTAAAATGATCAAATTAAAATTGTTGAGAAGTTGGCAAATGCGAATTTCAAGTTTGAATGCAAGATTGAAATTCAGAACTGTCCAGCTGAATGGCTCTATATGAATGAATTTACCACGTTTTACAGTAAAGGGGGTAAAAAAGTATCAATGGAGCCATAAGGAAGCAGGCTAGAGGATGTTTGTGCTAGAAGCATTTCCTCCTTATGCAAATGAAATGTCTGTTTATCACATTCTGCCTACCCCAGGGCTGGAACCTCACAATGTCCTGTACTAATTAGGTCATTTCCTAGGCTATAACCTTTCATTATTCCTATAGGCTCCTATGTAGGGCCTATCTGTATGGATCTTTCTTTACTACAATTGAAAAGGGCAGTTGGATATTGGAGACAGTGACAACAAGAGGTATTCACCAATCAGGAGAAAGGTATTCATCAAAACGTTGGAAGTCACTTCTGCAGGTGGTGCATATCCAAACTGAAGTCCGTCACCTTAGGTAGGTCACTTTCGTCTTGCGTTCCCAACAGCCATTTAATGACCTCGGTCAAGGAGTGATCAGTGCCTTTCAAATAACAACCCATTTCCCAAGAAGTCACTTACTTCACTATTGTCTTCTAAGTAGGTACCTAGGTGTATTAGGATAGAACAGAGAAAAAACACTAACATGCAGAAGCACATCCTCAGAGAAGGCACTCAGGTGCGACCAACCCGATGAAGGGCTTTGGCCACTTTTGCTTTTTGCAACAGAGTCTGATTCATAGGAAGTGACTTCCTTCTCAGTATAGGGTGGCTAGTGCCTTCTGAAGGTTGCAGAGAAGTGGTGAGTGAGGTACCTGCCATGATAATCTCTTTCCTAATTATTTTGAAACAGCCTCCAGGGTTATTTCATGAGACATTTCTATAGTGGCAGTGGTCAACATTGAATGGTAGACCCAATAGATATAGATAAGGAGAAAATACTGTCAATATTTGGAGGCCATCCGACTTTTCCCTGTCTTGCTGAAATTCTCAAGATCTCTTCCCTATACATTTGGCATAGGGTTTGTAGGCACATGGAACAACGTCTGTTGCAGCCTACCTTGTATCAAAGCATAAACCCATCATACAGATGAGTCTTTTCACTTCTACAGGCGATTGTCAACACTGCAGCTATTGGCTATGTTGGCTGGTCCCGCTGCCCAACCTCCCACGCTCGGTATAGGGCAGGTAGCTAGCAACTTCAAGCATTGGCATGCGCGTGCTTCACTCGCCTATACCAAGGCTTTGTACTTTGCCAATGCTTGAAGAATGATATGCAAATCATAATTTATGATAATGATATTCTGGTCACGTGTTAGCTCTACTAGAACTCGTGACGTCATAAGGTCAGTTAGTAGCTACCAGCGGGCATATCGCATCAATCCCGCAGTGGTACCAGCGAATGTCCCTGCTTAAGTAGAAACAGAGGTGGGGTGCAAATAAAAAAGTGTTATGCTGTCATTGGTATAACAATGAATCTTGATCAGACTGAGTCCAAGTTGTTGGCTTGCCCATTCTAGAGCCATTTTAGAGACTATTTATGGAGAGCATAATGAGAAAATAGTGAACATCTAAGATTTATGGATCATTTGCAAGACCTATACTGGGGCTATTGCTTGGAAGCATTGCTGACTATTCAAAGTAAGGTGATAATTACACAAGTAGGCTATTTCAGAATGATATAATAAAAGTGTGTGAACAAGGAACTAAGCAGATGAAGTCTGTATTCAATTTGGTCTTAATCTGATAATGGGTATGATTATATAAAGACTGGATTACATTTTTATGAAAATATTACTTAGGGGACAGCTTATACATGGTGCCATTTCCTCATTGAGTCATCCTACCTGTCTGCACCCTACACATACATTCACAGCAAGGTTATTTCAAAGTAACGTTAATTTACCACTGTTTTGAAATATGCCTTCTTTGCCCTATGGTACAAATAGAAAACCTGTGTTTTGATATTGACATTTCTTTCAAAACATCCCTTTTATTTTAAGATAGTTGCATAATCATGTCATCTCAGTTTTGGCAATCTCCTTGGTTTCCGTAGGTTAAGCAAAAGGGAGAACACCTTTTCTGTCTCTTGCTTTTGTGAATGCAGCTTTTTATAGCCTTCATGGTGCAAAACATCGGAACCTGCATGGACGCCGTTCCCATGGCAAAAATTCATCCAAGGCGGTTAAGCTGTTTGTATTGTGTTGCCATTTTTATTTACTTCCTCATACAACCGAAGGGTGTGTTATTGTGACTAGTTGTAGAGGGGCAGGTCCAAGCAGATGTCCCTCCGTGACATTTCCTATTTTAGAATCTGGAATCCACATCTAAAAGAGTAAAATTATTTCTTTTGGTGGGAATTTGGTGCCAGACATAAAGATGAATTCGCACCAAAAGAAATAATTTTATTCTTTTAGATGTGGATTCCAGAGTCTAAAATGGAAGTGTCACGGAGGGATAAAATGGACCTATCTGCTTGGAGATGCCCAGAGAGAAGACTACTATGCTATTATTTTTATTTGCCATGGCTGCTTATTAGGTTGAAGTTTGTATCAGCTTGGTATGCATGTTTATATGAATTTTTTGATCCACCTTGTAGTTAGCATTCATGACCATTCAAGACTAGAGTAATATAATGGCTCATCTCCACTTTGGTACTGCCTTTAGTTAACATCCTGCCTCTTCTAAAAACTGAATCACCTCAAATTGATGCAGTGGAATTTACCTTTATGCAATCACAAAGCAACCCTATCTATGATTGGCCAATGCTGGAACTCTCTTACCTTTCACAGGAAGCGATGCCTTTCATAGCATCTAGAAAATGTTTTCGTGGGAATCTCTTGTTATAACCTATACCCAATAGACTTGTGAGACTAGTGTCAGTAGTTATCAGTTCACTTTTATCCTCTGGGATATTGATAACATGTCCCCAGTTCAAGCATCCATTTGACTTGTGACTATTGGCATTCAACGTATTTCATTTTGGAAATAGATACAAAATTCAGTAGTGAAGATAAAAAAATAGCCATGGGACAAATTTGGTAGAACATAGTGTAGTTGGAAGGAAGGCTTTAATTCTGTGCATGAAAATTAAGGTGAATATGGAGGTCAACTTCCTTCAATTTATCTTTGTTATGGTAAAAATTCAGCTTGGTCTGTGCTCCAAACTACCTAAATCATTGGCAATTATGTCTATTCTGAATGGAAACCACCATAAATCCAACCTGCAATCACTTATTCTTAAAAGCAATTACCTAAAAGCAAAATAAAGCATTTGGGGTTACTCGGGTGAACATTTGGTAGACTAACTCAGGTATTCATAACAGGACATTAAACAGAAAGCATGCCACCGCCTAAAACTCGTTAATGGAGACGAGTTTAGGGTAGTCAAGGTCAAATGACCACCTAAACTTGTCATACTGACAATAGAAAGTCAACATACTGACGATAAGGTGGTTAGGATGACGACCTAAAGTCCCCACTTTGACAAACTAAAGCTGTAGATTTAGGTATTGTCAACCTGAGGATTTAAAGTTGTCTACACTGACGAGTTTCGTGCCTCTCAGTTTTTCAGTGTACTACTCTATACTATTATGGCTTAACCCATGTCGATTGACCAAAAAAAATTAGGGGAACCCCTAAATTTTCAAAATACTCCCATCCAGGGCCAGTGGCAACGTTTGGTGAAAACAGACCAAAAACAGCTGATACAGTTTGCAAATCTTTCATCAGTCATCCCACCTTAGGAAGGTCAGGGTGGCAAAGAGACTGAGAGAAGAGAAGGTGGTCATAAAGAGTTTGTATCAGGATGGAAAAGGGACCATTTTAAGGATGTGCAAAGTCAATCTTTTCATACATTTCTAGAATGATGACTGAACCAGTCATCAGATCCACCAATACCTGCTATTTCTATGCAATATGTTTTTATCAGTTGCAGTAAACTTAATATAACTATCGAATCAAATACCAAAAGAAATCTCTATTTCTTGAAAAACATCATTTTAGCTAGTCTAGGCCTAATTAAATAGTACGACAGAGTTAGTCAGTTCTGATATCTCCTTAAACATAAAATGTAATTCCCATCTCTGATGAAGACAATGTGCTTGTGTCACTAGATCTGTAGTTAACTAATGGGAAGAGCAAGTCAGACTTGTTAAAGACTATTAGGTGGCAAGGTGACACAGATTCTAGTTAATGAAAACTTCATCAGGGAATTACTTTGCATCAAAGCCGGACCTGATAAGGTGGCACAATTTCATGCTCTTTTATCAATTTAATTACCAGATGTCTTATTGCATAAGACTATTTATATCCCTTCATTCTATTCCTTCCTGTATTTGATATAAATCTGATAATCAAATGCACTGCCTTTTTATCTGTCAGAGTTGAGTGAAAAGTGGCTGATCCTTTGCTTTTGGCCCTGGGAACATACGGGTCAGGTCGTCAGAAAGCAGTAGATTTTGTGTTTTGTGGTCATTTTTTACTTTTATGGCTCTGGAGAAATAAGTTGTGAACCAATGTTGTCTTACATAGACTCATTTGGTGGAGAACACTTAGGGCTATCAGAGGGATGTAAATTTGTGGTCATTCATCTAAAATTCTAAGACTTATAGCATGCCAAAGTGAAAAAAAACGACCAAATTTCTTCTTTTTATAATTTCTGTATTTTTTACAAGTGTCCCATATTGAATAAATAACATCTGGAGTATCCCAAAGTTATTTTTTGTATTGTATATGATCATAGGTATCATTTCCATGAGGTTTGGACATGTTACTAAGTGAGAATTTTTCATGATGTGTCTTTCAAAGTGGAAATCTGTAATTTGTAACGTCCGGTACCTAAATCTAAATCAGTTATAAAACATGGAAAAATTGAAGCTTTGAAATCTTTGTTATGACCCATATGGAGGGCCCTATTGTCCCCTACTTTGGTGAAAAAAATGTGTGTCTGACAGCATTTGTCTCCATGTGAGAGCAGCTTATGTGAAATAATTCTGATAAAAGTACCGGACGTTACGTAACGTCCGGTACTTTTATCATCATGTAGGAGGCAGTCTACTGTGCATGCATAACTCAAATGTTGTCCCATTTTATAATTGAAGTCAATAATAGATATATTGGTGACATGATCTGTGAAAAGCGGTCTTAGTGCAGGGTGCAATAAGACCCCTTTTCCCAGTACATGCCACATTGGTCTTGTTGTTTCATGAGTTTGTTACAGAGGTGTAGGAAGCAAATCTTCATTGGGGGGGCCGGCGAGGGCACCATCGCGACCACCTTGAATTGTCGGCTGATGCGTGATGGCATCTATATATGCGTATTTAGAATTCATATAGAAAAGTGATTTTTGGTAGATTTTGGATCTGACTTTAGGCTCAGACCCCCATTCTCCCTATGACATCACCATAATAATCTAAATTGAGATGTAAAGTTTTAGCTTCTTTTCCATTGTGTTTATGAGTTCTTGGAAAATATTGGGGGGGCCCAGACATACTCAGGCCCAACCTCCTTCATGATTGGGGGGGGCCCAGGCCCCCCTGGCCCCCCTTTTCCTATGCCCCTGTGTTATGCATAATGGTACATTCTTATATTACTGAGAGCAACTTCAATTACCTCCATATTTCATCATTTTGGTACCGGACGTTACATGACACAAAACAAGCAATAAAAATGGAACTGGATGTCCTAGATCGGTATTTTTTGTTTTTCTGAGCTGAGGACATATACCTTGACATATTTGTTAAGGTTACATAAAGTAATTAGCAAATTAATTTTTCAGGGCCTTCAAGGGCAAAAGCTTACACTTTCTGACGACCTGACCCATACACATGGTTTAGAACTTCACCACATACCAATCGAACCACATAGGGCCAAATTCTATACCAGCTTCTGACTACCCCTTATCACAATGCCATTTGCAGCATACCAAATTGTCAGATATCAAACAAGAAATTCATTTCTACTGCCAAATATATGGAATTTTGAACATATTTAACTCAATTACTTTGTTTTAAATACCAAGGAGCACAAGATTCGGTCACCACTAAGGGTTATCACACATGGGGAAGGTGAGTGTGATAGCCCTCACTGGTGCACCTTTGTTTGTGTATGCCTGGAAGCCATTTCTCAAGATTGTAGGACTAGAAAGTTTCATGTCGTAGTAGGATCCCTCACTCTAATCACATTAAAGCATGCGTCTTGTGGTCACTATGATTGCACTGAATTGACAGTCCTACCAAACCCAATGTAATCCATATAGTAGGTGCGGCTGATACAGACCGGGCAGTTGTAGTACATTACCTAGAATCACCAACTCTTGTTCTAAAGCTCTCAAATCGCAGTGGCTTTGTCTAGTCGTATCATGTTGGGAAATGCCTCTCAAGTCAGCAAACCAGCTGGGTGGTTGCTTTTGTCTCTATAATACTGCTCTAACTGAATGCTTCACATGCCTAACACAGAAGATGATGATCTTAACACCTGACGACAGAGAGCAAGGAATCATTCCTTTTTCAACAAATTAGGTCATATTACAACTCCAAATAATGAAACGTCTGACAAGGCTTCTATCCAATTTGATAAGATGAGAGCTAGTAAATGGATTTTTCCTGAAAAAGAATCTAAATTCGTTGGTTTTTATTTTCCACTTTTTTACTATCTATGTCCTAACCCAGCAAATTGTCGTCATCTGTTGCCATGATTGGTCATCAATGGTGACTCCTTTTTGAGTGAGAACTCATTCCGTCATCTTTCACCACTGTGTGTTAGACTCACGTGGCATAGCAATTGCTATTCCTGGTGATCTTGTGCTATATAGACGTTGTGTTCCATCTAGCAACATGTGTGAGTCACTTCACACAGGTTCATGAGGACTCGAGACAATTTGCTGGGAAGCAAACATACGAAGTTTTCTTTTGTTGTTTTTGCTGTGACATTTGTTGTGGATATTTGATTAAATTTCTCTCCAATACCATTCATGTCTTAACTGTGGTGCTGAATAAATGCCTGTTGTGTCCCCGCGTTATCTGAATTATCTGTTTTTATCTTTGCAGCACTCTGCATCAAATGCCTCCAGTGTACCACCCTGGTCGATAAGGGTTGTTCCACAGGAGACTTTCCTGCCACGGAATGCAAGCCAGATGATAAATACTGCATCACCTACACAGGCATTGTCAATGCAGGTATGTAAATGATAAATAATTTTTTTTTAATACTCTTTGACTCAACAGTACCAGAAGAAGCACCAGTGAGACAATAGTAGGCATGTGGAGCATGTGGTTCTGACATATTTAAAGCCCTAGATGAAAATGAATGCACACAGGCATCAATCACTGCCTGCTAATACAACATTTTCTTTCAAAAAGGAAAGAGCTACAGAACAATAGTGTGCATGACTAGATGGGTAAGGGTGCAGTAATAAATCAGTTTCTTCTTGGGATAGAAAAAAAAGCTGATAGCCACTTATAACTGTCAGTTTATATCTTGATTGACATAAGCAAGTTAGAATTGTCCCATCCAAATATAAATAGGTGGCCTGCATGTGTCCCCTAAATGGGGCAACAAAAAAAATCCAAAATGTTTTAACCATCAATGACTTTGTGTTTACTTTCCATTCATCCGAATTAAATAGAATTACCTCAGAATTTCTGGTTGTTTTTTTCTTTTTCCTCCTTTTTTGGCTGACCATGTATTTTAGGTGCCTTTTAGCATGGGTTAAAACCCTATTTTTTTTTCTTTTTGGACGTGTTTATTGCATTAATAATCAAACAGACAACCAATTATTGGAGAAAAAGTGCCCAACAAAGGCTCCCAGCAAATTGTCGTCAACTGTCGCCATGATTGGTCATCAATGGTGACTCCTTTTTGTGTGATAACTCATTCCGTCATCTTTCGCCACTGTGTGTTAGACTCACGTGGCATAGCAATTGCTATTCCTGGTGATCTTGTGCTATAATGACATCGTGTTCCATCTAGCGACATGTGTGAGCCACTTCACACAGTTTGAAGCGGACTCACAACAATTTGCTGGGCTGCAGTGGATGTAATTGATTTGCATCATGAACAAACAGTTATCCCACTTTTTGGTAAGGAGCACTTCATTTAAATGGAAATTTAAAGTACGTCTTTATGCCATGTCTTGACATTTCCCTTAGAGGAATTTAAGAACGTTTTGTAACATTTGGGAAATTACAAAAATCTTCATAGTTTTTTCCATTTACAAAAAATGTACCAAGAAAACATTGCACTCCTCCTCAATTCCCTAGTATTTGACACGTGATATATGTTGTAATCGTGCACATTCCTTGGAAAAAGTATAATCGTGTATAATTATTAGTACTATTAGATCTGTACTTGTTAATCCAAATTCTAGCTATGGCAGCTACTCAGTAATAAATGTGAAACAAATAATATCAGGGCGTATCATATTCATGTGAAAAAGGGAAATTAATTAACTACAGGATAATTATCAAGATTGTGAGAGCAATCAAAGTAGAATGACCTACCAAGGTTATACAAATTCCTCATTATTACAATTATCATAGTTGTTCACAAGTGTTAGCATCAAGGGTATAAAGTGAACCCATAAACAGCAGAGAGAAAGTGAAAAATGGCCAACATTTACATGCCATGTTGTTCTGATGGCTTGGATGGATGTTCCAAATGTCAACTCAACCATTGACCAAGATTTCAGGGTCATCTAGACACCTCTAATCCAAATGAATGTTAAATCGGGACTCCTTTAATGTGATGGTGGCTGATACATCTGTGGTCTTTTTTTTTTTTAAACGGAAATCTCACCTGTGGTCTTTTTCAGAACTCCACCTGTTGATATCTTTAAGATATCCAAAGATATCTCGAGAGATATCTGAGGAAGCCTTTTGATTTCAATCCTTAAACCTAAGACACGACACCATCTACCAAGCATCCCTGTAAGTTGTGTAGTGAGCCACAACATTTTTGATACAGTGAAGCCATGTAATTTCTACGATGAAGCCTCTGAACGGATGACTGTTAAAATCTGTATTAAAAGACATCGTTGTGAATATGAGAATGAAATCTTTTGTCACATCATGCCCATCATGGACAGCGTTTATTTGCCCCTGATCTCCTCTTCCCAAGGTTGCTATTTGAAGATGATTAGCAACAACACCCATTCACATTATGAAACAACCAGCTAATATTAGCCTTCTACCCAGGAATAACCTTCTATGGATCAATCATCATCACTATCTACTTTTGCACTTTCCCAAAGCAAGGAAAATTCATCTTGTAAAAGGGTCTCTGGACCTTCATGAAATTGAAAAGTTTGAAACTGGCTGTTACAAATGCTGTGGACATGTGAAAAAAACTTTCATTTTGATTGATACACAAGAAAAAAATATGAGATGAGAAATATCTGTGAAAAATGTGTCAAAGTGACACGCTGAGCAATTCTATTCTGACTCAGTTCAGAGCCAGCGCTACTGCAGATTATGTCTTGCCATAGACCTCCATCAACTGAGGTTCTGGGAATAACACTTCCGCTTTAGGATCTTTTCCTGCCAGGATCATCTATATAACTCATCTATAAATCAGTCTACATATGGAAGCCAGATGATCTCATTCAGGGGAAAGATGGTGGCCCACACACTTCATGTCTATCTGCCCTAACACCTTATATCTATCATGATCGTCAGTCACAGAGCAACCCTGACACTAACAAGCACCCACGCTATCATTTGCATCAGATATCTACCCCAACTACCATTAATTAAATGGAAACATAGAAAAGCCAAGAACTTAGGAACATATGTTTGTGCATTACCTTCTTATATCATATGTGATATATATGGACGATACTCTGGTGACCAAAAATAGGGCCTAGCTAATAAGGAAAGGTAGCAACTGGAGAGAAAACTGTCCTCAGCCCTTGATTAATCAGTCATAATTTCACGCTCTCTTGTGAAGGGAATGGTGATGGAATGGTAATGGAATACCCAGTCTGCATTTGGCATGATATTGAGGATATGGTCAGATCTGAGGACGATTTTTGAAGTCCCACATAAATGTGCTCTTTTTGTTCTTTTCTACCCTTTTTCGCGGAATTTAATATTGACACTAGAAAATCATTTCTATAAATGCTACCCATTAACAGACATAACTTAAATGTATGTGAAACATATTGAATTCTTGACCATATGTTAGATTTCCGAAACAGATCATCTAGTGTAAGAGATATCATATAATAAGATACTATCATACCTTAGACATGAATTCTACTTGTCAGGGAATGTACTACTATATTAGACAAGATAAGTTTTGATATGGTTTCTCTAACCAGAAGATGCACTAATCGTGTATAATTATCTGCTCTAATTACCCATACATAGAGCCCTATCGGCACAGGTCATGGTCTAGTGATTACAAGGAGGCAGGGTCAGAAATTTCCATGGGCACAAATCTAGGGCTGTCTACAGATGTTGATATTATTGGGAACAGGGTGTGTTGCACGTCTAGGACATCAGCTTCAGACCAGCCCTTATTTTTGGTGCAGCCTGTTGCATACGATTTATTGTAATGCAGCAACAGCTGCAGGTGCTAGTATTTCTCATTTCGGGGGAAAGCACTTCAAGAACTATACCAGTTCTCCTGACAGTAAATTTAAGACATTCCCTTATTATTCCCCATGAGCATTTAGTCCCATGATGTAAGATTTAGAGTTGAATGATAACATGATACGGCAGCTGAAAGGCATATTCTGGTTTTGTTATTGTGGAAACAGTAAACGTAATGACTACACTTTTGGTTCTTCCATGGATTTAAACTCACACAGTAATGAGCTGCCTAGCTTTCAAATAAGACAGAAACTTGATGGGTTACACTGACTACTATAGTGGCATTCAACACAGATAACACTCATGAAAGGTGTGCCTCTTATCAATCCCCCAATCTAACATAAGAGATGATAGCATGAATTCAATCGCATTTTTCACTTCATTTCCACTAGACTGCATCTGGAGCTTAATTCAAAAGGCTCTGCCATCGCTACCTATGAGATGTTAGCATAGGCATGTCTGTTACCATCTCATAAGACCTAGTGTTACTACAAAAAAATAGCTGGTGGTGTTAGGCCGGTAACTAATAGGAAGTACTATGCAGTCCTTCACTATTCCACTTCAGTACTAACCACTAGCACCACCCCTTATTTTATACTGAGAAACGATAGTGGTTCCCCCCCCCCCCCCCGTGCAAGTGCACCTGGGTGGGGGGACATTCCTCATCACAAAAGTGAATGCACCTGCGGATAGTCCTTGGGGGCTCTTGAGGCTGCTCATGAGTTAAGGGCATTTGAATGCATTTTCTCAGACTGCTTGAGGGTTCTTGAGTCTACTCATGCGTTAAGGGCATAGTAACTTCATGCTTCTGTTCTCTCTGCTGTTGGTGACATACTTGAAGACATTTCAGGGTCAAGAGCACCCGACAGAGTATATATAATTAGCAGAACCCCAGTGTAGCCACTCTTGAGCGAACGAGATTTTCCTCTGCTATTTTTTACCGTCCACTGCTATTTTTTCTTTGTAGACCTCTTACCACTCTGCACAGTTGTTAGCTGCTT
This sequence comes from Acholoe squamosa, assembly GCA_949317995.1. Classification (NCBI taxonomy): domain Eukaryota; kingdom Metazoa; phylum Annelida; class Polychaeta; order Phyllodocida; family Polynoidae; genus Acholoe; species Acholoe squamosa. The sequence goes on from OX439040.1 coordinate 19,940,566, forward strand.
AGAATAGTGAAAGGAGGGCTGAGGCTAACATCACTCACTAAAAAGTAGCTGGCTATCAGAAAGGAAGGCAGGCCTACCTTAAGAAAGCAGTATAGAATATGGGAGGGAAATCACTAATCATGAGTAGCGATGGCTGAGCCTTTTGAATTAAGCTCCAGTATAGAATATGGGAGGGAAATATCCGCAGGTGCATTCACTTTTGTGACGAGGAATGTTCCCCCACTCAGGTGCACTTGCACTCGGGGGAAACCACTATCATTTCTCAGTATAAAATAAGGGGTGGTGTTAGTACTAAAGTGGAAAAGTAAAGGACTCCATAGTATTTCCTATTAGTTACCGGACTAACACCACCAGCTATTTTATTGTAGTAACACTAGGTCTTATGAGATGGTAACAGACATGCCTATGCTAACATCTCATAGGTAGCGATGGCAGAGCCTTCTGAGTTAACCTCCTGGTACCTATCTCTCAGAGGCAAATCGATTTGACATTCCCTGTTCAGTGAAAAGAAGATATTCTGATAAGACCCTAGTATGGCTATTCTACATGATGTGAATAAGTACTGGCTATCCACTATTGGCAGGAATTGCTTTCCATAGATGAATACACCACAAACCGGTAACCTCCTGAGATAACCAGCAACAGGGTTGAAAAGAAGGCAATCATGCGGTGTGGTATAATAGCATTTAAATATCTTTTGGATACCCTTACATAAAAGCATATTGCATGATCAAAATTCAAGGGTTGTATCCTTTCCCGGACTGAATACAGAGACTCTAGTAGAAGCAAAGGATATAGTAGGTCCTAGCTGTCAATAAAGCAGTTTAAAAGTAGCATGAAGTTGATTGAAGTTTGGCCATTAAAAGGTTCCATAAATCGGGTAATGGAAAATGAGTTTCATAATATTTCCTACCAGTGTTTGTAATACACTGCTTATCATTAAATACACATTGCTCACAAGTCATTCTCTGGTGATTTCAAATAAGAATATTTCAACTTGAAATATTGGAGCACTTAGTATGTTTTCCACCTGGCTGCGACTTAGTAGCTGAAGCCAGTGGTCTTTACACTGAAAGAAGATAATTGAGTACAACTTGAAAAAGATTATTGTGAAAGGTCTGTAGGGAGAGTAGGAGAGAGGAATCATCATGTGCGCAACAAAGCTTGGAGAGGACTTAATTGGTTTCCATCAAGAACAATGAAGTAATTTACTTCTTACAGAGAAGCACTTAATTCAAATGGACATTTTAACTAAGTCTTTATACCACACTTGTCTGGTCCTTAACGGTGTTAACATTTGTAGAATTATCTTAGATTCTGATAGATCTATAGTTTTCTTCAGTGTTGTGCAATCCACACTCATAGATGAGGTTCATTCAAAAAGATTATTCACTAATATATTGGTATTGTAGTATGCTCGTTATAATATGACGGTTGTAAGATATCATAATCCTTGCATCAAGACATCCTTTATTTATTGGGCTAAGAAAACCGTGAAATGGGATAGCCTGTGGAAAAGATCTTTGAGATATCTTTCAATGTCTCTGATTTCAATCTGAAATTTGAGATGCACAGATAATTGAGGATTTCATCAAAAACATAAACTATAGTATCACACTGCTGTTCTCTTCCTATTCAATGGTAAGTGACAACGATAACCATTCCAAATTTGAAACAAGGCAATTCTATTAGCCACCTGCTGAGGAATAACCTAATGTGGATCAGTCATCATCACTATCTACTTGTGCAGTTTCCCAAAGTTATTGAAATTCCTCCTTGTAAAAAGGTCTCTGTGTGAGAGTGTAAAATTATTACAAATACTGTAAAACTGTAAACAAAACCTTCCATTTTTATTGATTGTACAAGACAAAAAAGAATATTAGAAAAAAAAACAGTTGTAAAAATGGTTGAGAAAAATGTGCAGTAGTGACACTCTGCGTGATCTGAGCCTGACCCAGTTCACAGCCAGAGATACTGGAGATATCATGAATTATTTTAATTTTGAGTATACAAACTTGCCAGACCTATTTTCCTTTAGAGATTTCCTTTTGCATAATATTCTCTTTGTAATTTTGAACATCAGATGCAATGGTGTTACTAAGATGATTATGTCCGATTCAAAAATGTTTTAACATCATATTTATTATCGTTCCAGGCATTGTGGTGTTCCGAGGATGCAACCCAGAGCCGATAGAGAAGTGCCAAGAGGGTGTCTTAGAAAGTCAGCGTGTTACAACATGTTATGAGACATGTAATTACACTGCGTGTAACCAACCACATGCATCATCAGCCTCTACATCCTCTGTGCATGTGACATCAGCCTACATCTCATCACTGTGGCTACCAGTCATTCTGACCCTGATAAGGGAATCCCTCCTCTACTGCCAGATTACATGATCTGCAGTAAACTAGAGAAGAGAAGAGGCGAAGTCCTGATTAGAGTAATCTAGGTTGTGAGCTCAAGAACAATAATTGTATTAATTGCATTTGGAGACACTCGGTAGACTGTGTCAAGTGTGATTTCCCCAATTTAGTTATAGGATCAGCTCTAACACCATACTGTCTATAACAAGTGTTTGCCATATTTAACATTTGCTCGGATTCAAAGAACTGCAATGCAGTGATGACCCTCTTTAAGAATTGATCTGATGTCACTTGGAACAAAGAAACAAAGGTTGAACCACAAACTATGGAAGATAAGTTCAACCAAGTACATGCAAAAGTCAAGTACGAGGCTAGCAGGAAAAACAAACCTGTTCTCTGAAATTCATCTGAGTCAACTAATTTCAGCAGACAGTTAACATACGCTGACAAACATTTGCTGAATTGATTAAACATGATGTAATCACCCTAAAAAGACTATCGGGACTTTTGTATCTCATTTAAGTAGTGCTTCCACCGCTACATCATCAGTTGATGGGCAAGACCTGCCTCCAATGGGACGGATGACCACCCATGGCCTTGAAAGTCGACTTATGAAAAGGTCCTTTCCACCAAACGTTGCAGTGGATGCACCGCTTTAGTCCTCAATAAGAGCTATACACAATTTCTCAAGCCACCCTCTTGCACAATTCTCAAAGACATTATAAGTGGTGCATCAGCAATTATATTACATGTGATACACATGACAATTGTAAGTGAATAATAATTGTGAACACTAAAATGAATTTGGTCTTTGTAGATTTAACAAACAGCTTTTCATTTATGTCGAAATTTGGGGTTTATGGTGAGATGGGTTTCTTGGATATCCTTTCAGATATCTTTTAACACACTAAACGTCTGATGTAGTTTCAGAGAAACCCTATCCATATGTTCTGGGTCTACATTCATGTAGTCCCAAATTGGTGAGTACTGAAAAGAGTGACCTTTTTCTAAAGAATGTTTTTGTCGCACCTTCAAAGTGGGTGAACATGCTGTGTCCTATGTATTATTTACTCTAAGTCAAAAAAAGGAAAGATTTTGAGATTTGAATGATATCAAATATGAGTCTGGAGACTATTTCAAAATACTGCTAATTTCCCACTATTCTGATACTACACTCTTCTGGATGGATCTCTTGCTAAAGATTTCCATAGAGATAGCAGACAATAACTACAGCAAGTATTTCATGGTAATTTTAGATTTATATTGGCTTTACAAAAATCTTCTAAATAGGAAAATCCATGTAACAACACTTGTCAGAGAAGGAAGTGATCTGGAGGGCATTTCGCAATAATGTTGATTAGTATCATTTAGAAATTTTATATCATTGAGGAATGACCTATAGTTTTACATAATTTGACAGTAAGTTAGAATTAATGGACAAGATTGATGTCTGACTGTGTAATTTTACTGTGCCTTTTCTTTAGATATACAATTATGATAGATCATAATATCAATAGGTCTGATTAGTTGGTGGGATACAGAATCATCACTGCTGTATTCTGGATGTGCATTTGTATCATGTATGTGACAACGAAACGACCCTCGCTAGAAATTATAAAAATGCCTGTAACGCAATTGTGCCTTGTCTGTAAATCATAAACCACTTCAACCTTTGGTTTTTGGCTTTCTTGTAAATAAGAATATATATTGCCCCCCCCCCCCGCCCTACTGAGGTAGATAGTGGTCATGCCCAGTGGGCACATCAACATTGATTCAGCGTTGAAACAACGTTTGCAATGTTTGCATATCAACGGTTGATATAGGGTTAAAATATAGTTGAATTTGAAAGTTGACACAAAATAATCAAAATCAACTGTGAATCAATATATAATCTTCAGCGCTGATTCAATGTTTGTATTTCTATGTTGATTCAACATTGACACAACATTGATATGATGTTGAAACAATGTTGATATTTGTTAGGGCATTCTTTGTTGACATGTCAATGTTGAATCAACATTGAATCAACATTGAAATCAATATTGTTGATTCAACATTGACAAATCAATGTTGAGTCAACATTGAATTGAGAACAATATTTCAACATTGATATGTCAACTGTTGATTGGAAGTTGAAATGGTGTTGGTTGACAACATTGAAATAGAATCATTGAAAAGGTGTTGAAGACAGGTTGATCAACATCATCAACACAATATCAGCGGGTTGTCAATGTTGATGCAACATTCTGTGCCCACTGGGTGAACAATTGAATTACCTAGCAAGACATTTCTCAATATGGTGCGACTGCACATAACCACTATGACTTGAACTTCTCAAAAGTAGACAGGATGATTATGTCCTATAATGTTCAGCTCTGTATAATCAGCACTTAATGAAGTAATTGCATATAGGGCAAGTTAAAGCAGTGCAATAATTAGTGACAACTAGCTGCAGGGTTCTCTGGCATTAGGGTGAGGGCTCTGTGAGGGTCTTGCCATCTTGAGAAATGCCTTCCAGTATTGATAATCACTTATAAACAGAATGCCCTTTGAATGGTTGTACTCGTTAGGGGTCATTTCTTGATGGTATAACTAGACATGGTGAGCAAGAAGCTTTCAATAGAACCTATACTATTCTTATGGTGAGTACGACTTGGAAGACCTCTTGTCATGTAGAGCAATGGTCAATGGTAATGGCATACCAATGACCCTTATAATAGGATATCATTACTTTGCATGGGGAGGTGAGAATAGTACCCTCAGTTCCAATCACTGCTATCACTACTGCCGATGAGATAAAGTGATCATCTGGATGATAGATGGAACCATTGTCATAATGTATCTTTTTCTATTCTAAGTGCAACAATTAGCTTATGGATGAGAAGTCGTAGGAAATTAATCTTGACAGCATTTGGGCATCAAAAGGATGACATAAGGTTTTTTATTTTGATATCATCATCTTTGATGCCTGCCTGGTAACATTAAACAAAGATTTACAGGTTTAAGGAATCCTTGCTTTATAGCTGGCATTTTAGAGACCCACAATTAACATTGCGTGGTCTTTTCATCAAAACGTCATTTTTACGTAAATTGCATGGCATCTGCTAGCAGTGTAAGCTTTATACCACCTGCTATCTAAACAATAATATTTACTGATTCCAAAGCAATATAACTTACCTTCCTCTTAATTAAGGACATTTGATATGATATAGAATACTTACAAAGATTAGGGAGGCTCAAAATCAGTAACCTCTACTGAAAACATGTCCTGGAGGTTAATTCAAAAGGCTCTGCCATCACTACCTATAAGATGTTAGTGATTTCCCTCCCTTATTCTTTACTGCTATGGTAAGGTAGGCCTGCCTTCCTTTCTGATAGCCAGCTACTTTTTAGTGAGCGATGTTAGCCTCAGCCCTGCTTTCACTATTCTAAGCAGCTAACAACTGTGCAGAGTGGCAACAGGTCCACAGAGAACAAATAGTAGTGAAAGGTAAAAAAAAGGCAATGGAAAAACTCGTTATCTCAAGAGTGGCTACACTGGGGTTCTGCTAATTATATATACCCTGTCGGGTGCACTTGACCCTGAAATGTCTTCAAGTGTGTCACCCATTTATACATATATTTAGAAGGGTTCGTCTCAAGGAGGGCTGAAAGGAGAACAAGGGTTGGTCAGTCACATTGGCCCTAGGAACTGGTAAGTTACCTGTTTCTGTATGATCAAATTATAGCTTGTATTTTAAAAGTACAGTGCCCCCCCTGCACCAACTAAGAGAGAGAAGGGAAGCATGATTATCTATGCCCTTAATGCATGAGTAGACTCAAGAGCCCTCAAGGACTATGAGAAAATCAATTCAAGTGCTATTAACTCATCAGTAGCCTCAATAGCCCACAAGGACTCTCAGCAGGTCCATTCACTTTTGTGATGAGGAATGTCCCCCACACAGGTGCTCATGAACTCAGGGGAAACAACTATCGTTTCTCAGTATAAAATGAGGGGTGGTGTTACTAATAGAAGTGAATAGTGAAGGACTGCATAGTACTTCCTATTAGTAACTGGCCTAACACCACTAGCTATTTTATTGTAGTAACACTAGGTCTTATGAGATGGTAAGAGATGTGCCTACGCTAACATCGCAGAGCCTTTTGAATTAACCTCCAGATTGTCTATGTCCTGCTGGAAAATAATAATCTGCAGTGCTCTATCCAACTGATTGTGTTAGCGAAGTACCATATGATGTGTACCTGTTTTTATATGTATCAAAAGAGATGGTCCTTCTGGATGAGAGTTTACAAGGTGCATCATGTGCAAATGGAACATTGTAGTAGATCCAGTTTAAGGGAAAATTTACCTTAAAAATGCATGTGACAATTGCTGTAGGATTTATTTCAAGACGTTTTAGTGGTTTCTTGGAGCGTGTTGAGTATCGTTGTTAGAATATTGGTAGAATATTCTGTTGTGAAATGATTGCTGATTAAAATGCTCCTCCATGTGTCGGTCTACTAGTAGGAGTATTTTAATGGCTATCCAACTACAATATTCATAATGTGACCTCCTGTGAATAAAACGAGTCCTACAATACTTCCCCAAAACTGTAGTGTTGGCAGTTTCTGTATTTCAATTTTACAATGATATTTGAAGCCAATATCCTGAATTAAAGCAAAAAATATTTTATACAAAACGGGAAATCAACACGCATAGACCAAATATATAAATACTAGAACCATGAAACTCTCAGAATTAGAGTGACTGATCATAGGCAATGCACTATGACTGCTCTGTACAATTAATACTTAATTAATGTAGTAATTGAATATCGTTTGGTAGGGCAGTCCTATCAGGGCAATCACTAGTGACCACTAGATGCAGGGCCGTAATGGCATGAGAGTGAGGGATCTCACTATGATTTGAAGGAGTACGGTCATACCATCTTGCGAAATGCCTTCTTGTTATAGTGACTAGGCTTGGTTGTGGCAGCTTTAGGAATCCTACCATGATTTAAAGGAAAATGCTTTCTTAATAGGTGTCATGTGATAAAGAGGGAACATGTAGCCTTTACATTGGTCTTCATAGCAAAGCGACATTTTAACAATAAAGGTAACCTACCATAATATGGATTTCTAGTGTAATGTATGCCTAACTGGTAGCACTGGAAATAATGTACAAACGTTAGTCATCAACTTAGTTAAAACTAAACTTTTGTATAATCAGATTTTATGACCCACCCTCAATAATGGAACAGTTTGGAACAGTAAGAACCCCATGAGGGAGGAAACTGGGAATGGAGACACTTTAAAGAGCATCTCTGTGTTCATTTCATGTCACATACAGTGCAGAGAATCCCCCAAAAATCACTCTTTGATAAAGGGTTTGAGGCTATTTTAGTGACGCCAGAGTGGAGAATAGGGCCATGCAGAATGAGATTTAGTTTCTACACGCCCCTGTGAGGAACGGATCTCCCCATACAATCCTATAGTTAGGCTCGTTCTTAACATGAAATAGTGTATAAGACTGGGCCTTACTCGTACATGGAAATGAATGAATGAATCGCAATTCATATTTTGTTGACAAACAGCTCTCTGGTACCAATAGGACTATACAAAACATGTAAAGACTCACTCTCTCTCTGTCATGGTGGCCCACTAGTACTGACCAGCAATTAGATTTATCTCAGGGTTCATAGAGTTTGCATTAGGAGGTCATATCACACTGGAGGTGTGTAATACGACATGGTCGTATCACACAGCCTGGTCATGTGTTCTTTTCATGACGTCATAGATGTAAACAAGCCGTACAGCGATTTACCCACGTCTAAAACAGTAATTTCTTTAGTATTCTAGTTGTTGTCGTTGATGTAATTGTGCCCCCATGATGTAGTTCGATGATGTAACCAGGAGATAAACGCAAAGGAGCACTCGTGGGAAGAATGGGGGAGGTGTATCACACTTGCCCTCAGGCTGCCGCATCACACTCCGCCCTACGGGCGTCGTGCTATACAGCAGCCTGAGGGCGCATGCAATACACCTCCCTCATTCTTCCCCCTTTGCCTGTATCCCCTTCATTGCTGAGGCACACTCTGCATATTACAAACTATCCAATATCTATAAGTGTTTTCCTTTGCCCCCCTGTTGATTATATAGGCATTGCAGTAATTTGGTTGTGGCATGTGTGACCATAACCAGTAATTCCATGATGGCCTTTGGATCCAGTGAATTGTTGTATTTCCTCTCCTGCAAATATCCTAAGTTTATTTTTTGTTGTTACAGGCACCGGCATGATGGTGTTCCGGGGGTGTAATCCAGAGCCGATAGAGAAGTGCAGAGAAGAAATCTTAGAAGGCCGACATGTCAAAACATGTTACGAAACATGTAATTACACTGCATGTAACCATGCACAATACTCATCATCAGCCTCTACACCCTCTATCCACCTAATTTCAACCTGTATTGTATCAAGATGGCTACCAGTCGCTCTGACTATATTAAGGGAATTCCTTCTCTACTACCGAATTACATAACTATATGAAAAGAACAATACTGAAGCATTGCTTCCACTGCCATTGGTCTAGCGAAATTTTGCCAATCTGACTTTCTATATATGTGGATCAACACGGTAAAAGGTATGCCCATGCACCCCCTCGCGGGCGTACCTTTTACCATGTTGATCCACATATTTGCAATATAAAGTTGTCAAATTAGCAAAGATTCAGCTTACCAAAGGCATTAAAACCAGTGCTTAACCAAAGTGCCCCTACACTACAATTGATATATTCTGAGCTGAATGCTCAAAATCAAGTGTTCTCAGTATATATGTGGATATTTACCTCTTCTATTTCATGATGAAATCTCTGACTTTTGTATGGCTTTGATGGTCTGCATCAGGTGTAAATTTATTGGCTATCAGAATTACTCTCCAGGCAAACTGGAAGTAAACCATTGCATTTGTGATGCACTGAAGCTGTGTTCTTTTTACAATGGAGTTAATGACAATCCTACTGCAAAGCACTATGTCACAAGGTAACTCTATCGAATTAACGATGAAAGCTTTGTCCAAAAGTTGGTGGAGAACCGTTGCTATTTTGATGACAGTATTTTAATAAGATTGTAACCATGTTAATAAATTTGTGTTGATCCATACAATATGAAAGAAGGATCTTTCCAATAAAATAAGCAACATTTAATTATTATTATGGTAAATTGCTTAATTTCAGTTGATATCACTTTTATCTCAACTGGAATTGTAGAACGACTGATAATTAAAGTCACCTTCATTGATATGCAGGGTGAATCATTTATTCTTGACTGTTTTAAAATTCATATCCTGTTGTGATTTGAATTGATGGCTTGGTATAATGTGATGTAATTTATAATTTCCAATACGATGTAATACAGCTGAAAATGGTGTCATGCTACTACATATAATTCTCTTAACACCCACTGAGAAAGGCGGAGATATCCTGCGTATATTTCCAAACAGAGGCATGATCATTTCAGGTTCGTTAGCAAATAGTTTATAGTAAAAAAACAACTCCTGAATATTGTACATCCTGTCTGTCCAGATTTCACTCTAAATTAATAGAAATACCCACAAATGAGGACAATTGTGAGTAGGCCTACGAAAAATCTTACATCTCTGGCAACAGACAATATTGCTCGTATACAGAAAGGGAACCCTCTCTAGATGATCATAGCATTTGAATCCCACAATGCATGAATAGATAAAGGGTAATAAATGATTATCAATTTTCATATCTTACCATGTCCTGTTACTGTGCCTGTTCGTTTGCAATTATCTAATTAATAATGTTATGTCAACAAATGATTTTCATATAATAAGATAATTTTGATTGTATCTTTATGTTTGTGTGCGCGCAAAGTCTGTGTTACAATACAATTTTCCACATTGGGAACAATTCTTATCTATGTAATGAACTAAAGGTTGTCCGAATCCTGCTGGAACTATTTCTCTGGTATAAGAAGTGATGCCATAGCAGTCAGAGAAGGTCTGTTTCCTTTCCCTCAAACAGTCAATTGATCATAATATGCACTTAAGTCAAATGATATAAATGGAGTCAGTGAAATGTTGACCTTTCCAGGCAGATGAAGACTAACTTGGTGTGGCTTTTCAATGATTGTGTGGCTTTTCCATGATCAGGGGCGTAGGAAAAGGGGGGGGCAAGGGGGCCTGGGAACCCCCCAATAATGAAGGAGGTGGGGCCTGAGTATGTCTGCCCCTCCCCCCAAAAAAAATAAATTGCCAAGAACTCATAATTAAAATGGAAAAGAAACTAAAACTTGGGCATCTCAAATTAAATTGATATGGTAATGGGATGGAGAAAATGGGGTCTGAGCCTAAAAATTACATTTCTAAACAAATTCTGTATGTGTATGTATAGATGTCATCATGCATCAACCAACAGTTCTAGATGGTCGCGATTAAGTTCTTGTTGGGCCCCCCAATGAAGATTTGCTTCCTACGCCTCTGCATGATTGCCGATTCTAT
>OX439040.1:20551629-20889629 GCA_949317995.1 Acholoe squamosa
ACCCAAAGGCATTAAGCAATCCTTACAGGGTTAACACTACCAGAGGAAGCCCCTGCAGCTGCTTGTCATATAGATGGTTCTGTTCCTTGGTATTATATGCTTTTTATCATTGTGAATGTAAAATTAGCCTCCGGTAGTACTATGGCGGTACAAGTGGGCCTTAAACAAGTGGGGGTTTTGACAGACTGTGGTAGACACTCTCACTGTGAATAGGACTGTCTCATTAGAGCACCAGTAGGTCCTCCCTGCGTAGGCCTCCCAAATGGGAACATTGACAATGCATTGAGTGCGCTTTTAATATCATTATCTGATTATAACCTATCATCTTTTTTTATAAATGTAATTCTACTCAGCAAATAACGTAGTAGATAGGTATGGCTGCATAGTCATATATCAAATATCAAAGCTGTGTCTCTAGGCCTAAAATAAAGGTGTGTTTTCGGTAACATCTCGAAAACAAATCTTCCAGTTATCCGAAAAGTACTTAAACCGAATGACCCCCCTCACCCAATTTGGCTAAGGTTGGTCGGGTGACCAGAAACATTTATAACCTTTTTTTGGTCCTGTTGTATAGATTAACTCCTATGCCTACATGTGGCTTTTGCTTCAAGTGACTAAAGACCCTGCCATTCCAGTATGAAAAATAAGCCACCCCAGCTCAACCAATTTACCTAGTCTAAGTAGTGGTTATAACTATAAGGAGCATTAGCAAAACCACACTTAAAGCCCACTCTGCTATGACAAGATCTTCTCACTGTGACTTTAACGGCAGTCAATACGTCATGTCCCCGACCGTAATATCCGCCATAATGGCATCTTAATTCCCCACATCCCCACACTGTTTGAATGGAGCCACTGATTTGGTCACATGACCAGCCCGAGCTCTGCTGGTTCCCTCAGGGCTGCTTTCAGCGCTGGTAATGTGTAACTCTGCTCTCAGTCACCAGCGAACAAGCCAAGAATACAATACTGTTATGTTGAATTTCCTGTGCAAGCAGCCATTTTGGCTCGGAGAATATATGAGGGCCAATTACTGCATATGTGAGTACAGATAAGAACTTTGAACTGGGTTCCAGTCCTAGGGCCAAATAAAAAAGAAGGTTTGTTTCCAGTTACCCGACCGACCCTAGCAAAACAGGGCCGACCCTAGAATCTTTTTTTTTTATTTTGAGAATTTTTGAGATATTTCACATTTCTTACTTTTTTGTCCATATTCTTACATTGATATCAAAAACCAGATAGACTTGCCCATACATTGCTATACAAAATATAAAAAAAAGTTAAAAAAAAAAATCCAACCTACCGACCCTAGCTCTGTGCGTCATGTAACTGGAAACACATGAAATTTTCTTTTTGGCCTAGCCGTAAGTCTAATCCGAGAGAGATAGGTATATCTATGAACTTCTGGCCAAAATCAACCTATGGGCCTATTCCCTGGGCCGATTCCAAAGCTCTGTGCACAGCACAGCTGCCAACACTATGTTCTCGAAATTCAGAGTTGTAAAGCCAAATTATCGTAAAGATTCTATACTGATATCTAAGATCCCACAAACATGTAGCTGTAATGAAAACTTGTGGTTATGGTAGAAGAGCTGACAACTCTCCCAATTAGATCTGAAGTTTTTATGTACATCCTTTCAATACTTTTGACAGCAGGCCTACTAGCCGGTTGGAAAATTCCTTTATTGCAAGGCAATTCCTACTTTGACATTTAAAAGGGCCAATGTTTGCACTTACCAACAAAAAAAAATGTGACATCTGTCAGCTCATCATAAAAGGGTCTCCTAGTCATACAGATTGAAATTACAGTGAAACTTCCTAAAATGATGGACCGGAAGTACGTGCTGGTATAAAAACCAGCGCAAACCCTCCGCCCACAATGGGAAGCCACTGGGGAACGTGCGCTTGTTTCCAGAGTGAAGGAGTATTAAACAGCACCCCGTTTTGCTACCTGCCCATAACCAGCGATGGCGTGACAGGTCGGTAACCGGCGAACTTGCCATAAATCATGCAGATATTCATTGGGTACCAGCGGAGGGGCGTTGGACGTCTCGTCATTGACGTATTCCTGTTGCTGCCTCGCTGGTTCCCCGCGGGGTAAGTGAGATGTCGCTGGAACTACCTGGTCACATCCCTCACGCGTTACTGCATGGGGAAGTTAGCACCCCAGCCTAGGGCATCACCTGCCATAAGGGGCCATGAGAAATGGCACCTATTAGACGGCATCTGGGTTATTGGTATGGGAGAGGCTCCATGGCATAGTAGTTTTCCCAGTGGGTCTGCCCAAAGTGGCAAAACACACTGATCACACATGTCATGATGGGCACCTTGCCCCTTGATAAGACCAGTGCATATTGCCAGAACCAGCATCAGACCCGCTAGGAGCCTATAAACGATTATCAGATGCCTTAGCAACAGGGAGATACCCCTGGTCTTGAACTGTAACCTATTTTCAATGTGTAAGCTCCCGGCGCTTATCCAGACCATGCTATCCTCGACTTTTAGGGTTCAAGTCGGCCACATACCTTAAGTGGATCACCTCTTCTATTCACCTAAACGTCTTTTCAATACCTATTAAACCAATATTGGCAACTGGCTGAGCAACTGCTATCAATCCACTGGATATTAACCTACGTAGGTATGTTGTGCTAAGAGAGAAGCTGGCCGACCCAAGGTGAACCTACCCTAGTCGTAGTCCCATAAGGCGGGGCCCTGGCACAAAAACATGGTGGCTTAAAAGTAAGACGATGATCCACTATAGAGCGGATTACCTTTCTTGTAATATTCTCTAGAAGTATTTGGCAGTCTTAGCAGAATATACCCAGGAAGAAATACTAGAGGGATTCACTCTCTTGCGTGGCACAAGTTCTCTTAGTAACTTGAGTCTTAAGTTAGCCTTCTTTGAATAAATGTTTATAACCCTTAAGTGCAGCATTGTTCTTTAGTGCGTTATGCATGAATTAAATGCAGCCCTATAATCAATAAATAAAGTAAATCGCAGAGGCCGATATGCATCAGAGATGCAGGAATCACTTTTTTTGCCATTAAAGGGTTAATGTGCCATTGTTGAATGTAGGGCATTGAGTATGTTGGGAGGTGGCGGTTGAAGATGTTACTTGGTAATAGAGGAGCCAGATCTCCTCATGCATACAACACTAGTTTGCCTTCCCTTATTACACTCACTCCCCTTTCCCTCTAGACGGATTATCCAGGCAGAATGCTGCTAATCGAGATCCACACGCCTCTCTTGGGATTCAGACCGATTTACTGCCACTCGAGAAGCCCGAGTGGCGAGCAACAAACGAGTCCCGCGGCAAAATCCATACCCGTCATGGAGCACTGCAGCGCTGTCCGAGACAGAAAGTAGGGAAAGAGCTAAGAAACTGACACATTGACAGATGTTGGGTAGATACACCATGAGTGGGCCAGTTTTTAGTTGTTAATGCTGGGCCCTCTGTGAATTATGATGCAATTATTCAAGGGTTCTTATCATTAATAATTATGATCCTTAACCCTTTAACAGACTTTATAAGTCAGAGTGGGAGTATAAGAAGGATAGAATATATATATATATATATATATATATATATATATATATATATATATATATATATATATATATATATATATATATATATATATATATATAGATGGACCGACTTTAGAAGTCAGCCAGGAGAAGTCAGCCAGTCAGAGAGGTGAGGAAATGGCGGTCCAAACAACACAAGTCAATCCTGTGGTGGGACATGAATAGACTTTTTAAGTAAGTGGGAAATGGCGGTTCAAATGGACAGACAGAACCAAACGTCACATGACATGGACTTGCAATTCAACAGGATAAAAGTGGAAGGTTCAAATTGTATTATGGAGTACAGACAACAGTCAAAGAATGTAAGCAAAGTACTGAAAATTGCATTGGAGATTGCAATCGTGACAAACAGTGAGTTGGGCGACGCCAATAGGCCAGGGAGACCCTGGGCCAAAAAGTATAGTTCCTAGAGGACAAGCCTATTTTCAATTCCCATACAAATCCTATATAATGAGCATCGACTATAGTCAACGCTAGGCCTGCCATGGTTTCGACTATAGTTGACGCTAGGCTTATCATGGAGTCGACTCTAGCCCTTAACGGCCTGACAGAAATTTAGTTCCACTATGAAAAGGGCGTATTTAACATTATATGACTCACGGGTGTGCGTCCGACTCAAGGTGAATTTAACCTAGAGGCATCTACTAGAATCTGGTCAATAGTTAAGCTTTATGTAGTATAGAAACATTTCTTTTGCGGTTCTTTATGAAAATTAAGCCAATCATGTACTCACCAGTTGACAGAACGTTGGAGGGCATTCTATATACATACTTTCAACCCTGATCGACATTTCAAGTCAAGAGACGCAACCACATGGATAGCTAGTAACACTGAGGTGGTAGATAAGGGAGTAACGATCCCCCACGTCCACGACTGAGAAGATGTAAACGATATCTAAATCAAATTTGAGCATGAGACTTCCAGGGATGCAACAGCATCCAGGAAATTGTGCAGGGCTGTTTGTCCAATATGTCTGCTGGCTACAGACTCTATTAAAGAGGGCGGCTGTATTTGCCCCCCGATAACACTACCAACAGTATAAGGAAAAAGCAGGCTGATACTGGTACATTTTTCTCCTTGTGAATTTCACTATAAATTGGTTTATTTGATATGATTTTCCTTTTTGCATTCATGTCAGCAACTTTTGCACATGAGACAGGTCTGAGAGTGGGACCACGTTGTCTTTGACATCCTAGAAACGCTTACCCAAATGGACGACTAAGGAAATCTTAATATTCTTTTGATTTTATTTTCCCCACAAGAAATGATAAAAAATTCAATATCCAAATTATTATCTAAGCTGTGACCTGCAAGATGCATCGTGCTCGGCTGGAGAAGATACGACAAAGCCTATGGAGAAAAGAACCAGGGGACAAAATGTCTGCCCACAGAGAATAACCCACAATACCTTTATACTTTCCTGGGGAAAGACCCGTCCACCCCTCCCACCCTTCAGCCTTTAGTCTGGGTCTGGCTCTGACCATTGTGAGGTCGAGATCTCAGATGATCGAATTTCCTGGCGACACAATTTGTTCACATTCGTTTTTACATCTTTGCCATTGACTCTTGGGATAGTTCTGCCATGCACTCACAATTTGTGGATAAGCGGTGGTTTAGATCCTCAGCAATGTGGGGTGGATGGATGCTGTGAGGCACGATTCCCGTTATCTAGGATTCAGAGGTGAAGGAGGGTAGTATACACTGTCCATGACTAGAGTATGTTACTGTTATCTTAACCTATCCGTAGGTCGGTTATCATCTGAATTTGTATGGTCTAACGTGGGTTTGTCGTTCCTCGCCAAGGACAAATCTGGGCTTATTGATAGATGACAGTGAGAGTATGCATTTAATCTGATATCTAAGATGTCCCTCTCTAGACAATAAAATGAAGGAAATATTGATCAACCTTTTGTTAGAAAGAAGCATAATCTATTAAAAGGAATTCTAGGAAGAAAGAGGGAAATTTGACATCTTTTTGGTTCCTGTGCGAACCACTGCATGGCAAATCTTGCTTCTGAGCTACATATAATAACTCAATATGTACTTCCAATTTCTGCTACAGATTCAAACATGAGTATTACCACTAAGTCTTAGATGGACCATAGATTTCCACAACAACCCCTCCACATTCCTTCCTCCATAGTACGTCATTCAGTAGGGCATAAAATGACCCCCCCCCCCCTGAAGCCGCCAGCGAACCCACCCATAATGGGTCTATATTACACTCTCCCTCCCGATAGGGCCATATCGTCTGTGAGACCCTCAACAACAAAGACTCGGCTTGGAGAACGAAGGGGCCATGGGCAGGCTAGAACTCTCCGATAAGAAGGGCGGAAAGTGGGATTCCAGCTAATGGCTGAGAGGCTTCCGGTCGTAACTGCATCCACTTCCGGTGGCTGACCATGGTAGGCCTTGTCACTTCCATGAAGGCTTATATCACTGAAAAGACCAATTTTTTTTTGGGTTTTGCTTGGCACTTTTTCCCTTGAAAACTAAGCAGCTACAAGTTTAGTGGTATTATGTGTCCCTCGTCTCTGTGCTAGTTCAGATAAAAACAAATTGATGCACATGTTGTAAATTCAGAGTGAACAGGAAAATCAATATTAATTCAATTCCTGATTTTACTTATATAAAGGCCACCATATCAAATGCCTTCAACAGGGTTAACATTGGCAGTTTCTTCATGAAAAATGTAATAGGAAATCTCTTGGTTGGCATAAATATCCTATGTGGGACAGGCAATCAATGCAGCCGTCCCTTTTCCACCACCCAGTCTAACAGATCAATGGCAACCTTTAGGACTTTAAGGGCCGGTGATGCAGGAGTGCATCATGCCCATTGGTTGTCGTGATGCACCAATGAAGTGTTGTCGAGACTGCTCGCCAGCACTTCATTAGAGCATCATGCCGACCCACCGGGACTGTATCCAACCTGTAGGGTCAGGATGATGCATGAATGTAGCCCTGGCGAGTCACCCGCCAGGGCTACATTCATGCACCATGACGACTAATGGGCGGGCATGCATTAATACATCAGCGGTCCTTAAAGGGTAAGGACTTGTCGCAATTTGCTTTATCATTACTGATTCAACAACTTAGTCTGTGTTGTGTGGATCGAAGGGAGCCGAGGACAGAAAGAAGTACTGCACCTTAATTATTCCATGCCTGGGATAAAGCCCCTATTGACCAACGCTGTAAAAAAAGATAACTGCTGAATCTACCAGACATGTATCCTCCTACCAGGTCTCCTAAAAAAAACTGAATAGTGAACCAATGTACTTAATCATGTTGCAGTGAAGAAGGGTAGTTTCTACTATGAAGCCACAGGTGGCAGTATGGTGGTACAAGGAATCTCCATGAAAATTACGACGGATCTTTGAGACAAGGATTGTTGTTATTTCGACATTTCTTCTTACAGTGAAGCTCTACATAGGTTCCCAGTCACTTGAAACTATTTAGGTGTTGCTTAGTGGATTAATGTATCATGCTCATTTATGAGGCATCATGCTGAGTTGATACACTTCTGAAGGTTCGGCATGATGCACAAAGGCAATCTCTCACCACTCCACAGGCGCATCATGACGCCCAAGGTACATCAGCGATGCAACTCACTGGTTGGCAAAAATAAAAAGAATTCCCATTTTCAGCCAATTTACTGTAGGAAATTGATAAGCTCTGATATAGATATCTCACAGGAAATTCCCACTTAAGTAGAAAATGTGACATTCTCTGGAACATTAACCGAGAAGCTGTCTTTAAGGCCTTAATCAGCTTCCTCTATGACAAAAACATTGGGGTTATTTCTGAAGTATAATGGTATCAATAGTGTTAAGGAACAGCTGTGGCAAGAACACAAAGGTCCCAACATATATTACTAGTAATTTTGTACTGAGTTTGGTGTTGAGGTCTATTGAGAAGTCCACTACCCTTGTCAGGGGCGTAGGAATAGGGGGGGCCAGGGGGGCCTGGGCCCCCCCAATCATGAAGGAGGTGGGGCCTGAGTATGTCTGGGCCCCCCCAATATTTTCCAAGAACTCATAAACACAATGGAAAAGAAGCTAAAACTTTACATCTCACACTAGATTATTATGGTGACGTCATAGGGAGAATGGGGGTCTGAGCCTAAAGTCAGATCCAAAATTTACCAAAAATCACTTTTCTATATGAATTCTAAATACGCATATATAGACGCTATCACGCATCAGCCTACAATTCAAGGTAGTCGCGATGGTGCCCTCGCCGCCCCCCCCCCCAATGAAGATTTGCCTCCTACGCCTCTGCTTGTTCATTATTGAACAAGGGTAGTGGTTCAAATTGCTTCAGCTGAACAGGTTGCCCAATGTCCTAGAAAATCTTTTCAATTGCCAGGATGGTGAGAGGTGAAATGAAATTAAAAATCCCCCTGCCCATATACATTTACCGAGAAGTGGGTTCATATAATATGGATACCTGTTCCAGATTCAGACCTACACGGCCAATGCCAGTGGATCATTAATTTGACATTGTACCACCTGAGCTCTCCACCTTCTCCACCAAAGGAGAACTGGGGGACCACTGGTCAAATGAAGGCCCTGCCCAATGGCGCACCATTTTCTTGGATGCAGTTTGGCATCACCCCCAAGGGGACGAGATGAAGGTTTGCTGAGAACTCTTAATCAGTAATTTCCCTTGGTACTGGTGATAATTAAAGATGGCTTCCACCACAGGACCACCAGTTTGATGCCTATACCCTCTGTGCTGGTGACAGATGACTATAGGGACTGAGTAAAGTATTGAGGGCGTGTGAGCTACATGAAACCTTAAACCGTTAACAACAAGACCATGTTTTAATGATCCATGGCAATTATTTCTACTGTCACGATACACCAATGTAGCATTGTGAGCGACTCATACTTGTTAATTATTGCGCAAAAGCTCTCTCTAATGGCCGAGAAGGTACCATTACAACCATAGGCCTAGCTATTTTCTTTTCTTCTTTTGTCGATGGCCGATGGGAAATTACCCTATTGCTCAGTGGTGCCTAAGGGATTTTTTTAATCATTTTTTTCTGTCGATTGCCGACCAAAATGGTATCTATAAAGATACGTAAAAATAACATGACCTCAAGAGTGTGTCAACCCTACACATAATACGGTGCACGATGCAGGCCTGGCGAGTTACTCTCCAGGGCTGCATTCATGCATCATGACGACCAAAAGACAGGTTCCAATTTAACACCCCATGTCTATAAAGGGTTAAGTGGGAGAGCAGCTGTAGAGTAATAACCCAATGGTGTGGCGACCACAGCAGTCTGTTCGTATTGATCTCACTAAGTGTGGCCACACACACATGGCACACATACAGACAACAACAGGACCAGCCCACCTTCTACACACACTTGAGGAACAAGCCACTACACTGTAAAAAAATACATACTGTTAAAATAACGATGATTTTCTCAGGCAATTTTGGGTGAAATTTTCACTGCTATTTGTATGGAGATTCCACGTAATGCAGTGGTTTACCGTCCCGTTTCTGGGACTACAGGGAAGAAATTTGATTTCGAAATCGCTGCATTATTGAATCGGTGATTCAATGTAGAGTTTATGAGATGTCTTGGAGCTACATGACAGGCTGTATGGGACTGCTGCTTATACCACCAGGAAGGCTACTGAAAGGATAGGATCTAACCTTTTAAGGAGATGGAACATAAGTGTAAATTCTGTTGGTGCAGCCCACAGAACGTGTGGGTAACTCCCACATAAACTGGGACAGGAATTATAGCAACATAGAGTTGGCGTGATGCATATATATTTGCAGCACCGCTGTATCTCGCCAGCACTACACCCACGCATCATGAATGTTATATACTTTACTGCAGTTAAGAATTATGCTGCCCTTAATGTGCGACAAATGCGCACAAAAGTAGAGCAACAAAGGCTGTCTTTAAAAGGGAAAGCTACCATACACACTACCTTTAAAAGCCTTCAGTAAAGCAAATCTTTCTCTAACCTAAAACCTGGAATCTTAACAAATACAAGGTACTGGAATTTCTTCTCTTTTTTTGTGTGTGTTAAAATTACAGGCACAGGAATCCCAGGACTGCTATTTATGTGATAAGGAATCTATGGGTAAAAGAAGTTAACTTGCTCAAAATAAATCTTGGTTCTACTTTTAATGAGTATTCATCTTCTACAGCTTTTTATTTTCATCAAATCCTCAGATCACACACATAACACAGAACTTGGCCTGGCTGAGCTCCTAATGGCCGGATGGCAAACATGATCGACCCCCAACCAAAGCACCAACTAATTCGATTTATGCGCAGGTGATTCCCAACCTAGTCCTGGCTGTTACCATTTATTAAGCATTGAAAAAGCTGGAGATTCCGACTCGGCCCATCACCCTAATTAATGAGCGGGTTCCCCCGGAGTGTGATTGCCACCCACTGGAGCACACATTAGGGACGTCCACCTACCACGTGGAGGAAGGGTGTGAGCTAGCCGCCATCTTCATTCATATAAAAGCTGCATAAAGTGAGGAAAAAGCAGATGTGTCTGCGAGGTATTTTATCAGGCCATTTGATCATGGATTGCTAGTATGGAGTTGAGATATGGATTTATGGATATATTTTAAATCCATTTCAAATGGGGCAGTGCAATAGATCTGAAGATATGGGCATGTATGGAAATCATTTGAGATCCGATTTGTCACTGAATTTATCTGAATATTATATCACTATGCTACAACAGATTCTCTACTCTCCTCAAAAGCTGATGTCGATTTTCAATCCTGACTGACTCCACCCGAAATCAATCAAATTTTTCCCAAATGATTCAAATCGTATACATGTATAAATATAGGCTTATTAATGCAAACAAATAGAAGGACAGAACTAGATTCTCGTCTTTTTGTTCAATCAAAACGGCACATGAGTGTATAAAACTGCAAAAGAAGTGTTACATCTCTACTCCAGCCTTTTTAATTGATATTGATAAAATTCAATTCTCTAGTGCCATTCATACCAATATAAAAACTCAGAGACAGCAAAATACTTTTGACAGCAACATCCAATTACAGTGAGAGTGGGTCTACAAGAGCCATTAGATGCCAATAGCTGCATTTGACACATGACAGTTAGACTGGAATGAGACTGACTGTCAAGGTATTTAGCGCTTATATGAGGGTTGGATGGGGAAAATGGGTTGGATTGGGTTGAGTAGTCCAGTTTGCTTCATGCCATAGATCCTTATAGCTTGGGTTATTTGAATAGCAGTATAAGTGATCGAATCTATGAAGTGGAGGAGGATATGGAGTTGTACACTTTATGTCCTGTCATTAGGAGTACAGTGAATAACCATCATATTTTGCCACAAGAGGAGAGGGGATAACATTTCAACTTTGGGTACTATTTCTCCTCATGTACTGTTAGTGGGAATAGAGAAGCTCTGGGAGAAGAATCAAGGTCACTTAGTATGTGGGAAAGGCATGGTTCTATTGACAAAAGGTTTGGTAACAACACATGTGGAGTAGTAGATAAAACCACATTGTATTTATATATGGGACGTGACAAACACCTCATGTGCAGGCCTCCAAGTGCACTCCTATAGCAGAGGCATAGGAAGCAAATCTTCATTGGGGGGGGGCCCGGCGAGGGCACCATCACGACCACCTTTGATTGTCGGCTGATGCGTGATGGCGTCTATATATGCGTATTTAGAATTCATATAGAAAAGTGATTTTTGGTAAATTTTGGATCTGACTTTAGGCTCAGACCCCCATTCTCCCTATGACATCACCATTATAATCTAATTTGAGATGTAAAGTTTTAGCTTCTTTTCCATTGTGTTTATGAGTTCTTGGAAAATATTGGGGGGGGGGGGCCCAGACATACTCAGGCCCCACCTCCTTCATTATTGGGGGGCCCCAGGCTCTGAGCATCTCCCCCCATGTACCCATTAGGACAGCAGCAACAGTCCTGTTCTTGTATCAGATCGTGTCCAAGTCTGAGATTGTTTGAGCTGCAGAGGACTTGTAATCACCGACACAGAGCTGATCTCTCTAGCACTTTAACGACAGTATAGTGGCTTCTGTCCTTATTGGCGCAGCGGATTGATGCCATTCTGGAGAGTAAATCGCCAGCATTGCATTGATGGATCAAGCTAACTCTGTGAGGTTGAAACACTTTCAGCTTGATGCACCGATGCAGTGCTGGTGAGTAACTCACTTTAGAAGCGCCTCAATGCATCATGTCGATGCACTGTCGCTAACGATTTGAGGGCCGCTAATGCAAAGTCATCATGCCGACTATTCAGGAGCATATCAATTGCCTAGGGTCAGCATGATGCAAGAATATAGCCCTGGTGAGTATCTCGCCAGGGCTGCATTCATGCATCATGGCGACCAATGGGCCTGATGCATTAATATACTATGCAGCTTTTAATGGGTTAAATCACTAACCAAACGAGCAGCTCACTAATGAAGCAATGTTACTGCACAGAGAAGCCTTGAGCTGCTCGTGTTGTCACGAAGGTCAAGGTTATATACACTGAAACGTGCTGTAAGCACTTGTAACCTAATATTATGTGTCTGGCTCAACAACAGTTCTCATATTATCGTCTGAGTAAAAGTTCTTTAGCTTGAGGTTCTGGGCATCAACTGACTATTAAATGGATACTATAGATTTAATATGCATGCTCTTGGTATTGCTATAGATAAGCAGATTGATTACTGCCTTATCAGATTATAAATTTGGATATCTATTGATATTGTCATTTCGGCTTTATATGATATCATAAATCTTTCGGACTACATTGGAGTACATTGACTAGTGAAAAAAAATCATTTACATTTTACAGCATTACAGTGGCAGCGATCTGCTCAATGAAAATGTCAGATATCAGTGCCAAATAAATAGGACACAGAGGCTGTGTTATAGGAGCAGCTCATGATGATAGGCTCACAATACATCATGTCACAGCAGGGACTAATATAAGCTGTATGAGCTGCTCTCTATTCGTTCATTCTCACGAGTTTGGCAAACACTGTATTCTAGTCCTTTGCAGAACATCGCTGCCTGTTTTATCTAAGGGGTCAGATTTATATTTGAAAAGACATAAATATCTTTATTTGAGGCTCTCGGAGGTGGGCCACACAGTGAGTTTCTCAAATGACATCTAGTGAGGCAAAATGGCAATTGTGCGGGGATGGAACAACCCATGGCCCCACCACATACCAGCCTAACGGTAACTACAAGCTCACAATTGCTCAGCACTTTTTTTCAGTAATTGTTCTCCTCACTGTTTTCACCACTTCATTATGAGAAAGAACACATCAAGTAGTACATGGTATTTATTCCCTTATAATCTTGTCCAGAGGCTCTCTATGATGCAATACAACACGTAACACATACCTTTTTTTCTATTATACCAGATTTTGGCCAACCTTATGACATTCCATCCTGTAGTGTGACTGTGGCAAGGCCTGTCTGCTCCAGCAGGCTTCTATCAGCCAATGTTTAGATTGGATACACGGGAGAACTGTGTGTACAATTAAGTAAATTGGATCTGAACACGCCCTGGTGATGGCGATAGCTCCTGTAGGTGAGGCAGGCTATATGCTCATCACACACCACTTTTACCCTTTGATGAGGCATTAACCCTTTTAAAGCCACGACTGGGTAGGTGCATCATGCCCCTTTCGTTGATGCATCATGTTTCATGTTGACTGGACGGGACTGAATCAAAGCAATAGGGTCGGCATGATGCATGAAAATGGCTGACCAATAGGCATGATGCATTGAACCCTATAGAGGATGAAGCGCCATATCTATTTTGCTTTCGCAACGAGCAAATGACCCGCTGGTGCTTCATTGGTACATCAAGTCTGTGCATCAACCCTGTAACAGTCGCGGGCTTCCCTAGCCCACTTAAAAGGGTCTACTTCTCATCTTTCCTATCCCCTCAGAATGTGTGTGGTGCACATATGCACTGGCACTGACACACTCCTCTGTGAAATTGTGTAATGTCGTTCTCGCCATGAATATGACCTTAGCTGTCGAAATGGTGTTAAACATCTATTACTCACACACTCACTGTAACGGTCGACTTGATGCACATGAATGCATTGTTAACAAGACACTGGACAGGGCTGTATACGTTGCTCCATAAGAGCAAAAGATGCATATTGCATTGAAATACCTTAAAGGGTTAAATCCCTGTGCTGTCCTTAAAGGGTTAGGCAATGGGAGCCTGAACCATGTTGTTGAATGTATCTTTCATCCATGCACATCTCGCTGATGATAAAACGAATGTCATGCACTATGAAAAAAAATCATTGAAATAACAATGGGATCCTTCTCTCAAAGTTGCCAGAGATCCGTCATTATTTTCACAAATATTTCCTGTACCACCATATTGCCACCTGGGGCTTCTTGTAAAAACTACACCGGTTCGCTCTACAAATACGGTGGTTCACTGTTCAGTTTTACGAGGATCCAAGGTAGAATCAACAGTAATCTTTTTACAGTGTACTTTCGGGGGAAATTCATATCCACTAAGGGAGTGATCATTTTTTTAACAACAGGGGGTGCTGTTGGGTTTGAGGGGGAGGTCAGAATTTTTTCAACCCCTTGACCGGGGGGGGTCAATATCTTTTAACCCCCTCTGAAGGGGGGTCAAAATAATTTCACCTGTTTTGGGGGGGGGGCAAAAAAAATTTACCCCCTTGAGAGGTGGGTTCAAATTTCTTTTGGCGCGTCTGCGCGCAAACCCACCTGCCCCCCCCCCCCCGTTCTTAAAAAATGATCACTCCCTAAAGACAACCCTACTGCCATTGACAGTCTTGAATAGGATTAATTGATTTACAAACAAAAAAACACTTCTCAATTAAAAGTAATGCCAGTCTCGTGTCCAGCATTAATCTCACACATTTTGGTAATTGATATTTCCACGTGCATAATTTAATATGGATCATCATTGTCATTCGCCTTTGACGAGAGTGAATGGCTCCCAAATGGCCGGCCATATTGAGTGCCCTGGCCCCATGGGACATTTGTCATCTAAATACCATTTATAAACATTTCCACATGAGCAATGAAATGTCACATTGATCATGGCAAGCTGTAGCTCCCCTGTTACTCCTCCCCAGATTTATGAATATTGGATTTCGCCTATTTATTGCAGGTATGGGAAAATGTCTCCATCGATTTATCATACAAATGTTTCTCATGATGAGTTATGAGAATGCGCAGAAAGAAACTCGCAGGCCACAAGAAGGCCACAATAGGGCCTCAAATTACTTAATTCTACCAGCCGCGCTGTGCAACAGTCTTGTCTGAGAAGACATATACAAGTCATAGAACTGTATCCAAAGGAGAGATATGGAAATTCCTATGAAGATAGAAAAAGAAAACAGAAATCCCTGCTTTAGCAAAATATTTTTGCAGTTGAAAGAAGTCCTAAGTGAGCAGCGATCTAAGCAAGTAGAAAACGACCTTGCTCTTCCGATAGTGAACAGGTATAATCATATTTTTGTTGTTGTAAAACTTTCCATTAATATTTCAGTGAGCATCCCACTGTGGTTTATGCAAGCAAATACTAGTAGATGGGGTCGACCCTGTCCCATAGTTCAGGGTGGTGCTTGTGGCAAACGTCAGTTTGATTGCAACAGTGAGTAGCAATTTAACCCATTTATGACCGCATCACACATTAAGGCCTCAACCCCTTTTGTTTTCATGAAGCAGTCAGTAACTCACTAGCACTCTATGAATGCATCGTGCCAACTCTCTACAGTGTATCAATACTGTAGGTTCTGGCGAGTTACCCACCAAGGTTGTATTCATACATCACGACAACAAAAGGGCATAGAGCATTATGGCAATAGACAACCCTTAAAACATGAATATTTAACTACCCCCTATTATGTGAGCAGTTAATGGCAGGGTGAGCTGATGACAGAGCAGCTCAATGCCTTGTTCAATGGAGAGTAGGAGGCCCGAGCTATTACACTGTGTGTTCTATGGTAGGTCGCTAATGGTTGTGGGAGAATGGGTGAATAGTTATAGCCAGGGCTATGGGCATAATACCCATGTATACAGGAACATATTAAGCTCTAGTCAGTCTATAACGGCCTATAGCTTAATATGTACGGGACAGCCAAGGGGGTCTACATTAATGCAGTACGAGAAGTAAAGAACTATAATACATTGTACATGTTAGTTCTACTTAAATACAACTGCCATTTTAGGGAGCTTTTGTTATTTTCTGCTGTTATTGTTTTTTTTTGTTTTTTTTTTTTTTCGTTTTACAGGAGGTGGATGTAATAAGCGAGGCAAAGGGAAAACAAAAACATTGAGTAGAAAGGGGGGGATAAAAGAATTCAGCCTGTACCTGTAGTTAAGAATCAAATGGCACAGCATGCGATTTCCTAGCCCTTAAAGATGAAGGGGGGGGGGGAATTCTTATTGCACATCTGTGCGAAACTCCAAAACTCCCCATTGTTTAAGAAGAAGAAACTTCCCACTCACTGTGCAAACGCAATACAGAAACAAGCCTTCTATGCTGGTAGACAAAGGGAAAAGACACCATTGGGCGTGATGAGTCAATGCAAATAGGATATATATCCTCTTTCAGTTTCTATTCTCTCTGTTGGAAATTGTAGTGGAACATAATATATGGCTATATGCGGGATCATATATCATAATAACAAAGGGTGAGAAATTCCACACTATTATCTCTACCCTGACCCATGTAACAGATACATCAAGTGCACTGAGCAGCTCCCGTGATGTATACCAGAGCTGCTCTCACACTGTTATCACTGACCTCCGCCACCTCACTTGATAGAGAGATCAGAGGAGCTGTCAAGGGGCCATGACATGAGAGGTCAGAGAGATGAAGGAGCCAAAGGGCCACAGCCTGAGGTGTCTGGGGAAGGGGGCAGCCAAAGGGCCATAGGGATAGCTTATATGGTCAGAGGGGCAGAAAGATGGGAAGCAGCTAAAGGGCCATAGCCCTCTAGGCCAGAGGGAGAAGAGAACAGGCAAAGGGTCATGTAGCCATATAGGCCACTGGGAGGGGAAGCCGCCATGGGCCCATGACTTGAAATGTTAGAGGGAGGGGGAGCAGCCAATGGGCCATGTAATGACTTGAGCAAGACCAGGGAGTGGGGGGCAGCAAAGGGTCCACAGCCTGAGAGGGCAGCGGGAGCGCAGCCAAAGGGCCCCATGCCTAGAGGTCAGAGGAAACGGACAGTCACGGGGCCACAGCCTGAAAGATCACAGGGAGGAAGGGGGCAGTCAAGGGGCCACATAACTCACAATGTGAGCTGCTCCCATCCCCATAGACCTATGATAGATGCCCGTCACGCTGCCCGAGCTGCTCCCGGGCCTGGTAATAAGGGCCTGAGGGGATGTCAGGGAGGGAGGCAGGTTAGGAAGTTCAGGTTTACATCCTCCTAGTCTATATCTAGGTTATCTATTAAATGGACCACCAGACTTCCTGCAGGGCCATCCATTGTTTTAGGAAGTATGGGTTAGGGATGTCGTTGACACTAGAAACGCCTGTTAAATTGACATATCGTCATCATGTCGAATATGGCAATCTTCAAAGAATATGTCAATATCACTGACAGAACATGATTTATTAGTTGGTTGATTTGTTTAACGTCCAAAAGTGGGATCCCCATTTCATTGGGCTGACTCATTACTTTATAGACATTCAATCCGTTCTTTCTCAGTCTGGGCAGGTATTTTAAAGCTGTTTGTCGAAAAGAGCTTGACAGGTATTTATATGTTGCTTGTCCATCACAGCGATCGCAGATCCTAACAATTTTCTAATTGGTCTTAAAATATCGTTGGATAATTGAGCTGATAAAGTAACCTCAATTATAGTCCCTATTTTCACTCACTTTGTAGACAAACCTGACTACATCTATAGTTTCCATCAGATGGTACAACTGAACTAAGATTACCTTAGTTGTGAAGACGTATAGACGCCCCACAGGAACCCTAGCCTGCAGCACGCCCACCTTGAGCAGCTCTCTGTGTCCTGAATAATTTACCACCACGAGTGACCCGTGTATTTTGTTTCTCTTGCCTATGCACTCCCCTCTTCTCACCCCTCTCCTAGCGGACCACACTACAGACGGTACAATCCTTCTCTATACAGAACAACTTGTCTAAGCATTTGGAGCTAATCGATATTCCAATGTACCCAAAACACATATGGAGTACAGACACTTATTTAAGGTATTTTTTTCCTATCAATACCACGATACCAAGGCAATTGGGGCTACACAGAGGTGGGGGGGAGGGCAATTCCAGCAGACAAGCCTGAAAGACCAGCACCCCCCCCCCCCCCAGTGCTGTAGGTAGATGACCATGACCGTATTCAAGACCGGCACTTATTCGAGCGAGTGGTTGGAAATATCATATGACATGCCAGGGTATCAATTTTGCCCAGGATAATTGAAACAATTTTCAACTTCATCTACAGTACCTCTACCCTATTTCAATAGTCCCAACATTCAATCTCTATCAAGACCTCAGCTGGAAGGGTAACATTTGTAGTTTAGTAGAGGACGCCTATCATATGATGTATACAGGCGCCTCTGCTTGGTGAGTGTACACCATAGCGCCCCCATCTGGTCTCCAATCGCTGTACAGACACTTGGGGTGCCTCAACTGCATATTGGGTCACGCCGGAAGTAGACCTGGGGGCACCGGAAGTCCACCCCAACTCACTCTCCAAGGATAGGCGTGAGAAAACATCATTAGGTTGCCATGGATACTAGATAGCATGGGCGGCCCATAACAAGTGGGAGTCACAAGGGGCGGGAAGAACCACTCCTGGTGTGGGCTGGTATTGAATGGGGGTATGATGTACTTTAAGTGAACACGACTCCAGAATATGAGGGTCACATCTCGTGGACCTTCCCAGACATGGCCCCCATTTTATATCCACGCTGCCTCATTTTGTTAACCTTCTCAGATGCTATTCCCTTTTTATACACATTGTCCTCATATGGCTAATTCTCCAAGATACCGTCTCCAATTTAGAAACACTGCCCCAATCCTGTCAACGTTTTTCTTTTATATTACAACCTTTTTATACATTTACACTATCCTAATCTTTGTAGGCTATAGCCAACTTGTGGCAGTTTGTATAAAATGGGGCAGTGTGTATAAATTATACACACTGCCCCATTTTTGTCAACCTTCCCAGACCCTGCACCAATTGTATACACACTATCCCATTTTGCCAACCTTCCAAGGTACGGCATCAATTTTATACACACTGCCCAATTTTGTCGATCTTCCCAGGTACTTTTCTCCATGCTATACCCACTGCCTCTGTTCTTTCAAATACAAAGGCTTATCAGAAAAGTTAGTGCAATTCAATCAGCAACCAGATGTATTTCACAGAACACAGCACCCAAGGTTTGATTGCTGGACCACACCATGCACACTGCACTGTAATCATGATGGATTTTAATATGCAGTCAATGTAGTATAATCTACTTTCAATGTAGGATTATCCCCTTAAGCAGTCCATAGATTCTCAAGCACCACTATAGTGAATATGTCAATACATGAATCGATGGATGAGAAGCTCTAATCCTTTAGAATTTGACAGCATTTGGATAACATGCTCTGGATTATTTGAATGCAGACTGAAGCTGGAACAGATGGTCAGATTTTTAATCCCTTAAGTCATAAAACCTCATGGTTTCGTGAATGCAACACTAATCAGCAAATTACATAAATCCAGCACTTTTCAGTTACTTTGTATTTTCACACAGCCAAAAATAATTTTCTTGGAATCTTAAATAACTTTACCTGATGGACAAAACTACTAATTTTAAGATTCTTAAAACTGGTAGTTTTGTCCGCCGGGTAAGATAATTTATCTTATTTTCTTAAATCAAGAAAAATATTTTTAGCAGTGCACTGATAGTATCCTCTAACTGCATACGTGCATCATGTCGACCCTACAGGGTCGATGCACTTCTGAAGGGTTGCCATGATACTCTGATTGAGTGTACTGAATCAATGTACCAGCGCTGTATTCACGTATCAAGGTATCCAAGAAACAACTCGAAAGACATCATGCGACCATTGAAGGGTATAAGAAATGAGGACCTACCATGTTAATAATGCGAGGATGGCCATGGCCCATGGCAGACAACTGCCTTTTCGTTTCTTGTCGGGTTCCTTTTGGCAGCAGCGGTAGCAGAAGTACATGAGGAAGATGAGCAGTGTGACCAGCAGCCACAACACGGGCAGCGCTGCCCAGAACACCAACGCCTGCAACAACAAAACAGTATAAGTTATTAAGTAACATTAGCATTGTATGTTAAATGTATTTATGTATAACAGAATTATATGAGGAAGATGAGCAGTGTGACCCGAAGCCATTGAAACATGGGCAGCGCTGCCGAGGATACCAACGTCTGCAACAAGACATGGGTACAATAGTTATGTTGATTAACTTTCTTTCTTTATCTTTATATACTTATATTTTTGTTGACATCTGTCAACGCCCTACCATAGATCTGAAGACGGATTATTACTATGGTATATGTGTGAGGGTATCGCAGCTATGAATATATTGACTCTTTTAGATGGCTGAGTACCGTCGATAGTTTTCTCTTCAAGGTGACATAGTATGTGTTTATTCATTTTAAGAATTGGAAATGAGAACATAGGCAAGGAAAGGTATTGATACATGTGCCTTTTAGGTACTTGATAGAGACACTTGACTTTGCCTCGTGCCTTTATCAGTACCTAAAAGGCACTAGTGCAAGCATAATCATCATATATTACATCCATACTATGCTTAGTACCTGTATCACAGGGCACTATACATATTCTTTGTGTTCATGTACATAGTTCTAGGGAATGGAATCTCCCAAAGAGCTCATAGACGCCTTGGTTGCAGTCCCAGCATTGTAAGTAGTTTATACAATCTGGGCATTTCCCCTGGTAACAGGGGTGCTGGATAGACGCCAGGAGTAAAGGACCCTAGCGTGTTCTGGAGCACTATTAAAGTAGTATATGGCATGTAGGGTATATAGCATGACTTAGGCCTACCTTAGAAAATAGAGCTACCTCCCTGGGTGTTAGGCCTGTATGTAACTGCCTCAGGACTTAAGCCCTCAGGACAGCATGATGCCTAAATGCACAGCGGTGTGTAACTCGCCAGTGCTGTACTGGTGCATCATGCTGGACCTTAATGAAGGTATCAACCGCATGATGCAGATATGATTCAAGATGGCAGTGAGTCACAATGGATATATATTCATGCATAATGACAATAAAAGGGTAGAGTAACCTCAAACACTGTGAGGACTTTTAAGGGTTTAAATCCCAACCTCACATTTTAAGTGATTGCTGAAAAGTGGAGAGGCATTTGGAATCTCTGGTAGCACTAATGCATCACCAACACAGGAGGGGAAATAATTCACTGTTGGTGTTCACAACTCCAGGTTTCAGAATCAAGACTAATTTGATAAAAAAAAAAATCTGCAGGTGTTCTCTGATAAAAAGCACTAGGGGTGTCATCATGTCGACACCACCGGAGGACCTGATTAACACTGACTGCAGCAAGCTGTGTTGTGAGAGTGTTATCATTGGGTGCTCCATCACAGCTAGGTATATAGCATTGCTATAATATAGTGTCATACAATCGCCTCACCCTTTAAGGTGGGTTTAGTGTTCTAATGGCATGCAATATATTGGATTTATGCCAGCTGTGTCATGATGCATAGATGCATATCTGACCATTATCTCACCACGACTGCATTCATGCATTATTCCCGGGGCATAATTCTAGCCATCAGTTAATGCACCCCAAAATGGTTTTCGCGATTCATCAATGCTTTTCTAACGAGCGAACCACCAATGCCGCATTAGTGCATACAAAGTGTACTGACTAATATTAACCCTTTCTGAACCTTTATACAGGGCTCGATATACCCCTGTGTTCAATGCCCGTGACTAAAAGAAATGCACTGGGCACAAAAACAAAATTCAAGTTGTGCACAGCTGTCTAAAAGCTACTAAAGACTGACCAATATTAACCCTTTCTGAACCTTTTTGGTACAATGCTGTCCTTAATGTATTAAGTCATATAGCAGGTATTTGGACATGTAGAGCACACAGGAGTATGTATATGTATAATTTAGTGTCAGGAGCCTGGCTACTGAGTCTATTACTACACCTTAGGTAATACAGTACATTTGTACTCAATAACAGCCCGTGCTGAGTGCCTAAGTGCACAGGTTTGCCACCACTATACATACATAGTGTCCAGAATATAGGCCATTGCAGCAAGAATGGGTCGGTTTTCAGCTGTTAAAATGATTTTATGTACTCTTCTGAGGTTATAAATTTGACATGAAAATCATGTTAATTGTTTTGGGTAATTTGAGGATATATATATTGTGTGAATCATCCGATATCCATAAAATGCTTTAAAATTGATTTAGACTTTACAATGTCATCAGCTGTCAAGTGAAATCACTGTAGATAGAACATGTTTAGATGGAAAATGCCTTTTCTTGCTGCATGAATCTATAGAAGTCACAAATATCCCATCTGTACTGCACAAATAGAGCAAGGCCCTGAGTTAGATGTTACCGAACAGCGTTCGATATATGGGTAGATTGGTCAGCAATGCTAGTCAAGGATTTACATGACAACCCATGCACATCTGACTGATAAGATCACATTTAATCTACTTGGTATCACATTAGTCATATGAGGAAACCTACCCTACTTCCTCCCATATCCGTATCTCTATTGCTCCCTGCCAGAATCCACTTATAATTGCTTTCATCCATTGTAGCACATTTTCATCCCATTACCCTTCCCTCCGTAATTCATTCAACACAACACAACACCCTCCAAATTCCACAGGGAATAATCTGGTGGGAGTAGGCCTAATTGGGCAGCATTATAAATGATGCTAGACAAGACTAGTCTATCAGTATTACTAAGGACACCAGTCCTTGTCAATGCCATAAATTAACATTGCAGTTTAAATTTGGCTTTGTGGTAAAGAATGCTACAACAGGCTAGATCAGTATTGATCAAAGTCAGGGAGTCATCCATACATGTACATACTCGTAAATCATAGAGTTTAGAATAGTATTTATGATGATATCTCTGAAATCATGATCAACATAATTTAGCAAATTATCCATTTATGTCAATGCCTGATACTTGATACTGGGAAATGGGAAGAAGAATGTTAGTTCAAATCCCACTTCCACAACACTTATAGGTGCTGTTGACACTATCAAACACCTACCCTACCCCACCCCCTCCCTGCCTCTCCTATGACAGGTATAGGGCTTAGTATGGAGGCCTAGTGAGTCCGCCATTGCTGGATCTGTCACCTGGCGAGATAAGCACTGATAAGAACCAGCATGATGGGTACCAGGTGTTACATAATGTACCCAAAAAATCTGCATTGAATCCAGGGAATGATCAGATTGGTTGATAATGTATCCCGGTCAGCCCTATAGATCGGTGGTCTCCTGGGTCCCCTTTATGGCTAGCTGTGTCAGCTTACCCCTTAAGGGCAACATGATGCCTAAAGGCCTAAAGGCTCATGAGTGAGTGAGTAATAAATGTTTAACGCCATTTCGACAGCTAAGGTCATATTCATGGCAAGAAAACTACATTACGCAATGTCACAGGAATGTGTCAGTGCCTGCGCATATGTGCACCACACACATCCAAGGAGATAGGAAAGAGGAGATATAGACCCTTTTAAGTGGGCTAGGGAAGCCCGAAAGGCTCATGATCCTTAGCTGTCATGATGCACAAATGCAGAGCTGCAGAGTGTTTGCTGGCAGTGCCAACCCTCGCGAACTACTCAATATGGCTCCATTCATGATACATCATAACAACCAATGGGCATGATGCACAAATAATATACATTATAAGGCATTAAAGCATTATGTGGCAATTAAAGGGTTAACGCTTTAATTTTAGTACTATAACACTCTATTTGGGAAAGACAGGGAGGGAAAGGGTTAAGGGTGGAGGGAGGGGGGAGGTGCTTTGAGCACCAAGGCAGCTCTAGCACTGAACCACCCCGACCATCATTCCTCTACCCCTTCCTCATCACCACTCCAACACATCACTCCAGTCTCAGGGGGCAGATTAAGTGTCAGAATTACACACTAACACAGTAATGTTGCAATAATTCCGATGACATAATTGCAATTATGCTTCAGAGAGATATTAATTTTGCCTAAATTTGCAAGCATTGAGGGGTAAATTTCATCAAAGCCACTAATTAAAATAATGGAAATATTCATCGCATTGAAATGAGCCATTGTTTACTGATACCCTTATCTTTGCCACAAATCATACAGTCTACTGAGGCAGGAGATGATAAGACCCCGTTAAGAAATACACTAAAGATGTATCATGTTTAATTAATGCCATTTTGTTGCCATGCTGCATGCATGTAGCCCTGGTGAATGTTATACTATTAAGTCTACTTCCATGAATGTCGTCAACACACACATGGCTGATGCTATTCTGAAGGGTTGACATTATGCCCCAGCTTAAGCCAGTGCTACCAAAGAGGTACAAATGTTACTCAATGCCACTAAAATAATGCATGTCGATAATATGTATACAAAACCTTCAGGCACCACGTCTTTTTAACCCTTTAAAGGCCGATGATGAAGTAGTGGATCATGCATCAAACCAGCCCTCTGTGGTTGCATGATACACTCCCAGAAGGTCGGCATGATGCACAAATGCATCAGCATCATGTTAAAGGGTTAAGCTCAGGTACTAAAACAATGCCCACTCTCTGGCACACATACATTGTATTGTGTGGTCTGGCGGCGTCCCAGGTGGGGTCTGCATTTAATTACTGTGTGGGCGATCACACATGTGTGGGCGATCACACAGCTCGTGTGAACTCATTCAGGTGGTAAACTTCCAATGGGGATGGGTGGCATCGCGTGCCATGTTCTAATTTAAGGTAGCTCTAGACAAAAAGAAAAAAAAACTTCTTTATGTTTTCTTGATCACATTTGGAAGTTTTCCACATAGGTAGAACAGGTAGAATAAATATCATATATTCTGTGAACACGCTGTCGGGCTGTTGCTGATTTCTTGTTGTTGTTGTTGTTGCTGCTGCTGCTGTTGCCTACGAGCCTGTCTGGCTAAATGAGAATTGTTACTGTAGGAAGGAGAGACATGTGGAAGCAGCAGTCAGGACTAGCAGGTTATAAATCTTAGATAACTGCTAGATATTGTAACACCTTTAGACAGCCTGTGACCTAGACTATTGTTCAATCATCATTAGTGTTGTAACGGCCAGAGTATATGATAGCACAGGCACCATCTATTCTATTTAGGGGTGGGGATAGGCTGTAGCAGAAGCTAGGAGCAACACTCTAAAAAAAGAGGGGTTGCCATGATGTATAAATGTAGTTCTGACGAGTAGGCTCGACAGGACTGCCAGACAGCATTGCATTGGTGAATCGAGGAAGGTGAAACTGTGGGCATCATGCAGTCTTTCAAGGGTTAAGTTCATACCTATATATGCAGGTATCAGAATGTCATAGTTCTGGGTATAATCCAGGTAAGGGAGATTAAATCTAAAGTTAGACTACTACATGTGTAAGTAGGAGATGAACTGTATGTTAACCAGGTTAGGTGAATATATTACGTAACCTGGTTAAACCCATAGTTTATCTGCTTTAAACCATGATCCAGGTTTGTCACACCTAGTGTATAGCGGAGACATTTCTATACACCAGGTTACATGATATATTCAGAGTGAGATTATTTTGTTCTAAGGTGGGTCCATGGTTTAAAAGGATTAATGGTGACTTGACCAGCAGCCAGCATTTGTAAACTGATCCAACTAAGGGAGGAGGGGGGGGGGCACTGGGACATGGCAGCGCCCATGGCCTATACATCCAAACACCAATATACAACATTATTGGTGCCAACGCCTTATACACCTGTATACAATATACCATGTAGTAGGACCTGGTACCTATATAATAAGTCTAGTGGTCTAACATCTGGCAATGGGCCAGTGACATGTTCCAGCATGGATACACTGCCCCCATCAGCTAGCCTGTGTCTCTGACACAATCCTGTACAATGATAGCATTGTCTGTGTGCTGTATTAACATTAAGATATTTACATAGGGTTCTATAGATGTTGTGTAAGCTTCAATGTCTGCTTCGGGAGTGGTTTTATTGGGTCATAACAAGCGATGGCTTTCTTTCTTATCTACCTTTTTTTCCAAAATACATTCAACGGTACCTATTTTGTTTATTTTCCTTTTCTTAGGGGGGGGGGGGTGTCTGGGGCTGGTAGGGATTAACCTAATGGGAAGATAAGATGTAGTGACAACCAACTACTGAGCGTCTTTTAACATCTGCTATGATACATTCACTTGATACAGTAATCAGCATTTTTAAATCAAAATGAAGCTCATGAAGAGACAAGAATACAGCATCTATATGATTGTTACTGACTGACTAGTGCAGTAGAGACTACCACAGCATCATGTCTCCATTACCTTTACACACTGTACTGTTTATGTAGACCACAGAGATCAAAGGCAATGACTGGTCCTTCTGGGATCCTCCCATAACCATTTAGGGGTCACATAATGTATTAATCCATAATGCTCAATTGCCATGGCACATGACTGCAGCCCTGGTGAGTTACTTGCTATGGTTGCATTCATGCAGTTGCATTCATGCATCATGCCGACCCAATTGGACTGGTACAGTCCTGAAGAGCCAGTGTAACCAACGAGGCATTTCATCGTGAGTTATTCGCCGATGCTGCTTTGGTGCATCATGAAAAGAAAGGGGTAAAACCTGTAGGCAATATGTAGCCCTTAGAGATCTAAGACAGCTAATATGTAGGTTTTTGCACGAGACAGGGATGGGAGATCTTTGATCATTAGACGATGGGCAAACAGATGGTATACCTCACTGTGGAAGATAACTTGAAGATTGCATGTGTGGAAATGTTGGCCTCAATGTACTTGTTGTTGGCACGCAATGCCACTAGTCTAATCCTCTTTTCTTGATCTTTAAGGCATAATGTATGAAGGTAATGTTAGGCTTATGTTAGGCTAATATTATGTGCCTACTGTGCTAATATTAGGCCTGCTCGTGGTAGCAGCTGTAATGGATGAATCATTGGAAGTACATCAAAGAGATTTTATTACCACCCTGCCAATATAGCTTCTGAGATTTGAAACACAAAAGTAAACACAGAAAGTCGATGGTACTATGTCCTGTGACTCTGCTGCTAACATAAAACTGATTTTACAGAGTCTTTATTCTTTAAATAGATTTTTCAAGGGATAGTTAGTGCTTTGTATGAAATGAACCTTGGTGACATGATGCATGAATGCAGACTTGGTTTAGGGACTCCTCAGAGCTTCATGGATCAGCATGATGCATTAAGGCAGGCCTGGAGACTCAACAGGGCTGCATTTACATGCATCGAGGTATCATTCGCAGGGATGTAAGTCAAGGTCAGGGCTGTAAGTCAAGGTGTATGAACAATTCTGAACATACATAATGTAGAAGTTTTGAATTCACTGTAAAATACTATGAGAAAATTGATCTGGGCAAAGAAATTAGGGTAATCTAGAGGCATCTCAAACTCTGAAAATTCTGAAATCAGACAAAATTCTGAAATTTTACATCCCTGCATTCGGCTCTTAAAGGGTTGAGATTGTCTTCTAACACTGCACTTTACAGAAACTGAACTGGGGAAAATGATGAACAGAGAAAAAAGAATTTCATTGCTGCCAACGCCCATGACTGTCATCTCATCTTCACAAATAGGGTAAAGGCACCCCGAGTCGGACAGATACCTAAAGTCGGACACTTTTTGGATTGGATTACATAATCAATAGGAGGATTTCAGGTATCATATGAAGTACACATGAAAACTAAGCTGTCATATTCTCTAACAAATACAGCATAACAAATGTAAGTCCCTTTCTACATAGTTTTACAGTAGTGCCAACACAGGGTATTTCTGTTATAATTTGATGATAAGGAATGGTGAGAAAATGGGAAACCTGGTATGATTAATCAATTTGGTGTGTCTTCACTGGAATGATTACATGATCTATCGATATATCAATGGAAACATGTACATTTTTGCTGATAATTTAACTTGGCAAACCTGAAAGCATCCCTTGTGTTACATTGTGGGAGTCATTCTTATATTGCCTTCAGATTACCCCTACAGTTGGACACCAATTACACCCTGTCTTGGACACAATTATATCATAATTCATATACTTTTACAATGGATTTTCATCACAATAAGAATCTTTTGTGATACACATTCACTCTCAGATATGGATATTTAATCTGTATTTGGATTTCCTGACATCTAACACCTAAATTCAATCACTTCTCCATCTGCCCATGGAAGTCATGTGCAATTGGGCCTGCAGATTGCCCTGTTAAAGGTATGCAAAATCACACATCTGAGAGTTTTCTGGAGAGGAGTATTGTATTAGCATGTATTCCCTATACTATTCTGCTACATTACCTTATAGAATAATTCACATACAGTGGCCCATTATTTCTGTATCAACTAGACAACATAGTTTCTGACTCTAGGGTCCCTTTCACTATGTGCTGTCTGACTCTAGGGGCAATTTGATGTTCAGAAAGCAAAAATATATACAGTTGATTTATTCATATGTATAGATTTACCAAAACCTCTTCATGGATATTGGTGGCTAAGTATTATGTATCAATTGGTACAATGGACAGCAGAATTCACTACAGTTGAAGGTACAGGATTTGAGTACCAAATATAGTCACCTCTTGTGTGGCCAGGAGCTTCCGAAATGGGTGCCTCTACCCTAACTCCTTTTGGAAAATTTGCTGTCAAGAGGGGCAAAGGCACTTTGACAGGCAATGTCAGGCCGTTTATCACCAAGGCACATCCAATCAAATACTGAATGGCCAGGCTTCATCAGGCATATGCATAATTTCCCTTTTTCCCTTTTGATCTGATCCTCATTTTGATGGGTGACTCCAGGAGACGTGCAACCGCTCCAGTGGAGTGTTATCTTTCCTTCTGCTCTAGTTAGCACCACATGTGTGGAGGCAAAAACATTCAAGTTGAAATTCCAGTGGTAATGGGTGTGGAAAAGGCAACTTGTGACCATGGGAAAAGCAATGTGTAACCAGTAGTAATAGGTGTGGGAACAGAAACTTGTAATCAGTGGTAATGGATGTGGGGAAAGCAACTTATAACTGGTGGTAATGGGTGGGAAAAGCAACTTGTAGCCAGTCGTAATTGGTGTGGTAAAGGCAACATGTAGCCAGTCGTAATGGGTGTGGGGCAAGCAACTTGTAGCCAGTCGTAATGGGTGTGGGAAAAGCAACTTGTAACCAGTAGTAATAGGTTTGGGGAGAACAACTTTATAACCAGTGGTAATGGGTGTGGAAGAGGCAACTTGTAACCAGTAGTAATAGGTGTGGGGAGAACAACTTTATAACCAGTGGTAATGGGTGCGGAAGAGGCAACTTGTAACCAGTAGTAATAGGTATGGGGAGAACAACTTTATAACCAGTGGTAATGGGTGTGGAAGAGGCAACGTGTAACCAGTAGTAATAGGTGTGGGGAGAACTTTATGACCAGTGGTAATGGGTGTGGAAGAGGCAACTTGTAACCAGTGGTAATGGGTGTGGGAAAAGGCAACTTGTAACCAGTAGTAATAGGTATGGGGAGAACAACTTTATAACCAGTGGTGATGGGTTTGGGAAATGCTAAACCTTTAACTGGTGGTAATTCAAGGTCTAGTATAAGCCATAAGTATTGTAGCCAATGCCAGAGCCAGTGGTAAGAGGTCCAGGAAAAGCAGTTATTTAAAATCTATTATAGTTGTGATGACCTCAAATTCCACTGCTTATACTTTGTCTCTGTACAAGACCCAGCACTTCAATGCACTTAACCGTTTATAAAGTCAATAATAAATAGACTATTATGTTCTTATTCCATATTACATAGATAACCAAATCTGAAGCACAGTCAAGGTCATCAACCCTGGAAGCACAGTAATTCACAACAGACTCTATCCTAGTCCTTTGAAATATTGACTGCAGCGAAAGGCCTCTTCAGGTGGCTGCTTTTTAAACTTCTCTCTGCTCAGTCAAAGTCAAAGACAATGCTCAACCTGGCAGCAGGTTAATGCTAACCCTTTAAAAGCTGTGTGACTCCTCAAAGCTGTGTGACTCACCAGCACTGCATTGGTGCATCATGCCAACCCTCCAGGCATGTCTCTAGCCAATCGGGTCAGTATGCTGCCTAAATGTCTCCTTAAGGGAGTGGTCATTTTTTAACAACAGGGGGGTTCTGTGAGTGCATGGCGAAAATTTGTCCGTCCCCCCCCCTGGAGGGGTCTGAAATTTGTCTATTCCCCCCTCGGAGGGGTCTGAAATTTTTTCGTCCCCCCCCCTTTTATTCTTTAGTGGCGCGCTGGCTTTTTCGCTCAAAAGGGCGAAATTTCTTTTTTGCCCCCCCCCTAAAAGGGGTCTGGAATTTTTTGGTCCCCCCCCCCGTTGTTAAGAAATGACTACTCCCTAACGAGTAAACTCACCAATGCTGCATTTAAGCTTCATGATGCCAAAGGCAATAAAGAACGCCTAAGGTAAAACCATTTAGGTGGGCCTTAAATGGTTAACTTTAAATACAAAGAATCTCTCGCTTCACCTCTGCTCCCCTCTGCTCCCTTAGCATGAGGCAGACCACTACTCTTGGACGCTGATCGATAACCGGAAGTCAGCTGTCATGACCCCTGACCCCGGAAATGCTCGACTAGCGTCTGTCACGGTAACCACCAGATGGCACTTTAGGCAGTGTTTGTTCCCAGCCAACCTTAATTCTATTGAAAGACCTGTATAGGCAACCTCTATAAGTCCAACCCAAACCACTGCTCATTTTTCTTTCTTTTTTTTCTAATTCTGTACAAATGCTGTAGTCAATCTCTGTTGGTCATTTCTTACCTATGCAGTAACTCTTACCAGCCCTGAAGTAAATACCTATTATCCCTTATCGAATCCTCTATCTGTAGCTGTTCTATAATTTTGACCAGTCTTACAGCCCATCTCTATAAGGTCCTATCAAGAGGCTCTGTAAAGTTGATATATACACATATCTATAGATTATATTTTGATGATAATAGACTGTAATCTATTGTGATTGTAACAATTCACTTTAACTGGTCTTTACTTTAATCAGCCTAAACCTTAAAGCTATCTTCTCCTCGAAATCGAAAAGTAACAGTTGGCATAGCAAGGATTTCCAATGTTGCACATTCTAATTCTACCCAATACCAAAAACGATCTTATAACAATAATCAGTGGCAGAGGAATGGCATGAGAAGACGGATGTTGAGAGATGGGGATGGAAGCAGGGTGATGGGCTGAGAGTGCCATGGAATATGATGGTGGGAAACACCCTATACTACGTTGTACTATCACATTGCTGTCTGTCCCTGTGGGCCAACTAGGAGAGTCTCTGGGGGGAGGGTAGAGAGAGAGAGAGAGCTGCTCCCCATGCTGGCAGCAAGCAGTGAGCTGCTCACCACCCACTGGGACTGTGCTGGGAGAACACGCTCATTTAGAACAAGCATGGGTGCTGTCCTTGGAGCTTTGTATTCACAACCTGACAAGTACCATAAAACCATGTGTATAAGCCGCGGCTTATAGTCTAATTCAATGGGTTACTGTGGTTTCTCAATTGTGTCTTCAGGAACATGAGTTTATTTGATATAGCATATGTTTGAATATACCCAGTATTGCCTGCACAGTGAAGTAAGGAATGCCACCCTTTTTCAGACCCACTGTATAATTATAGCCAATTTGAGCACCCTGTCACCTTTAGATTTTAATAGCAGCTTATACATGGCAATCTAACCTCAGCTTGTATTCTCAGGCGAATCCTTCTCTGACATGGTGGGATACTGGGATAGCTGGCCGGGACTACTTCCCCCACTCCCCCAGCACTGTGGCATAGGAATAAAAATCTTGTCAGATATAGGTCACGCCTTACCCACAATCCCACCATACCAGTGACGGATTTAGGTCAATCCGAGCTGGCTACCAGTACGCTTATACATGGCGCTTATATAGGACTGGGATTGATACGCGATACAGTTTCTAATTGCCTGATATTTAATTCAATAATCCTTTTACACATAGTGAATATTTGAATATAGAGAGTGTATAGTAGCAGTTTAATATGGCACATTCTATAGTCAGCAGAGTATGATATGACCCGTATACTGCATAATCAGAGCACAATAATGTCCAATAAACCTTGATAGCCATACTTGGACCATGGTGCTTTCAGTCATAAACCGTGGCAGCCATATGCACAGAATTGTGCATTACAACTGGTATAATAGTCAATAAATCATCATAAATACATGTTTGCTACATTACAATGCAGCCAAATAGTGAGACATGAAACAAACTAGATAACCTGTTCTATCTACTATCTATTTCCCTCTCTTTCATGTCTCTGACACAAAAAAAAGGATGTCGGTACTGCTGTGAATGTTGGAGTATGAGTGGGGGGGGGGGCAGGATACTGCCCAACCCTGGGGTGGGGCTGGAAGGAAGGTCTCCAGGGAGAGGCGTGTCTCTGGTGAGTTGCTCAAGGCACTCGTGTTACGTGCCGAGGGTCTGGAGGAGCTTCTCCAGAGCTTCTTTGTGTGTTTTAAGGCTACTCCTACTAACATTGCACCAAATAACACCAAACATTGCTACAATTTTAATACCTGGACCTGAAAGGCAAATTTGGAAATTCCAGGAATTATCTTTACCCATGCCAATGGTTAATGCTTTAAATAGGTACTACTTGTTCTGTGAATAACAGTGATTTTGTGCTTTAGACATGACATGACAGCATGTTTTCTATTCGTATTTGTATGCTACAAATACAACAGTTTAGGGTTACCTGATTATCGGTAGTGTTTGAGTGTATAACCACAAACTATCATCATATATACCCCAGTACACATTCTCTTACATCAGAAATATTTTTAGCCATGTCCCTGGATGTTTTGATTAATTGTCATAAATTCCCATCACAAGCTACTCAGTTATTTGCATTCTCTACATAGTTTGCATTAAATAGATTTAACATATGATAGCAGTGTGGGAATAAAATTAATCTACTATATTTAGTCTGACTCAAATGGAGATACAGATCCATTCTGCATACATTTGGAAAGGTATCAATTTACCCAGCACATCATCCAAAGTTCACTACACCAAAATGAAACCTAATCAGATAGAGATTATCTAGTGATTAGAGTTCAGTACATATTATACAGGTGAAAGAAAGTTATGTCTTGGAACATTTTTGGTGAGTTAACCCCGGGAGTTATCCCTTTTAAAAGCTGCATGTGTAACACACCAGCAATCCATTAGTGCATCATACCAGCATTAAGTTATAATGCAGCAATGTAAATTGCTGATAACGCGAAAAGTGAAAAGCCTGTGATTGGCTCCCATGAGTTGTGCACTCATCCTGTTGCATCAGCACTCCCTCACCCAGGTTATTTGCACCACCAAGCCACTTTTACGCATAACTCCTGCCAAAACTGCGCAATTTGCACCACATTGCCAAAAAAGGCGGGAAAGTTGATACATGGATCAACATCATATACCTTCACCATTGGAGGCAAAAAGCGTCTTATGGCTGCCAACCAACTGAGTCTGTACAATATTGACAATTTCTCAAAATTTACAAAACTTGTTAATGAAATACCTTTTCCTGCAAGACCCCTACATCTCCTCCATTAATTGCACTACAAATTCATTAAGTTATTCTGCCTCTTATATATAAAATTTCCATCTTTTTTTAAACTTATTTGCACCACCAAAATGACTGAAAGTGCAAGACCCCAGGGTGTCTCCTTATAACTCGCTTTTTGAGTTAAAAATCAAACGTGTATGGTTAACATAATACATGACACGATGCCTGGCGTACATGAATGTATCATGATGACTTAGATAAAGTACATACCGTATTCGTTCTAATAAGCGCACATGTGCGGAAAATTAATTGTTAGGAGCTCAAAACCTTATAAGAAAAAATAATTCTAATAAGCGCACCCCCAAGAGCCTAAAATCGTTGTTTTTGCCCTTAAATTCTTTAATTTTACACTTCATTTGACTGATTTTACACCAGGATGGGACCCCGAAAGGAGGGGTGTGCGCTTATTAAAGCATGTGCGCTTATTAGAATGAATACAGTAATACATTATCACCTTATACAACCCTTAAAAGGGTAAGGATATAGGGTAGGTGCCTATCTAAGGTCTACATGATTAATATACAGTGCACATGATTTATCTAATGTGCAACACATGGAGATCTATCACAGTTAACCCTTTAAAGATCAC
Source organism: Acholoe squamosa (assembly GCA_949317995.1). Taxonomy (NCBI): domain Eukaryota; kingdom Metazoa; phylum Annelida; class Polychaeta; order Phyllodocida; family Polynoidae; genus Acholoe; species Acholoe squamosa. The sequence goes on from OX439040.1 coordinate 20,585,659, forward strand.
ACAGTGCATTAATAAGTAGCATCTACATCTATGTATTTGTCAACATGTTGCATGAAATCAATGCAGCGGCTACTAGTCAGGGCTGCATTCACGCATCAGGGCTAAGGGATCCCGACTCGCAAAGCTTAAGCATGACATTTGGTGCATCCTAACGACAGAGCGACATACGCCTAATTAAAACCACTATCAGGACCATAAAGGGTTAATAATGAGGACATGTAATTAACCCCCTGCCCCCATAGCCATCATCACCACCATAATCACATCATACCTATACTGTAACTAGGTCAGTGCAGCAGCTTGGATTTAATGCATACCAAGCATACCATGGTTTGTACAAGTGTCTATTGAAGCTACATACATCTCTATCTTTGCCATTTTCTTTGATCATGCAGGCTTAACATGTGTAGGCCTAAAAGTTTTTGTGTGAACATGGTTATTAACAATACTGAGCATTATCATACCTTTGCAATTTATTAGATCACTTGTCGTAGTATCTGAAGTCAAAAGAACTGATTTTGTTCCCAGGAAATGTTAGTCCTCATCAAAACAATGTACACACCAATGGTTTCTTCCATAAGACCTTCCATATAAAAGTTTATAGCAAATCCACTAAGTTGGTGTGTGGCTTATACATGCAGTGGGGCTTGTACGTGAGATTTCACAGCTCCCAAGGTACTCAATAACGTATTTGGGAAAATTGTACAATGATTACTGCCAAGGCAATGTACATCTGTGTAGACTAAGGCTATCCATGTTAGTAAGTGCAGATTCTATATGCCAATCCTGCAGTAATTATAGCCCTTAAATATCACCAGGCCAATGTTTTTATTTTTCCTAGTGCCATTCATTAGTTATTGTTCTTTTCATGAAAATCCCATGACAGCACGTTCCTGTGCAGAGTGGGTCAGCTCTGTAAAGGCATTCTGCGCATGTGTCAGGGTCATAGAGAGGGGTAGTACATGTAGTGAGAATGCTGGGATAATACCATAACCTTTCACTGGATATGACACTGTAACCTTTAAACCTCCTTAAAGGCCACAAAGTGATTTAATGTCATATGCCCTTTAATGCAATGTGCCCATTTGTGATGCATGAATGCAGCCCTGGTGATTTGCGCATCCGCGCTTCGTTCATCAATAATACAGACCATATGGGGCTTTATACTCCAGAGATGCCACTCACTGGCCGACAAAAACCAGGAAAACTGAACTTTTTGACACATTTTCCCAGGAATTTAACATTATTTATTACAGAAATCTTGGGATCAAAACCAGGAATTCCTGGTAAACAGGAAAAGTGGCATCTCTGATACTCCCAAACAAGGGTCGCGATAATGCACCAATGCAGTGCTGGCAAAGGGACTTCCCAGGACTGTATTAGGGCATCACAGAGACAAAGCGGGCTTCCCTAGCCCACTTAAAAGGGTCCATTTCTCCTCTTTCCTATCCCCTCGGATGTGTGTGGTGCACATATGTGCGGGCACTGACACATTCCTCTGTGAAATTGTGTAATGTAGTTCTCGCCATGAATATGACCTCAGCTGTCGAAATGGCGTTAAACATGTATTACTCACTCACTCATAGAGACAAAGAAAAATGAACCTAGAAGAACAATGGGCTCCTGAAAGGTTTATACAGGAGTGGATGACATTAAAACATGTCCACTACATGCTCATTCGGCTCCAATAATATGACAGAATTCTACCCTAAATGTCCAACCTTCCTGTCTCTTATCTAAAATCAGTGATGACAGAAAGGAAGAGTCAGGCAGGGCAGGTGTCCCTTTACCTCTCATATCTGAAAGTACCAATATGCCCCTGTGACTTGCTGGTAAAAGTGGCAGCATGGGGAAAGTGGCATCATTGGCCTTATTCCTAAAATGTTAGAAGCCCTGAGACTAGGTTCTCATGGCGAAGAAATATGTACATGAATGCAAACTCAAATAGCCTGAAACCATGGCTGAAACCAACAGAACAGGAGCAAACAGCGCATAGCTGGCAGATAGATCATCTTTTCTGCTTGCCTGATCACATTATGATTACTGTAGCACATATACATTGCACATGTATAATCATGTATACAGTGTCATGATGCATCTCAATTTTTGCCTATATTTACAACCTAGTGGTGATAAGCATGGGTTAGAAAGAAACCTGATTCCCAAAGGTGAAAGGTTGGGGAGTGGGTGGGAAGAATGAGGTGATGGTGCCTTCATCTTGGTGCCTTAGATGAAGGCCCCGCCAGGAGGAGCCCAGGGTGAGATATGATTATGTGTTCCTGAATGGGTGAGGTGGTCTGTAGATTACTGGCTGTGTCAGCCATTAGCATCTTCTCCTCCATGAACCCAACCCTAAAGTCCTTTGACTCTTTAAGGGCTGCTAATGTAAGGGTACATCATGCCCATTGGTGGTTGTCATGTTGCACCAATAAATACAGGTTATGGTGAGTTATTCGCCAAAGCCATGTGTGATATGTGTGCCCTGAGGTATTGATACACAAAAAGCGTCAGCGCAATGTGCTAATGGAGAGCTAGCGAGTACCTCACCGGCTTTCAAGATTGAGTATCATGCCACATGTAAATGGTTAAATGAAACAGAATGTGCCCATTTCCACTCCTCATGTCATAAAAAGCCCTCATAGAACGCCACTCAGCACACTGGCCTTTCATCCCACACACCAACCTGAGTCCAATGGGCCGTCTATGTATGGGGGGATTTAAAGGGAATATGGGACTAATGCCAACCCCTCCTCCCTCACCTCACACTAACTTGATCAACCCATGCAACAGCTCTCTAAATTTCAGTCAGAATTCAGCCAGAACTATTATCGTCAGAACAATAGTGGAAAATGGCTCCTATATATGACTAGTATCCATTATTTCCTATAAATCACGACAAATGATTGTGTCCAACTATTTTTATATTTTCATTTTCTCTTGATATCACCTAGCGATAGTTATCTGCTTTAGATGGGAGGGAGGTGGGTAGTGGGTCATTGGGATGGGGCATCCATTCACAAGGCTATGGCCTGAATGATGCTCAGGGGGGTTGCCAATGGCTCAATGCAATTTGCGCCTGCCGTTCCCATGGTGACGAGTCGAGCTGGTTCCCGAGGTGAGCAGCTCCCCGAGCAGTTCACCGAGCTGCTCCGAGCAGTTCCCGAATGACCCCGATCTTCTCTGAAAACAGCCTTTTATAAGGTACCGTATTATCTATACCCTGCGTCCGTGAGAAAGCTATTATACGCAACAGCAGGGGTGTGGAAATGCCATTGCTAACTAAAGCCTACATTATGATTAGGTAAAATCTCTCGTATATGCCGCACCTGGGTACAAGCCGCACCATGAGCTTGTGAAAAGGTGCACATTCCTCACTAAACTCTATAATGTAAAATTGTGCATATAAACCAGGAAGGCTCTCTGAGTTACACTATAATAGGCCTCTGACATACATAGGATGCAACCCTTATATTCCATGTTTTAGGGCTGTAGGTTACATAGAGCCCCCGCCCCTAACTAACGAGTTTCCCGAGTACGTTTCAAAATTGTGATTAGGACCTTTGTGAAAGCAGCCAACTTTGGCTGACATGAATGGGAATGAAGATGCTATTTTAGCCAATGGCCTCCTAAAAGGTCTACAGCCGGGTCCAAAACTGAAACAAGAAGACGTTTCCCAATAACCGCCCTAGGACCTTCTACCCAGTGTATAATTCTAGGACTGTTCCTGACATCATGTTTACAGACATCCTATATGTATACCTATCGATCTCCTAGTGGTCCCTTTCTTTGTTCTGGCCCTAGGGTCACCAAGTTCAGCCTTTATAATGTACATATAGAGTGGTGGTTTGTCTGATAGAATAGAGAGAATCACTCAGACAACAGATGGATCATTCTCACCAATTCTAGCCAAATTTGGAGTCAGTGTAACTGTAAAATATCACAGACTCAAGACTCTGGACAAAGTTAGACACTACCTTCCTTGATGTTGGTTAAATATCATGAATTAATTACTGAAAAGAAACCGTGTATAGGCTGCGGCTTTTGGACCTTTTCAGGCCCTTGGTGTGGCTTATGGCCGGGGCTTATTGGCCACTAGCTGGTCTGGGGCTGGTTCCGGCAACACACACTGATAAGATGGGACCAGCATGTCCCTGGAAGTGGGTGTTAACCAGGGACAAGGTACCCATCATGGTATGTCTTATCAGTGGGGTTTACCTCAACCAGCGAAATGCAAAATGGCAGCTCCACTAGGCCTCCATACTGAGTCCTATAGGGGTTTTACATCTATAGACCAGGGTAAGTAGTGAAAACTTGTTCATACACTTGCTGGGTATTGCTTAAAGCACTCTCCCAAATCAGAGAGCGGATTATAGATGGGGTTTTACTGCAATATCAGTCATTGATATTTTTTGGTAATACTCGTGAGAGTAGACCTGTTACGTTGGCAGGCCGTGGTGAGATATGGGACAGGATCTGACCCGAACTGACACAGGCTACGGGCTGGTGGGGGAAGGTGGGGGGGGGGGGGAGTTACTGGATGGGGGGCTAGGTGATGGTGTCTATGACATGCGTGAATAGCAAGTCAGATGGCATTCAGTGAAATATGAAACCCACCATGATATTGGAGATGACCATAGATTGACAGATCTAACATTGTATGCACCTAAGCGTATCCAGACTTCGCATTTAACTAATTTATCACTTACAAATGTTTACTTTATTTGGCCAATGTACACGAGAAAGGTATTTGACATACATGTAGTTATAGCTCTTGACTGAGATTTTGTTTGCTTCAACATCACTTCTGAATTATATAGACACACAGTTTCCCCACAGTTTGTAGATCCATTTCCACTGTGTTATACCCCCTGTATCTTCCTACTGTGAGGGATAGGGCAGAAATTCTACCTTATGATATATGGCGTGAATATAATCATCCTTTATCTCTAGCCTGACTATTCAAAGCAGAAAACACCTCAATAAATCATTCTTACACCGTAATAGCTAAACAGTCTCTGCCTTTCATTCTATACCTGGCTTACCAAAGCCGACAACATTTCTATTCTATATCCAGTTATAGGACAGCCATACAGAGATGACCCCATTCATGTCTACATCTTTGTGCTTTTGGTTGACCTAGTGGTTTGGGTGCATTGAGATACCTTTCACTTAAATCTACTCTACACAAAGAAGCACACAGAAATGGGCCCTGGATTTTTAGATAGGTGTGGAAATGGGATCGGTGTCCAGTACACATGAACATAGTGAAAAGCAATGATTACACCTCAGCCCATTGCTGATCGAAATATCATTAATCAAATGCTACTGGTATTTTCTTTCATTTTCTTCTACACCCACCTGGATGCTGCTCCAGCACCTGTGTCCTTATTATCAAGACGTGAAGGTGTGGGGTGAGTGGGTGAGAGGTGATCTGTCTAATTTACCACCTGTGTGGTCAACCACCTGTCTACAGGTGTGCGGGTTAACCCTTTAAGGGCCGCTGATGCAGGAGTGTATCATGCCCATTGGTCGTCATGATGCATGAATGCAGCACTCGCCAGGGCTGCATTCATACATTATGACGACCCTACGGGGTTGATACTTATACTCCCGAAGGGTCGGCATGATACTCCAATGAAGTACTGGCGAGCAGTCTAGCCAGCACTTCATTGGTGCATCATGACGACCAATGAGCATAATGCATCAGTGGCCCTTAAAGAATTAAGGGTTGGGGGGGTGGGGGTTCTGTGACTCAGGTGTACATGCCAGTATGTGAGGTATGAAGGATCCAACTTGACAGGTGGGTCAGAGATCCAGGATCCACCAGGTGGACCTAGACATACCAGGTGCTAAATGAGAGCAGACAGGTAAGCAAAAAGAATTGGCTGTGGGTCCTGTAATAGGGGATCTCTTCTGTTGGCCTGCTCAAATACATGTATGTAGGGTATAGACACAACCCTCCACCTATACCAGTACTACTGACATCGTTCACACCTTATGATACTCAGTAAACACTTCTTTTCTTTAATAAAAAAACACTGAAATATCTCTATAGCAAAGATATAGTTCACTCTTAGACCAAATGAACATATTTTGGATTTGGTTATACTAATACTAGGAATGAACATAATCTGATAGTGAATTTCGGGGGGGGGGGGGTGCAAGCATTCGAATTCCTGCAAAAGCAAGGAAAGCAGTAGATCTGAAAATTCATTTATAAATATTCTGTTTTCATTGCAACCCCGGGGGAAAAAGGTGTTATGAAGCCTAGAGATGCCAGATTATCTCTAATTGGAGGATTGCACGACTGCTGCTATAACAACCTCTCCAGGGTGTAGGGTATATCTGTAGGACCCTCCAGCGGCTGGCTGTTAGGGGGGTCCTTGCCAGCTAGGGCTGCCCTTGTTTCTATTATCTCCTGTTATATTTAGCAGTAATTGGATCCCAGGTGACACATCAAAGTGGCTCATCCTGTACAAGGGGAGAAACCCACCTGGGGGCCTTAAGGGCATCATGGGGTATGAAGAGGGTAAAATGGACACTAATGACAGATTACATAACATTTAATACTGGTGTAGTGTGGCTCGTCTTGAGTTGCCTTGCATTATTCTTTCTTCTTTAGAACTGTCTTTCGCCTATACCATATTGCTGAGATATTAATTATGAGGCAAAGATACAGGTGTGTGTTTCAGGTAACAAGCTGTAGAGTAGGTTGAATTTTTTTTCTCACTTCTTTTTTTCATTACCAATTTGCTACGATGACTCGCACTTCACACCTGGTATCGATAATAAGTGCTGCTCAAAGATATACAATTTTCTTTTTTTAACTGAAGAGTAAAAAGCTAGGGTGGTGTGTTTTTCCAGGGAGGGTCGACTTACCTAAAACACAACTTTTCTTTTGGCCCAAGTATCTATCTAATATAACCACTCCCTTTGAGAAAGAGTATAGAAGCACAGCTGGTCTTCCCCGCGTTACTACTTGACCCCCCAGGGCCCATTACCTCTGTGCAGGATCCTTTACGGTAAACCCGGAGGCCCTTTGCCCCTGGGACTTGTACACTTCAATCTCTGCCTTGGAGACAGGTTTTTGTCTTCAGGGAGGAGTAGGGAGATGGCAGCCATTTTTTTTTCATCTAGTTTTCAAGTAGTTTTTTTGTTTTTTTTGTTGTTTTTTTTTGGGGGGGGGAGGGGGGTATTTGATTTCTTGTGGAAAATTGACCAAACACGGACTTCCTGCCCTTTCCTGGGCATTGAATTTCTAGTATAATGAGCAGCACAGGGAATTGCAAATTTGAGTGAGATGAAAATGCATGGATGAAAGTGACTGAGCACAAAAACCCTGAAATTCGCTATTAGAATCCAGCAGATACAGCGTTCTTTTAGGAATGTATTGGTCTTTTGAAATTGAAAACCAAATTGGGAAAACCCCTGGAGACTTTCATGAAACTGTAAGCCATACCTGTAACCTGCCCCCAACCCCTCTCCTAGGTCTATCTTATAGCCATCACTGTCCAATATTCTGGACTATAGCAATTAAACCACCCCATCTCCAACCAACCCCTTGCCTCTGCCTGAACTCCCTTTGTCAACATTCAATAATGCCCAGCTTGTATTCTGGATGTATCCCAGGGTACTATAGAACCTAAAGCTCCACTCCAGGGCTGACAAAGGGGTTGTAGGCTGGACACAAAGCTTGAGGCTGAATAACCTCACCTATCTATAGATCTACACGTCCTGTCTCTCTCACACCCAGGCCTATAGTTATCTAGTAGGGTGTCTTTTTTTAATGCACGACCGATGCTTTCACTTACCCACACTGATAGTGCATGTGTAAAGGTGATCAAATCTATTCAGCGACACAGAAAAGCACACCAGCATAGCAAACATAATGTGATATCTGAGTGGGTGTCTATCTAATCAATCCCCTAATTGAATGACGATGATAAAACCTTAAGTTGGAGGTAACTTAATGTACCTTCATGGAAATATGTGTTTTCAGAGTGGGTTGGTCGATTGAGGGGTACATATGTGGATTCTACTTTCTTTTTTTTGGTGTCGTCTTATATGAGCAAGTAAGGGAGTGATCATTTTTTAACAACAGTGGGGGGGGGGGTTGGTGGGTTTGCGCGCGGACGCGCGACAAAAAATTTCGACCCCCCCCCTCTCGAGGGGGTAAAATTTTTTCGACCCCCCCCCATAAGGGACAAAAATCGTGCGCGAACGTCCCCTTTTAGCCTATAGTAACGCGCGGGGTTTTCCACTGAAAACAGGTGAAGTTATTTTGACCCCCCCATCAGAGGTATTGAAAAAATTCTGACCCCCCCGGTCAAGGGGTTGAAAAAATTCTGACCCCCCCTCAAACCCACCGCCCCCCCCCCTGTTGTTAAAAAATGATCACTCCCTAAACAGTCTAAAACCCTCAGGTCTAGAAATGATATTTTGTCCCATCTATGGACGTCTGAGCTAGGTTTAATGGCCTCGTGGGTTATTAGATTACACCTGTATGTATACACATTTGTCAGTAAATGTGCGTGTCAGACAGTGGAAATTGCCTGTCTGGTTGACTGTACTATAGATAAACATATGCCACATTTCAGTTCATAGACCTATCATTGCATGTACAGAACGTCTTGGGCATAGTGGTTAGCATGGGTAGGATTTCACAACTGTCAGTTAGTGGTATTCCTAACATGAAGATTGCGTATTCCACCACTCATGTCAAAACCATAAATCCAGGCAGATATTAAAACCATACCACTAAGGTTGGAAAGATGTATAATCAAAATCTGCATCTGGGGCTTTAAAATTGATTGTTGGTTTAGTACAGTTTTCCTGTGTCAAAACCTAGCGTAAAGCCACACCCACAGTTTGGGTTGAACCTATATGAAGCCCCAGTGTGCCTATATAGTTGATACCCTCTGTACACCACATTTGTGCCATGTACCAGCTGGGAGCTTGATTGAGCTCCAAAGGCCTACTCCCCCAGACCAAACATAAGGAGGCGGTGGTCATTGAATCTAGACATTGGGGACAGATTGGTAGGTGGGTGCTTGCTGGTGGCTGGACGATTAGATCTGTGGATGTGTGTGTGTGGATGTGTGTGTGTGTGTAGGGGGGGGGGGTGATATTATCTCCTGAGTATACATGCTAATACTGGAAGCACACAAACCTGGTGCCCCTGACTCATGGGGACAAATACAAACAGATAGATAATGATAGGGGGCAGATATAGGCACAGAAATGTGTTACTTGTACACTGACTGTAGCGCCCCTACAGCAGTAGCAGGGAACTAAACTGCTGGAGCTGATCCCTGCATGCCTTATCCTTATTTGTAGCCATTTGATATCCTTATCTTGTTGGGACCAGCAATGTATCACCGTTATACAGGAGTGAGGGCAGAATGGAGACCTAAACTGTATCATCAGTTCACAGTGTTTTATGAATTAGTGATAGGGATATAAATCAAGATGGTGCAGGGATCTCATTAGTATTCTTTACAATTAGCAAATTAGGCAGACTGTTGTTATAAACACTTCAAATGGTGGTCGCCTGGGGTTAATATGTGATCAACCATATTTGTAGTATGCCTGAAGCCTAGTGTTTGAGATTACCACAATATGCAACTCTTAAGTGTAATTCACAATAAAAAAAAATGATAAAAAAAGGACACTTTAGAACTACAGGACCAAAACAAAACACAGAGCTCTCTCCAGTTTTCTGTCTGGTCAATTATCATACATTTAGCCAATATATAGCAGAAATGTATAAAATTTGAATCCATTTTGGTCAAACCGCTGAAGGCTGACTGTGTACATACAGGTCTGTTGGTAGGCTATATCTCAGCTTTCACCTGGTGTCTTTTTTCTTATCATGCCCTCCTGTGTACTCATCAGTCAACATGGGAGGTGGTCCCTGAGGCTAGACTACTGACCACCACAATGTCCCTATTCATGGAGATCGACCTTTACCCACAGTGACTGAACTTGTAATTAAATTAGGGCCTTGTGACGCCCAGGTGTTTGACAGAGATCAGTAGATACCGTCAAAACGTGTACACAAAGAGTCTGTAGTGTGCTGTTCTATATTATTGGTGTGGTGATCTTTATGAGAAATATATAAACGCCCAATTCGAAATGAGTCTGCAAGCACCCATTTTGGTTGTACATGTGCACATTTTATAAAAACAAAAAAGAGCCTTTGAAGTTCAACGCCTTTACTTTTTTCTTTCCAAATCTGCCCAGATTCGTGAGAAACGAGCATTTATTTAATGCTACTTTGCTGAACAGTGGACACTTTATTCACACAATTTCCTGTAGATTATATTTTGAAACTTCTTGGAGGATACATGTCTCATAATGCTTCTAAGGCATGTGGTAGCTCCTGCAGGTTGAGTCTTACCACACTGATTCATCATAGTAGAGAATGGTAGGAATTCCATCACAGATGTTTCCAGCGGAAGTGGTTAGCATCGAACGAAACACTGGAAAGTAGTCAAGGCTTGACACAGATGGTCTCTTCTGACCTACTGAGAAATCAATGTCCTGCCATTCTCTAATCATATAACCTTTTTATGGTGATACGCCAGCAGAGATACCTACCAAGTACATGTACATGGGTGGGAACGCCACCGGAAGCGGGTGGCGCCACCAACGGCAGCCGCGGGTACTACTGGCCAATTTGTAGACAATTTGGCCCATCTCCAAACAGATCTTCTCACTGTGCTCTCCCAAAAGCTACTGACAAAGTCTCTGTTTGGAGAGTAGTGCTTGCATTAATCAGCACATTGGCAGGTTGCCAAGGAAACACAATTAGAGCTTTGGCCTGTCGTATAACATGTCGTCAGGGATAGTGCTAGAAGACTATTAATGATGGGTCTCCTTCAGAAGGAACGGGTTGTCCTACTAACACAAAACATGGTGTGGGTTAAGATAGGAATTCTAGGAGGGATATTCCTAAGTAAAATAGGGGATATCCCCAAGTAAAATAGGAGACATCTCCATGCAAGTAAAATAGTGGATATCCCCAAATAAAATAGGGGATATTCTCTACAGAGAGCGATGAATCTTATTCTTTTTTTTTCTATTTAATCGCTCACAACACATATAAAATGTTCTGTCATGGTCTACCCAATTAATTCTACGGATCATCCTTCAGAAGTTACAAGAGTGCATAACATTTGAGCATAACATAATTGAACACTATTTTTAGAGGTATCTGCTTTTCGCTGCCTAGTACAGTCTGATGTCTACACTAACTATATATAAGGTATGAAACATTTACAATGAAACCATGAGTTGGTACAAAAAAAAAACAGAAATAAATTAGTACCTGGTCGTTAACTATGATTGTGATACACAAGTAGGGCTGTTGGAATTGTAGGGGCCAGCTCTGGCTGTGAGTCCATGGCGGTATGCTATCTGTCCCCGTTCCGGTTGCACCAGCCCCCAGTGGCTGGTCAGCCAGTGAACACTGCCCCCTTGTGTCATACCGATCCAGATGTAGGTGGAAGGTAGAGAACGTCACGTCTGGGGATGTAGCTCAGTGGTAGAGCGTTCGCTTGCAAGTTGAGAGGTCCCGGGTTAGAAACCTGGTGTTTCCAAGTCGGTTTTCGCTGACCTCTACATAATCATCACATGCATTCAAACACAGAGACATTACCAAGTCAACTTCACATAGTATGATGGACGTCTATCACATTCACTCACTTCCATCCTCCCTTCACTGACATGACTAGCATCAATCCTGGCGTTCACCCAGAAATAAAATGTTTATTGTCTTGTATGTATTACTTTGTCGTTTTCTTTTCTAGGATATAAAACTAGATCCTTGGAACCACTTGTATCAATTCCTCTTGCTAAAATGTAGATCATTCATAGGCTTAGTAAGTTTTGTTCATTGACCCAAAGAGTGCATGCACCCCCGTATTGATGGGTACGTCACTTGTTCACGAACGTAAACCTCTGACACTTTTTCATGGGCATTGCCCAATAAAGGCTGGTGTAAGTAGTGCATGAAAGAAAATGCAAGTTGCAGCAAGAAAACCTTTTCTTTTCCAAATGGCCTATTCACCCCCCCCCCTCCACACACACACCACCCACCCATCCTGCTTAGGAAAAAGTGGATTTATGCTTTGATTACAATCAGTTTTCCCTTTTCATATCCAGGGCTACTTTAGTTTACTTTTTTTTCTAAGTCTTGTGAGTTTTGTTTGTGTTTTTATTGGTAGTGCTGCCTTGAATGTAACCTCCTCCAGTGGCTCCCACCACCCTTCTGCTTTCAATACCGACCTACTGGAGGTAAAAAGAGATTATTGACAAGCTCTGCTCCATGCACCTCTTAGCAATTAGTGTCCCTGTGGGAGAACAAGAGGGAAGGAACCTCCTCCAGGGTGGGGGGCTTAACCCTTTAAGGACCGTGTGATTCTTGAAACCAGGTTCATGTTCCTTGGTCGCCATGATGCACCAATGCAGTGCTGTCGCGTTTACTCACTATGCACCGGTGCATCATAACGACCTATCGAGAGTTGATCGACCCTGCAGGATCGAGATAATGTGTGAATGCAGTCGGGGCACCCGCTTACCAAAACCACATTCACCCATCATGACAACAAATGGTTACAGTCCTTTAAAGGACTATAGGGCCTCCAGGGTGAGACTTAAGATGTTGATCGGCTCTGGTGATTGTAGCTATACGCACACTACCAATCCCCATGCATGTCTAATGTATAGTATTACTCTATTGGCGGAAATAAGTGTGGATAAGTGGCCGTCCCATGTTGGAATTACCTACAGTTCATTTGGAGGATGTGGGTGAGATCACTGAGGCCTGAATGGCGGTCAATATATATGATTCTATGAAGTCAGAATATCTCCTATATGACAGGATGTATGTTGTTGTGGCTTTTCTTGTTCATTTTGAAGGGCAATAACTTCATTATTGAATGTTCCAATAAAAGGTGGCCTAAAAGGTTGTTATGTAGGATTGCAAAATTCAGTTGGCAACGTCATTTTTGTCCATATGTACCTGTCTCTGCCACTGCTTTGGATGTACAACCTGGACCTGTTACTAGTCTAGATATAAATATTTTAGATCATTGATGGGACCCGCTGAATGGTGGGCCTGTCAGATACTAGGGCTAGTCTACCTGTTTTGTCACCACCCTTTTTTTCTGCTGGTCAGACCTAAATGACATATGGGTACCCACATCCATACCAAAGGCTTACACTCATCTCATGTCTCAATCACGTTTTCAGTTAACGGAATGGGGTTGGAGGGCAGGCTGGGGTTAAGGAGGAGGGGGACAATATGAGGAGAAAATAAAAAAAGGGAGGAAATAGAGTAACAGGTATCAGGGATGTAAGTCAGGAATAGGCAAAAATCAGGAAGCCATACATTTACTTGATATAAAAACCCTCTATTTTTTCACAAATAGCCCTCCTTACCACTCATGTAAGGAAAATAAATGTCATTCAAAAATTTCAGAAATCAGGAAATCCTGATAAATCCTGAAGACTTACATCCCTGAGGTATACATGTACAAAGAAGAAGGAAGAGAGGAGGGATGAGGGTGGGGAGGGAGGATAATGTCCGAGCAGAAAAGGGATTTTTCTTTTGGTGGAATAGGTGGGGGATGCAGGGTATTAGGGGTGTCAATACTCCATGTACTACATTATGTTGTAGTAGCAGGAGGAGGAGGGGGGGGGCAGGTTATCCTGCCAACCCTGTCCTACCTACCCCCTGCTCCAGGTTCCAGGGGAGGGCGCCAAGTACATGGCCAACACCTGGAGGACTTGGATCCCTACATCCTCACAATGGATTAAACCTTAAGCTGCTGCACTTAGGCCCCTGTCAGGGACACTGGAGGACAATGTTAACCCTTTACAGACTGCACAGTGCTTTAGATATACCCTGTGGTGTTAAAGTCACAATACATAAATGTAGCCCTGGTGAGTAATTCCTCATAGTTACAACCATACATTTGGGGGGTTATGAAGGATTGCTACACTCCAAAAGGGTTTTGCATGATACACTCTTCCTTGCCGTGCATCACTGAAATATATCAAATGCACCAGGCTGTTCTTAAAGGTTTAAGTAAGTAGGGAGTGGAGCAGGAGGAGGGAAGTGAAGAAGGTTTAGAGGCCTAAGGCGGTTTACTTATAAAGCCCAGGTTTAGGGATAAAGGGAAGTGATAAATAGATTCGTAGTACCGAGAGGGTTAACATTGAAGGTGTGAGGGGCTTTTGATGGGCAGGTGGGGGGGGGATGAGGAGAGGTGGGGAGCCTTTTTCTGTAGACAGGCCTTGCTTGTGCTTACCAACTCAATTCTACAACCTACATGCACCTATCTACCAGTAACAAGGGACAGGTTTGGCTGCTTCTATCCAACACCTCTTGGCAAGAATCGTTGAGATTTTATTTGTCAATATTTTCTAAATATATATATATATATATATATATATATATATATATATATATATATATATATATATATATATATATATATATATACACACACACTCTCTGCTAAACTCAATGTTTTACAGAGATGTAAAGGGAGTAAAGTGATTGAGCAAAATGCTCTCAAATGCTCAATTAGAACCCCTTAAATATGTAGATTTTGTATTGGAATGTTCATGTATGTGAAGCTTGAAAATCAGCGGAAATTCATAAGACTCTCATCCTAATTCAAAGGAGTAGACTCACAGGAGTTCCCAGGCCAAGTTAAATTTAACAGAAGAGCAACCAACAGCTTTATATACAAATGTATAATGGCACACTCCAGTAACCTAGCATTCAATGGCAGGATTTGGGTTATAGACAGGAATAACTACTTGTATATAGAGTGAGAGGCTTACATTCTAGGCTACTTAGGACCCAGATCTATATTACATTCCACCATAATGCCTCACATCCTCTCCAGTCTTATACAGCCTATACAGACGGCTATGCTGTGCTGAATGTCAGAAAAATACCATAAAATGTCACAGGTGAAGGACTCAGTCCTAAGGAGATGCCTCAATGTCAAATATCAAATGTCAATTGACAATGTAAGTTCAACGCAAGTTGAATTGGTGACTAAGTACTGACATATATTGACTAATTGCTGACAAAGTGTGAGTAAATACTGATATATATTGACTAATTGCTGACAAATTGTGAGTAATTACTAATATATATTGAATGATTGCTGACAAATAGTGAGCAATTACTAACATATAGACTAATTGCTAATAAATAGTGAGCAATTACTAACATATAGACTAATTGCTCATAAATAGTGAGCAATTACTAACATATATTGACTAAATGCTGATAAAATGTAAGTAACTACTACCATGTATTGACTAATTGCTGACAAATAGTGAATAATTACTAAAATATATTAACTAATTGCTGACAAATAGTCCATAGATACTGACATATCTTGACAAATACCAGTCAAGGCAGGATGCACAATTGAATCAATGGCTATTTCTCTGTTATACATTGACTATTGGCTGACAGATTGTGAGTAAATAATGACATGTATTGATAATTGCTGATATAGAGTGACTAAGTACTGACGTATATTGACTAATTGCTGACAAAGTGTGAGTAAATACTGACATATATTGACTAATTGCTGACAAATTGTGAGTAAATACTGATATATATTGACTAATTGCTGACAAATAGTGAGTAATTACTAATATATATTGAATAATTGCTTGTGAATTCTGAGTAAATACTGACATGTATTGACTAATTGCTGATAAATAGTGAGTAATTACTGACACTTAGTCCATATATGTCAGTAATTACTCACAATTTGTCAGATATTAGTCAATAGTGAGCAATTACTAACATATATTGACTAAATGCTGATAAAATGTAAGTAACTACTATCATTAACTAATTGCTGACAGATAGCCCATAGATACTGACATATCTTGACAAATACCAGTCTAGGCAGGATGCACAGTTGAAACAATGGCTATTTCTCTGTTATTTATTGACTATTTGCTGACAGATTGTGAGTAAATACTGACATGCATTGATAATTGCTGATATAGAGTGACTAAGTACTGACGTATATTGACTAATTGCTGACAAAGTGTGAGTAAATACTGATATATATTGACTATTTGCTGACAAATAGTGAGTAATTACTAAAATATATTGAATAATTGCTGGTGAATTCTGAGTAAAAACTGACATGTAATGTATTGACTAATTGCTGATAAATAGTGAGTAATTACTTAGTCCATATATGTCAGTAATTACTCACAATTTGTCAGATATTAGTCAATAGTGAGCAATTACTAACATATATTGACTAAATGCTGATAAAATGTAAGTAACTACTATCATGTATTGACTAATTGCTGACAAATAGTGAATAATTACTAACATATATTAACTAATTGCTGACAAATAGTCCATAGATACTGACATATCTTGACAAATACCAGTCAAGGCAGGATGCACAATTGAATCAATGGTTATTTCTCTGTTATATATTGACTATTTGCTGACAGATTGTGAGTAAATACTGACATGCATTGATAATTGCTGATATAGAGTGACTAAGTACTGACGTATATTGACTAATTGCTGACAAAGTGAGTAAATACTGACATATATTGCCTAATTGCTGACAAATTGTAAGTAAATACTGATATATATTGACTATTTGCTGACAAATAGTGAGTAATTACTAATATATATTGAAAAATTGCTGGTGAATTCTGAGTAAATACTGACATGTATTGACTAATTGCTGATAAATAGTGAGTAATTACTGACACTTACTATATATATGTCAGTAATTACTCACAATTTGTCAGATATTAGTCAATAGTGAGCAATTACTAACATATATTGACTAAATGCTGATAAAATGTAAGTAACTACTATCATGTATTGACTAATTGCTGACAAATAGTGAATAATTACTAACATATATTAACTAATTGCTGACAAATAGTCCATAGATACTGACATATCTTGACAAATACCAGTCAAGGCAGGATGCACAATTGAATCAATGGCTATTTCTCTGTTATATATTGACTATTTGCTGACAGATTGTGAGTAAATACTGACATGTATTGACTAATTGCTAACAAATAGTGAGTAATTACTAACATATATTGATTAACCGCTGACAAATAGTGAGTAATTACTATCATACCTTAGTACTAACACTAACCTGTTATAGCCTTAAACTCAATATATGTACCATAAAAACACAGATTAAAACACAAATTAAAACACAGAATGACGTCAACATTTTCAATCAAACACCAGAGAATGGAGAAATGGAAAGACATCCATTCAGTGCAAACTGGGCATGTGCCCTGGGTGGGTGCAGGTATTGATGTGTAAAGCTTATAAACAGTGATAATGCACTGGTAACTAGCATTTGGATCTAAAAGGTTTAAGCATGTGATCAAGCAATGGCTGCCTCCATTGAATAACTTGTTTGATGCTATAGGATGGAAGGGGAGGGGTATTTCTTTTCTATTGTTCAGATTCCACTAGTCACTAGGTGCAGTCAGTAGTTTATACTTGTAAGCATATGAATTCTATAAGGGACCAATGGAACATATCTATATTATATTGAACAGTACCAAGATACTGCATAATTATGCTAATTATGCAAATAATATGCGCGGATATGGAATGTTTGGTATCAATCTGGGGTGTTTCGTCCCCCTAAAAAACATGCCCCCCTAAAAAATCGGTTTCGAAAAACAATAAGCGAAATAATTTTTTTGACTAGAAGCCTTTTCGGCCCCAGCCGGTCCACCTGTGCACTATCCAGGGTGTGGTAGCGCTACCTCCAGCCAAAACCTATCTGTTTTAAGTGTCACCGGCGAAAAAGAGCAGGTCCGAGGAAGGAATGGATCGAAATAAAGGTCTTTTTGGGACGCGGGGGCAGACGCCAGTCCAGGCACTGGCAGAGAGGTCCAAGAACTGGCAGTTTTACAAAATAAATCGTATCTCCCTTAATAATAGGAGTTTCCCATAGTGTGACCTATAGATAAAGGGTAGCTCGAGCTGGCGATCATCATGGTGATGTTTATTTTCACCTATGGTCAAGCATAAGAAAGTTAGCTTCCAAAATGCAGCCATAAAGGGAATTTGACGATATTTTAAGGCAACTTAACACCTTAGCAGTCCCATATACCTATATGATGATGTTTCAGGAGTTCATAGCGGCAAGCATGGTCCTGTTTTATAGAGTATAGCTACCCCTGTCTTAAATGCACTATGACGATGTGTAGGTATCAGTCTGTCCCTGCAAATTGATATACAGTCTTACAGTATGCGATTTCTCCCTGTTCTGGAACGCTGTACTAATAGCTACTAATTACTTAATTATAGGCGAGGTTTGAGTGGGGAGGGTGGGTTGAATTGGTGCATGTGGACTGGACTGTGTACCGACTATAATTACTTAATTCTAGGCGTGGTTTGAGTGGGAAGGGTGGGTTGAATTAGTGCATGCGGACTAGGCTGTGTACAGGCTATAATTACTTAACTATAGGCAAGGTTTGAGTAGGGAGGGTGGGTTGAATTGGTGCATGCCTGGGCGGAGGGTAGTATCACCCTGTTACGACTAGTCTTATAAGAACAAAATGAACCAACAAAATATGACAAAATAGTAAAACGAAGCTTTGTATACACTTTCAAAATTAAGATGAATAATGTGTCCATATAAGCAATATAAAGCAGTTGTAATTTGGCTAAATTTCTAAACAGAAATTATCAAATAAGGTAATTTACTATTGCACAGGTCGACTCAAGGGTTATTGGACTGTCCGATTTGGTGTGCAATTGACCTCCCATGTGAATACAATGGAGATGCTAAGGGCATCTCCAATAAAGGGCTCAGGTTGATAGGTTTTTACACCACTGAGATCATTCCTTCCATTCACTGTTGAATACTTAAGAGTGCAACTGGTACCCATTTTGATGGCTATTATCAGTCCTACCGTAATCTCCCACGTTTAAGGCGCAGCCCGCGTATAAGGTGCACCTAGAGTTTTGGAAAATTCTCAAAAAAATGAAAAATTCATAACTTTGGTTCTACTGAATGAATTTTCAAAATTCAAAAACCTATGGGTAACTTGGGCCACCTTGGGCCCACCTGGGCCCCATTTTGTCCTATTTTGACCACGGGGGCATGTAAGATATCAAAAGAAAGGTCTTGGTGTCCCCCTTGTGGACCCAATGAGAACTAAAACCCCCCGTATAAGACGCGCCTTATACGCGGGAGATTACGGTACTTTTGTCAGCACCGGCTACATGCAGCAATATGGGTTTGCTCACTGGACAATGCGGGGGGGGGGGGGGGGATTATACAATCGAAATATCTTATAATGATATATTACAAATTTTATTCTTATGGATCAAGGCTAGGGCCTTTGAAACTCGGTCCATGATGGGCTAACTGAGATTTCAGGATGGAAGTCTTCAAAGCTAGGCTTAAATTTCACCCAATGGCAACTTCCAAGTCAGTGACGTCATTTGTGAAGGTAAGCTGACTGATATATTGTGATCCTGCTTTGAAATAGGGTAGAAACCTGATCTGTGCATTATCAACCCTACACAAGCTGACAAAAGGTGAATACTAAGTGTCCCAATATAGCAGAATGACTGATTTATGTTGAGAGTGGGATTAACCTAGCTATAACGGTCTGCTTAGCAGGCTATTCAATGTAACACATATGGAGCATCCCAACCTAGAGCTGGCCTTTGGAAGACCAGTCACCTGGAAAACTGGCCAGCACATGCACTCAGGTCACCAACTTTCCATAGCAACACCCCCCCCCCCCTTTCACCCAAGCCTACTAAAATGATGTGAAATCACATGAGTGGGCTTGCACTGGGGATAAAAGTCGGTCAGGCAACTGTTTGGGTTTGTAACGCACCGAAGCGAGTAGTAGTTCAAAAGGATAGGAAATTACAACACCTTCTTGAATCGGTTTTATGCGATATCCACCTTTTTATTCAATCAATTGAAAAATTTGTATCACCTTTTTGGAGCTGCGCTTTAAACGTTACCGCTCTGGCCCATTGAGAGTGCACTGAGTGACACTGAGTCATTTAGAGATAAATGGTTCAGTCTACTCTATCAGCAACAACAAAAACAGAAAAGAAAAATACCAATATTTTGCAGGACAGTCTATTTCACTTATATTTACATACTTAAAGGATGGCCAAGCTGTTCCTTCTAGTAAAGGCCCCCACAATGACCAGTGACAAATCCATCCACCCAATACGGTACCTCAGACTACCTATATTCACAAAATTGCCATGGAAACAGCTGGGGTGGAGAATAGAACGCTGGCCACAAACAAAGATGTCTACAGCTCTAACACTGACCAGTTGGCCTCTGCCCTCCTCCTCCTCTGGCCACCACACAACTCAGCCCCCCTCCCCCACCATTCTACCTGGAGAACACTGAGTATTGTCTCTCCACCTCCTGTCAGCCACCCCCTTGACCAACCAAGCCACGCCCACTCATTCTGACTAACACCTTGGTGAATGACAGCCAAATCAGGGGTGGCTCAACAATGTTGTTAGCATAGGGAGATATAGGGAAAGTGGGCAGGTATTGTTGACCCTTTGAGGGCAGCATGATGAAATTAGGATAAAATAAATTTTGTTTGTTATCATGATGCATCAATGTAGTGTTGGTCAGTCTACTCACCAGTACTGCATTTTCAGATTTTGCCAACCCTTCAGGATTGTATCAATCTCACAGGGTCATTGTGATACATAAATGCAACCCTGGTGAGCTGCTTCTCAGAGCTGCATTATTAAGCATCATGACGACCAATGGGCACAATGCATTGATGTACTATTTGTTCCTTAAAGGGTTAAAGGGGATGAGTGGTGGTTGTGGGATGGAGGGCATTTAGGTCCCTCGGGGAAGTGATAGAAGTATTACAGGGGAGAATTCAGGCTAATAACAAGGTATATAACATCAATGGGTAAGGACACATAGTCAGGAAACTTAGGGAGTTTATATTATGTATTTGTTATAAGCGTCCTTCATGTAGAAAAAAAAGAGGTCAGCAAGGTTAATCTTCTCTGTGTAGTCCTCTGACAGGTCTATTTCTGACTCCTCTCTGAAAGCTACTCGTTGCTCCCAAGGTACTTCAACCCTTTATCAATAAAGGTCGACACAGTGTTGAATCCACTATGTCCTTTTTTCACCAAAATGCATAGATGTAGCCCTGGGAAGTAACTTGCCATGACTGCATCCCAACATGTGATGGCAACCCCATGGGATTGATTAACTCCCATAAGGTCGCCATGATGCACTGACAGCGAGTTACTTGCCAGTGCCGCATTGGTGTATCATGACTTAAGATATGACCAGAAGGCTTGAGACATAATGCCATTAAATACAAACTAGAATACAACCCTTTGCTGGAGAAGAGGGATGATACATTTTTTTCTGAAGATATCCTGGGGGCCTATGGTTTCAGCAGCAGCTATCTTGCCGGTACCAGATTCAGTAATGGCTGTGCTAGCCCCTAACCCATATGCCACGCATACGGTTTAGGGATCCCATCTATACTTTAGACATATGGGAAGGTATTGGCGATCAGGACAGTTCATTTAAGTGTATAATTAAAAGACAGTAGCCTCCCAAATTACACTGGATCCGCCATGGGTGTGAGTAATTAGCCTACTCCATAGTCTCCTATAATTATACCTCATAGTCTGAAGCTACTCTGCACTCATACCTTGCTAGGATCAATTTTTCCCTTCACACTTCTCCTTTTTTCTATTCTATGGCATACATTTTTTTCAACATGTTATGTTCGGTCTTTTACTTCCATTTAAGCTTAATATTTGGGAAAAATATAAATATGGGCCTTTTCAAAAGGATAGCATTCTAGTATGTCACTTCTCAAAGACACATGTGAACTTCTGGGTCTACTCCCTCTATTTTGGACAGGAAGGCCTCCAGTGGATGTTATTCTTCTTGTTATAATATTATAGTGGCTTCTCAGTTTCACCATAAAATCAACATGACACCGCGGTTTAAATATTCATGTTTCCTGTTTTCTTAATGCTTTAACACTGTGGCTTGCCGCCAGAATACTTTAAAGTTAAATGCAGCAAGCACATGAGAGAAAATTCAAAGAGCACTTTATCCATTGATAGTAGTGTACAATAGTGTACAATAAAGTGCATTTCGTGTGTTACAATAACTGAGTCTTATTCCTGGCTGCACTGTAAATGAGTGTTTTTATCCGTGCAATGTTTCCTACATGCTCTGACCTTTTAACCCTTTGAGGACTGCATAATGCCAAAAGGATTGGTGTGACTGCTTTGTTGTCATGATGCACCAAAGCCGCATTTGCGAGTAACTTGCCCACAAGGCCATAGCCGCATCGACATGCAAACCATTGGGGATCCCTAAGTTTAATACTTGCAACACCTGCATTTATGCATCTTGGTAATTCACTGGATAGTTTTGGTGGCCCTCCAAATAGTTACAATTGCTTTATTTTATTTTCTTTTTGTGTTGCATGTTCCTTCTAGCCCTAGCCTCTTTCTTCCCTGTCTTCCTTTCTTTGTTAAGCATCTTAGTTGACATCATTCCATAAGCTTTTTCTTCCTGACCTGTCTACGTCTGTACTTTTTCCTACTTCACTGATGATGACTAGTGCTGGCATATGCTGTTAAGAGTGACCATTTATAGCAGTTTGGGGGTGGGGTATATTTTGTAGCCAATCCATTTTCTTTCTATCCTCCTCTCTGGTGTCCACTTACACCCGCCCCCAACACACTCTTTTGGGCTATATTTGCTGCTATTATATCTTTAGGGTAGAAATCTCTTCATTTTTTCCCCTCCCCTAGAAACCCACAAGTTATTTAATTCTTAACCACTTGCTCAAAGTCAACCAAAGCTAATCCCCTTGACCTTTAATCCAAATATGACCACTCCAGTACTAAAAACCTTATGGAGCAGTGCCTCCAGCCTCCATGTTAGCATGAATCTGCAGAAATGCACCCAGCATGCACCCCTCCACCACCCTTTAAGGTCTACAGAATGCTTATGATGACCCTTGGTCGTCATGATGCTTGAATGCAGCCCTGGCGAGTAACTCGCCAGTGCTGCGTTCAGGCATCATTTTGACCCTATGGGATTAATACACTCTCAAGCTGTTAAGTACGCCATTGCAATGCTGGTGAGTCCAGTCATGCATTGGTGAAGCATGAAAAGAAATGATCATAATCCTTAATGCCCTTAAAGGGTATAAATGTATCCTCAATGGGGTAAAAGCATGGAACGGGTGGGGTGGGGTGGGGGGTGAGTCTGCATGCTGACTGGGTAGGGGGAGCTGGCTGGGTGCTGACAGGGACGGCATGGGAATGTCAGTAGTGTCCTTCCCTGACCCATTTATTATTCAGAGCTGCAGGCGCCCAACGTGATAAACACCTAGGGCATATGGAGGGGAAGAGGGAAGGGAGGGGAGCAGGAGAGATCGGTGAGATAGTGAGGGGGTATAATAGAGGGGGATACTACAGTGACTGATTGCCATACGAGAATGTATAAATAATTTTGTAATTGTGACAATAGGGCCACACCAAATAAAAGAATTGGTCTATGGATTTTCATTTTGAGAATATGGTAGGGAAGGGGGAAATTTTTATTTTTATTTTCTAGAAATTAATTATTGTCTATTGATTCTGAACATCATAAATATGGAGAGGGCGATTTTTTTTTTTTTTTTTTTGCCATTGCATATTTATGCCTATCCAATGAGGGGTCTGCCATTCCTGTACCTTTATTATTAATCATATATTAATTGCTTGATCAAAAAAAAAAAAAAAAAAAAAAAATCCCTGCAAATGAGGCGGGCGGGATCCATAGACATGTTATTTTTCAAATAAAAAAAAAATTTTAATTTCTGAAAAACAGGGGCGGAAAATCCATAGACCAATCTTTTAATTTGGTGTGGCCTAGGAAGAACCGGGTTAAAACATTTAGAGATGAGCTAAGATATGTCATGTCGTGTGCAATCACGTCATAAATGACGATGCCATGTAGACTCTGTGGCTAAATATAAATGTCTGTAGTGTCTATCCTATGTGTGCTGCTAGTAGTAGTTGTGGCATTATGCCTGCAGTATGTGGCCTGTGCTGTTAGTAGTGGCATTATGCCTGCAGTATGTGGCCTGTGCTGTTAGTAGTGGCATTATGCCTGCAGTATGTGGCCTGTGCTGTTAGTAGTGGCATTATGCCTGCATTATGTGGCCTGTGCTGTTAGTAGTGGCATTATGCCTGCAGTATGTGGCCTGTGCTGTTAGTAGTGGCATTATGCCTGCAGTATGTGGCCTGTGCTGTTAGTAGTGGCATTATGCCTGCAGTATGTGGCCTGTGCTGTTAGTAGTGGCATTATGCCTGCAGTATGTGGCCTGTGCTGTTAGTAGTGGCATTATGCCTGCAGTATGTGGCCTGTACTGTTAGTAGTGGCATTATGCCTGCAGTATGTGGCCTGTGCTGTTAGTAGTGGCATTATGCCTGCATTATGTGGCCTGTGCTGTTAGTAGTGGCATTATGCCTGCAGTATATGGCCTGTGCTGTTAGTAGTGGCATTATGCCTGCATTATGTGGCCTGTGCTGTTAGTAGTGGCATTATGCCTGCAGTATGTGGCCTGTGCTGTTAGTAGTGGCATTATGCCTGCAGTATGTGGCCTGTGCTGTTAGTAGTGGCATTATGCCTGCATTATGTGGCCTGTGCTGTTAGTAGTGGCATTATGCCTGCAGTATGTGGCCTGTGCTGTTAGTAGTGGCATTATGCCTGCAGTATGTGGCCTGTGCTGTTAGTAGTGGCATTATGCCTGCAGTATGTGGCCTGTGTGTGCTGCTAGTGGTGGCATTATGCCTGCAGTGTGAGCTGCTAGTATGGCATTATGGGGGGGGGGGCGCCCATGTCACATGCCAATTTTAAGAAATGGTCATATCACATGTCACTTAAATCCCCATATCCCATTGCCACCTCTAAGAACCTATCATATATTATGTCGAAATAAAAAGGCACCTATGTCATGTTACTATTTGTTTTATGTCACTAAGGCCCATGTCACAAGTCGATTTTAAGAAAAGGCCATGTCACTATGTCGAATTTAGTGGTCCACATCCATATTATCCTTGCAGTGTGTGCTGATAGTATGGCATTATGCCTGCAGTGTGCGTCCTGTCTGTGTTACTACTGGTGATATTTTGTCTATCCTGTGACCCAGCCAATTTTCTAGGTGCTCAGACCACACAACTCAGGACACATCAGCGAGACAAGGAGCAAACCATGAGTAAAACGTGTTCACGAAATAAACAGATCCCTCACACTTTTCCGTTTGTCTATTCTGTAGCATACAACCTTCCTTGTGTGCGTGTTTGGACCCAAACTGGGATATTGTCAAAACAAAAAGCAGCCTCAGACAAAAAGAGTCTAGACCAATGTGGGCGTCTGAATAGATCTGCATTCCCATCAGTCATTCAGGATCGAGTAAACGAGGCCATTTGTGTAGTTTCTCCACAGGAGGGGGTCCAGGTAATGGACACCACAGACTGGCCTCTATTTTGTAAAACTGTATGATTTATAACCTATACATTGGGTTTTAAAAACCACCCCTTCTACCACGCCTATCACAATCAGCCCTGCATAGGAATAGCCTGATGCATCTATGAATGTGACAGTGGGGAGTTCATGGCCTCATGCATCACGACAAGTGTGCAAGAATTCAGGGTTCCCACCATCTTTTGGTTATGATTTTAACTGACTTTTACCTGACATTTATCGATTTCTAACTGACCAAATATTGGATAATTAGCTAGAGTCGCGAAAGCAATTCATCCACTCTCGAGCAAGGGTCTTTGAGAAATTTTGCAAATCCGCGCGAAATCTTGACAATTGCCCTTTTAAATTAGTCAAAATATCATTTTTAACTGACTTTATCCCAAAAATTCTTTTTAACTGACTTTTAACTGGCCTTTAAAGAAAAACAGATTTAACTGACCACTGGGAACCCTGAAGATCATGGCAAGTGGGCATGGTGTAATAAAGTACTATGAAGCAGCCCTTATATTAAAACATAGTGTAATTAAGTACTATTAAGCAGCCCTTATAATAAAACATAGTGTAATAAAGTACTATTAAGCAGCCCTTATATTAAAACATAGTGTAATTAGGTACTATTAAGCAGCCCTTATATTAAAACATAGTGTAATAAAGTACTTTGTAGCAGCCCTTATATTAAAACATAGTGTAATAAAGTACTATTAAGCAGCCCTTATATTAAAACACTATGTTACCCTTTACAGGCTAAGTGAACAATTTTCTGTCTCCTCACCTGGGGTCTGAAATCTAGTTACCGTACCCCAAATAAACCCCTCCCTCGATATGTAATGGCTTATCCATGTTTTCTATCTAAATATATAAACCTTAAACCTGGCACTGGTTTGTTCGACTAGAGTCTAGACCAGTCAATAAGTCAATTAACATTAAAAAAAAGCTAGATTGGCAATGATTGGTTCATTTAATTCAAAGAAATACATCTCATTGTCAAGAGTCGCTACATGTGTACTAGTAACTAGAGTATTTAGATCCCGATTTACATATTTTCTGACATATAAGTATCAAATTGCCTTGCCTCGACCAAGCCCATAGATATGTAAAAGTGGGTACAATAGTCTATAGAGTACAATGCTCCATGATCAAGTCATGCCCATGGCTTGTCGACTTGTTTTGAGGATCTGTGAGACAGTGTGACGTGTGTTGTGTGCATGGTGTGGGCTGCTAAACGGGTGACTGGAGGCTGGAGGGTCGTGAAGCCTACTGTAGGTTCAGCCTTTAATACTTAGTTATTACATGTAAGCTGAGGACGAGGACTAACTCCGGCTGGAGTAGGCAATGTGTAGCCTACCTCCTCAACTAATACACAATGCCACCGCGGGCGGCCCTCCCACGCCCCGGCCTGCAGAGGCAGAGCCCACCGCCGTGTTTCTATCGGAGACCCGTCCTGTTTTGTCCTCGATCCAGCGATGAACCCACACGAAAAGCATATCATTTACAAACATAAAGGACTATAAGCCATTGCAAATTGATTTCATGTAAAGGAAAGGTTCCACTCACCTCTCTGTAGCGTGCATTATAAGGGCTGAATGTTGAGTTGATGGTCTGAAATGTGAGATCGACGTGGGGAAAGGAGTGGAAAAGCTTCGCCAGCCACGACGCCTCGTACGGCTCCATCGAACCCATTGTCGTTGGTTATGATAACTAAAATCGCCTAAACCGCTCCACTAAAGAGCTTCCCACTACCATAGATCTCTCGTCTGTAGTGTCATGAACGTGTGGTGTCCTCTAGAAGGTGTATAATCCGCGGGGTGGACACCATTCCAGAAAAATTCGGAGAGCTCGTTTCAGCGTGCTGTCTAACCACCTGCCATTTTGGAGAGTGCTTTCTCTCTTCCTGCTGACGCTCGACGCGCCCCCTAGCGTGCATAATATTGACGCGTCGACTGCTGGCGCCGCCTGTGATTAAGTAATAAAACTACTATGGCAGGTGCGCGCTCCACTTGGGGCTGTGTACAAATGACGTCATGCTTTTTTTGGCCATTTTTGACCCCCCCTCCCCCCCTTGTCATGTTTCGTCATACAATGCTTGACCCCCCCTTAACATGACGTCATGCAGAGATACCCCCCCCGGCCCAAAGTACATGAAGAGAGTATAGCAAATTGAGATGGTTCAAAGGGACATGTATATATTGGGTTAACTTAATGGTGCTGGAAACAGGTGGGGCTTTTTCCACCGTCCCTGGTCCAAAACCGTGCTGGGCTAATAATGGGTGTGAATTGGTAAGGCCTAAAAAACATTGTTGTGTTCAGGTAATCGGTCGAAAAAAAATTAAAAGTTCTAGAAGCGCCAACCTAAAAAAAAAAACCCTACCTACTACCTACCCTAATTTTTTCAACCTTTATTATATCCATGGGGGTAAATGGTTTGGGCTAGATGTCTGGGGGTAAATGTCCATGGGGGTAAATGGTTTGGGGGTAGATGTCTGGGGGCAAATGTCCAGGGGGTAAAGGTCCTCTTACCTCACATCCTCATGAGAGGTAAAGGAAAGGAAATAAGAGAAGGATTCAGATCTAGCCGACAGTTACAGTGGCTTCACTGAATTACAAGTGTAACATTACAAGTGTGGTAATATGATTACACATATATAATTAAGATCACACTTACAAAACAATCATTTTACTGTAAGGCATTATATAAGGCATAACCCCTAGAGTCCCATTCAGAAAAAGGAGAGAATAAGCTGTTTGTTTCCAAGGGACAGTTTGTGATATATCAACAGGGGGAGCAGGATGCAGATTGAGGGGGGAGGGAGGAAAACAATTTTGACACCTCAAAGTGGGGAAGGGGGCAGAGAAAAATGTTATGCCTTTTCTGTGAACTACTGTAGAACAGTAGGGATGACCAGGGCAATCTGTCCGAGGGGGAGGGGGTCATAAAATTTTCAGATTTCTGCACGTCTGTATGGCAATCTACCCCACCCCTCATACCTGTTGATGAGTAATGAGCAATCCCTAAATTAACAATGGGTTTTTGAATTGTGAAATTTATCAAATAGAATAGAAGTTGGGTCATTTGAATCTTTCTACTGAATTCTCAATGCCAGGGTACTTCTTACCCGCATAGATCAACCTATATATGGGGTCCTTTGGTTAAATGAGTCCAACTAAAAGGGCATTTCAAAGTGGTATGGGGCCTGGGTTAGAGGTAGGATAGAGTAGTGGACCAACACTGACACTGATGGCAGTGACAACCATTGAGTGGGGTGTCTGAGGAAAGCATGCCTGTAAAGGTAATATATATTTCATAACAGATGAATGCATTAAACTTCCCTACCTTTACAAATCATTTTTTTCTTGCCAAAACTGAAGCAGTTTTTTTATGACATGATGTCATGCAGCCCATGACCCCCCCCTCCCCCCCTTGTCATGCTTGGTCATGGGCAGTGGGACCCCCCCTCCCCCCCTCCTGCATGACGTCATTTGTACACAGCCCCCTAAGTTACACCACCCCAGGATTCCGGGGTTCCACATGTCACATGTGGATTTAAAAAAGTGCTCATGTCACGTGACTTAATTCCTCATGTCCAGTGTCACCTCTGTGAACTTAACCATGTTAAATTTAAGTAATCCCCATGTCATATCACTAATTATATAGAGTAGGGTGGGGTCTAGCTTTTTTCTTTTTTTTTTTAATGTTAATTGACTTATTAAATCCTATTAAGTGGTCTTAAAGGGGGGCTAGCATGGATAAGACGTACCCAAGTTAACAAGCCACGTTGCATTTTTTTCGCTGGATCCAGTGAATTTATGGACACTCTTTGAGCCGGTACCCATGTTGTAATTCGCCGTGCTAGTCCCGCTCTTTTTGTCCAGTAGGGGGGTCTCCTTTCCATTTTTGGTATTGCTTTTATCATGGAAATTCGCTAGCAGGTGACCAATTTTTCAATTTCCCACCCTTATGCATCTATAAAACATTCTATATCATCTGTGAAAATTTTAACTCCTGTGTGGAATATTTATGCACTAGTAAAAGAGGAGATTCCCTTGTCCTGTGTTAAAGGAGCTCTGAATCCGCTACGTCCGCCACAGTGCTAACGTCGGCGGACATAGTTCCTCGATTCAGAGCGCCTTTAAATCTTGGTCCAAGAAATATACCGGATAACAATCAACACCATGAACCATGTAAACAGAAGTTTTAATAGTAAAAGTTTCCAGTAGGGGGCAGTGCTGCTCTGTGCTCTCACCACATTCATGCCTGGCAAAGGGACTCTCTAAGCATGAAGGGGGTGTGCTATTCCTTTACAGGCATTTTTTAGAATCAGCTAGGAACATAACATCCTCTCAGGATCATGGTGCCATGGTGGTTTCCTACCAGAAGGCTGCATTGTGTGCTTCATGACTACTCTTAGTTCAGGTACATAGACCAGTCTTTGATGATTGCTACAGAGTGAGATCAAGAGACGACAACACATGAAGCTATCTTAGACAGGTTTTAAAGGATATTTGTTTGACCCTTTAGAGAGTATATACACACTTTTATTTACAACTATGCCATTTCTAAGAAATTTAGGGACGAGTCATTTATTTAGGTGGGAGGGCTTGTTAGATATGGGGGGGGGGGTCATGTTGAAAAAGAGCCCCTTGGTGGGGGGCCAAAACCCAATAAATCTTCACACTGGGGGGTCAAAACTTAATATGGGCAATTCAAATACTCATCGCGACATCATTCCATGTGCTTATCCAATTTTTTTTTATTTATTTATTTATTTTTTTTTGGGGGGGGAGGTCATTTGCAAATTCAGCTCTTGGAGGGAGGAGGTCGCAATCATTCTTGTCATGGTAGTGATTGGGGGGGGGGTCGGAAAAAAAAATCTGCTGATCTGCCAAAATCCATCTAGCCCCCCTGCCTAGCAATAAATGACTCATCCCTTATTGCTACTTACAAGTTACAGAACACTTTTACATTGATAATTTAATCAAAGGATGGAATGGTGTTTTCTTCATTTCCAAAAGCTTGTCAGCCCTGCCTAATACTAATAGAATGTTATAATTAAAGCATGTGTGAAAAGAAAAAGTGGGCCCTTTACCCCATCGTCTATTAAAATATATGTTGTAGCTAGCTAATTAGAGGGAAAACTTTTACACTTACAAGACTTCTTTCCACTCACTGTGACTAACCTAAAGATGTCACTAGTGCATTAGCTGTTGCTGTTACCTGGTAGAGAATGCCAGAAGTAAGATCATTCTTCCAACACAGATATGGCGCGTGCTTGAAGAGTGTACATCAATCCTCGCTGATCCACGCGTGAATCCACTCCTGACGTCACGGACGGTGCTCTGGTGGTTTGGCCCGGCCAAGTTGATCGAGTTGAACATTTTGTTTTCCTGCATCCATTGGCTACAGGGACGAATCTGAAACGCCAACCACGCCGGCATCACGACACAAGTTCGGGGCCCTGGACGGGGTGCGGAGAACTTGGATAGCCTTGTAGAGGCCCTGCCCGTCTGCAGTCAGGATGGCAGGTAGGTAGAAGGGAGGGGGTGACAGTGGTTTCTGACAGCAGTGACAGTGATATGATTGGGGCAGTGACAGTCATTGACAGGCTTACTTCTGGTCTTCAGGGGAGGGGTATGACTATGATTATAATGTTTGCACTTACAGCTAGGTGCATTTGTAAATAAACGATCCATAGCTGACTGACATGGGCATGAGAAGATAGCAAGATGGGCTCTTCAATATTAGCAGAGCAGATCTGTTCTTCTAAGCCTTAACTTAAGGGAGTGATCATTATTTATCAACGGGGGGGGGGGGGGGCTGGTGGGTTTGAGGGGGGGGGCGTAAAAATTTCAGACCCCTCTCGGGGGAACGCAAAAAAAATTGACCGGCAAAATTTTTTTTTTGTGCATCCGCACGAAAACCCACTAGCCCCCCCCCCCCCCCCCGTTGATAAATAATGACCACTCCCTAATAAGCCAATTAAGGCTAACCCAGCTATCCCAAGCCTGAATCCATCTTACCCCACCGCCTCCCATAGGTAGGCATAGACATTTAATATCACAATACCATGCCCCATAGCATGCCATGAGTGATAAGATTATTTTTTTAAATCAACATTACCTTGCTCCTTGCATTAGGGACAGGAAAAAAGCGACATTGGCAGGCCAGACTTAGGCCAGACGATGACAGCCTATCGCTCCCGCTAACGGCTGACAGCAAAGTTGGATGGGCTCATAGACAACAAAAAACTCATGTGAAAATAAACTTTCCCCTCACTCTCCTACTTGAAACTTCTCACATACTTAATTAAACATGTGATTTTGCCAATGCAGTAATTAATCTTTAGTTTTATAGTCTTTGTTATTCATATTTTAGTAAAATTTAGAAATTTTAGGCAGCAATCTTGATCTTGGCACAGTGCCAGAGCAGGGCCTTTGCTCCAGCCAGGAGATATAAAAAGATGATTTAAAACTGAATTAAAGCTCACATCTTTCCATCCAAGCAGAAGTAGCAATTAAAGTGTGCCATGGTTGTATGGATGAAATTTGGAAGCCATGCATAAAGGGGAAGTGTGTTAAAAATCATTCGGTACCATTGGTACCGAATTTTAGACTACAACAAATGCATCTGCGCTCTGCCGCTCCCGTAGGAAATAGAGTCGGCAGGGGGCTCGGCCTAGCCAGACTCAGAGAGGATCTCTTAAATTTAACATGGGACATGACTTTATGATAGGTTCTTGACATTTAGCATTTCTCAATAAAATCGAAATGTGACATGGGAGACCCCCATCCAGGGCCCTATCTGAAGATGCTAGAGGCCAGCTTTGATTTGCTTCTATCGACTTTAGTACCTTGTAGGAAAAGAAAAGAAAAACACGAATAGATCATCCATGAAATTTATGGTACCGGTACCATACTTAGTATACACATTGAATTTGAACTATCAAAAGCCTTTCGAGCTTGAATTTGAGTTCCGGTAGAATGGTGGTCGTGATGTCCTATATGGCTGTATATTTTTAGTCAGGCTCAGGGATCCTATGAATATGAAAGCCACAAAGGCTGTGTTTCCTGCGTAGCTCTGGCAGTGTCAGAGATGGCTCTAGACCCCTAAAATCGACATGGCGACATGGGCCTTTTTTGGCTTAGTGACATGGGACATGAACCTTTCTTTAAAATCAACATGGTGACACAAACTTTTCTTAAAATCGACATGGGGACATGGACTTTTCTTGAAATCGACATGGAGACATGGCAATTTCTTAAAATCGACATGGGACATGGGGACCCCCCATCAAGGGCCCCTCAGAGGGAAGGGGTGGGGGTATGATCCAACCTTTGCCTAGTTGACATACTTGATAGCAGAACCCTGGACAGTTAAATAGGTCAACTGGCTAACTAGGCCATGTTCCAAAGGCAAGGAGAAGGGTAGGTACTGTATATGCACAGAACTTCATGCTAGAGCCGAGCTGTTTTTATTGCATGTGTTTTTTAAATGTTTTTCAATATGTCCCAGGCCAGGGCGTTCCCACATCATGCCAGGAGGGTAGCTTGAGGTATATATATTTTCGTCTGTTCTGTGCAACAAGGTTGTACATATTTACTGAAGGTACACATTTACTGAAGCCTCAAAGTATCCAGTCAGAGGCATAGGAAAGAAATCGTCACCTTAGTGTAAGAAGGTTATATCTGCATTTTCCAAATTTTGCAGGAGAAGCAAAAGAAGTGATACAATTACTGTAGCACACTATTGATACAACCTTATTGCACTGTGACCTGTCGGTACACATAACATACCGTAATCTCCCGCGTATAAGGCGCGTCTTATACTGGGGGTTTTAGTTCTCATTGGATCCACAAGCAGTGACAAGGGGGACACCAAGACCTTTCTTTTGATATTTTACATGCCCCCTTGGTCAGAATAGGACAAAATGGGGCCCAAGGTGGCCCAAGCTACCCATAGGTTTTTGAATTTTGAAAATTCATTCAGTAGAACCAAAGTTATGAATTTTTCATTTTTTTGAGAATTTTCCAAAACTCTAGGTGCGCCTTATACGCGGGCTGCGCCTTATACGCGGGAAATTACGGCAGACAGAGCTTCAATACTTTCATAGTAGGTAGATAAAGGCCAGTAGAATTAAAACAGAAGAAAACTTAACTTTGCCAAAATGTCAGTTACAACCTTGTTGCACTGAGGCGACGATGTATAAGCCATACATTCAGAGGGAAATTAATGCACTAGGTTTCAGGTTCAGAGCCTATGTCCATCATTCATGGACACATAGAAGACCTCTTATCATACACACACCAACATCATTATTTATGCTTGGAATAAGCATTGTTCTATCATGAAAATTTGATGTTGTTTACTGTCTCAATTTTACAGCAATTTGCAGCTGTTAAGTGGTTACGTACCGTAGATCAAACACATTCTAACTGCGAGGTGCTGCGACACAATTGTCATACATGGCTGTAGTTGCAGAATACATCAAGATTTGTTATTTGCAAATTGAGGCATACAGATTCTTTTCTAAAGCGCCTAAATTCAAAATGATTCTAAAATGTTACCCTACACACATGATTTTTACAGGTCTATTAAAATCAGGCAGGTTTGGCATAGAATAAAAAGTAATTTGTACATCAGGGTTCTTCACCAGGTGTGAATATAGTGTTAAAATGCATGTACAAAGTACCAGAAGTTATGGAAGTGGATAGACAATGTACGTAATTGATTAGGCTGGTACAAGTTCAAACATTGATGCGTCACCAAACATTTGGATTGAGATAAGTGAGTTTATACAGACTTGTGATGTGATTTCAATGTTTGGTACTGCCATTGTTGTTGGCAGCAAGCGTGGGAACGGTCAAAATCAAAATACCCCACTCACTAGCACTCAAGTGTTACAGTTTATAATGTCAGACACTATGAGAGATCCATAGTGTAGGTGAGATTGAGTTTGGTAATATTTTATTTGGTCAAATGTGGTATACAAGAATATCCTTTTCAATGCGATTAAAGTACATCCTTATATGGTGTGCCAACAATAATATGAATCAATTAATACACAACAATTTCGTATTCAGCATTCAAAATCCAAAATCAGGTGTTTCAGAGTAGTAAGCACATCATGACAAGTAACAAGAATGTGACAGTTAAAACATCTTACATCAGGCGGGACACAATATGAGCAGTAGAAAACAATTACACACAATTCATTAAGTTCAAGCAATAGTGATAGCATGGTGCCTTAGGTAGAAAACCAGATTCGGTTTCATCAGGGGCGGGGCATATGCCGGGGGCATATGACAATCTTACAGCTTTGAATATCTTATTTATCACTTGCCATTTCTATATTTCCTCTCAGAGAATGGACGCTCAGGTAATCTTTACTAAGACTGTACTGCTGAGCAGCAGTCAGTTTAACCCATTCATTGACACCCGTATACAAAAGACTGCGGTTGTATACATCCTTCTTTACACGGCATACTTAAACCCTTCAAGGGCCGCTGATGCATTAATGCATCATGCCCAATGGTGGTTATGAGGCCTAAAAAAATTGTTGTTTTCAGGTAACGCTACCTACCCTAATTTTTTGGCCCTACCCTAACTTTTTTATGGGCATTTCGGGGGAAAATCTGATATTTTGGTACTTATCGAGACATGGAAGTTTTCTTTCATGATCTCGCACATCCATTTCGTGTTGTATAGGCGCGAAAATTTACAGCCGGCTTAAGAAAAATTCTTCGAAAAAAAAAAAAATCCCTACCTACCTACCCTTATTTTTTTCGACCCTGTTACCTGAACACAACAATCTTTTTTTTTTTAGGCCTGATACACCAATGAAGTGCTGGCAAGGCTGGTCGCCAGCACTGAAGCATCATGCCGGCCCTCCAGGAGTATATGTGTAAAACCCATAGGGTCAGCATGATGCTCCAATTCATTTGTGCATCATGACAACCAATGGGCATAATGCACTCCTGCATCAGCGGGCGTTAATAGGTTAAGCTTTATGGTAGCATTACTACAGGGGTTCCTTTTGGGGACTACTAATCTATTGCTGTCTTATATCATACATAAAGTACAAGTGCTGCCGCCTCCTAAATTTCAGCTTATCTATCTCACATGCCTCGCGTAAGTCATGAATATGTACAATAATATCTTGCACACCAGTCAACAATACTATTCAGGTCGCTTTGGATCAATTCAGTGATGAAATTTACAGAATGGTTTTCAATCAAGATCGTATGCATACAGGTAGACCTCCCTGGCCTCACTGTCTGCCTCCCTTCCAGCCCCCTTCCCTGGCTACCTGCCTTCCTGCCTGCCTCCTTCCTGGCCAGCCTGTATGCCTCCTTCCCAGGCCAGCCTGTTAGCTTCCTTCCCAAGGCAGCATGTCTTCCTCCTTCCCAATGCAGCATGTCTTCCTCCTTCCCAAGGCAGCATGTCTACCTCCTTCCCAGGCCATCCTGTCAGCCTCCTTCCCAAGGCAGCCTGTCAGCCTTCTTCCCAAGGCAGCCTGTCAGCCTTCTTCCCAATGCAGCATGTCTTCCTCCTTCCCAAGGCAGCCTGTCAGCCTTCTTCCCAAGGCAGCATGTCTTCCTCCTTCCCAGGCCAGCCTGTCAGCCTCCTTCCCAAGGCAGCATGTCTTCCTCCTTCCCAAGGCCAGCCTGTCAGCCTCCATCCCAAGGCAGCCTGTCAGACTTCTTCCCAAGGCAGCATGTCTTCCTCCTTCCCAAGGCAGCCTGTCAGCCTTCTTCCCAAGGCAGCATGTCTTCCTCCTTCCCAGGCCAGCCTGTCAGCCTCCTTCCCAAGGCAGCATGTGTTCCTCCTTCCCAGGCCAGCCTGTCAGCATCCATCCCAAGGCAGCCTGTCAGACTTCTTCCCAAGGCAGCATGTCTTCCTCCTTCCCAGGCCAGCCTGTCAGCCTCCTTCCCAAGGCAGCATGTCTTCCTCCTATCCAGGGCAGCCTGTGTGCCCCCTTGCCGAGGAAGGCAGTTCACCTGCACTGCTGACTGCCGCGAAAACGGCCCCCATAGAGCCCTGCAGTAGCACATTATAGGCCTACCTTGGTAGTAGGGGAGTGAGGGGCATGGTATATGATGGTGAATCCGTGCCTTGTGGCATTTCTATGAGTACATCTCAAAGCATAGGGGACAAATTGGTCTACATTTGTGGATATCCTCCACTTTTCTATTCTTATCAGAAGTCAAGTGTTACTGCTCTCACCCTATAGGACTCAGTATGGAGGCCTAGTGGAGCCGCAAATTTGAATTTCGCTGGTTGAGATAAAACCCACTGATAAGACATACCATGATGGGTACCTTGTCCCTGGTTAACACCCACTTCCAGGGACATGCTGGCCCCATCTTATCAGTGTGTGTCGCCAGAACCAGCTCCAGACCAGCTAGTAGCCAATAGGACTGAGCAGCTCAAAATGAACTGAAAGATTAATATGATGGTAATGGAGCTTAATTTATTGCCTGAAAAAAAGTTATTATGTGTTAGATTGTATTTTGAGTACATTAGAATGGATTTAGTTTTATAAGGGGGCATATCTAAGCCTTAATAAGTGATTTTTATTATGTTTGGGCTGAGTTAATAATTACAGTGGAGAGGAATGACAAAATCGACCAGTAGTGCTATTGGGTAATGCATTAGCCTTCATCCACTAAAGGAATTTCAAAGAAATAATCAATATTTAAGGTGTCATGAAAAATTATAGTATCGGTACATCATTTAGGCTGTTCACCTGGCACTGCTGAGCCCTGTGTATAGGACTCAGTATGGATCTCAGAGGACGGGTGTAAGACCCATCCACACCTCAATTCAGTATGGAGGCCTAGTGGAGCCTCCATCTTGAATTTTGCTGGTTAAGGTAAAACCCACTGATAAGCCATATACCATGATGGGTACACCCACTTCCAGGGACATGCTCGCCCCATATTATCAGTTCTTATCAGTGTGTGAGGTGGGAACCAGCTCCTGACCAGCTAGTGGCCAATAGCCCTGTATGGTGGGGTTGGTGGAGTGGTAGTGTGTGCACAGACCATGACCATTTTCTGCCTGCAGTTTGTATGGGATATTCTTCACAGAAAACTCCTGACTTAAATCTTTGCTTCACATTTCCTTTAATATCTCAATAACCATAAGAGATATCAACATGGGTTTTGCTGCATTGTTCATCAGACATATTAACCTTTCTATTAAGGGGTTTTAATTAGGTGTGGGCCGATTATTTCTATTAGGGAGTAATCACCCCACCCGAGGGCAGCCCCCGGGGGCAGCCTATATGCCTGCTTCCCAGGACAGCCTGTCAGCATCCCTCTCAGGCCAGCCTGTCTGCCTTCTTCCCAGGGCAGCCTGTCTGCCTCCCTTCCTCCCTGCCCCCTCCTGACTTCCTTGCCCCTTCCCTAGGCCCTGACTTTCTGGTATCCCTCGCTGCCTCCCTTCCTGGCCTCCCTTCCGGTCGTCCATGCCCCCCCCCCCATCCCTCGCCTACCTCATTACCCTTCATCACATTATAGCAAAGTAAAGGATACTAGATACCTAATGGGTGCAAGAGATAATACTTTTGAATAAGGCACCTTCTTCCCACGTGTTGCATACTGAAGTAGGATTTGTGGTTACAGTTTCTAGTTGAATCTGGTGTACAGGGATCTATGTGAACTACTGGTTTCGATGACCACATCCTGTAACTGTATAGATAAGGGTTAATACATGAGGTACTCTGAGCCTGGACGGGCTTCCCTAGCCCACTTAAAAGGGTCTAGATCTCCTCTTTCCTATCCCCTCAGAAGTGTGTGGTGCACATATACGCGGGCACCGACACATTCCTCTGTGAAATTGTGTAATGTCGTTCTCGCCATGAATATGACCTTAGATGTTGAAATGGCATTAAAAGTCTATTACTCACTCACTCACTGAGCCTGGAAAGTTGAGAGAGGTGATACACGTGAAAATAATTAATAATCAAATTAGCCTGTTTTGAGTTCTCTCTGAGCTTGCTGTGTCTTCTGAGGCCAACTTACCGGTGCTTGTTATTTGGGACCATGATTATGACCCTACCGTAAGTCCTCGAAAGAAGCGCAGTTTATATGCGAGGATTTAGAGATCCTCAAGGCTTCCGCCAGTCCTACAGAGGATAAGGGGTTCCAATGTGCCCTTGGATCATATGCTCATATATGGACTTTTGTATTTTGTCACGTTAAAAAAGCCCAAACTGTGGGGTCTCCACCATCTGTTGGTTTTTCTACACTTTTGATCCAAGAATCAGTTACCCTCGATGGCAAAATGTTATATCAGAGGTCTCTCTTGAGAGGGCATAGTCATTGATCCCCGTGTGAATACCGGCATATTTTAAGTGAGACATAGACCATGGCATAAAGCAGACTTTACAGACTAGAGTTAGCATTAGATGGATGATATATTGTAGAGGCAAGGAGAAAGGGTGCTCCATGCTAAAAGTCAACTTTAAAATTCAAATCACTAGCTTTACATTGATATACTGCATGAGATGATACTCCTGTTAGTTTTGGAGGAATGGCTTGCTAAATTGGGTATGTGTGGCCATTTCTTGAATGTCATTAAGCTCTACATCTACCGGGTCATGAGATATATAGCTAATTAGCATAATTTATGCTAATTATCTAAGTTAGCATAGATTTTTATTCTTTTGCCCTATCTTCTAATCTAGAAATGGTATTTTCATTCGTTTTCACCTTAGTAAATCTTGTGGAATGTTCCTTTAAATGGAATCATTGATTTTCCTATTTAGAATGAAAATCATGTTTCCATGGCACAGAAATCAACAAAAATGCCTATTTTGGCCCAAAAACATTCTTTTTACATGCCAAATTTGGAACCTTTCCACCTAAAATAGAACATTTGATCAAAAACCATTGAATTCTCCATAAAAAAAAGTAGCTTATAACAGTTTTAGGCATATTTTTCCTATTCTATCCAATAGTGGTGCCCTCCGGTGGCTAAATCTGGTACTAAATCCCGCAGGAACTGTCGTTTCTGCTTGCTGGCTCACATATGTTTGTGAGAAAAAAAAGACTTGTTTTGAGTGTGTAGAGTAGGTGCCCCATTTGGCAGCCGTCGATAACAAAGAGTGACAGGATCGGGACACGGACCTATGGTTCCACTTATGTACTGTATTTGATTTATTGGGCTCATATAATTTGTTTACACACTTTCACTTCATGGCTGAGTTTAAGACTGGTATGTATGGTATTGAATTTCATTTTAAGCACGGTTAAAATAGGATAAAGTTGATTGTTAATTCTTAAACTGTCTTCTTAGATATTTTGTGCACAATCAGACTCTTAGACTGTTTGAGATGTTATAAAATGTGTGCTAGGGTCACTTATGATGCATTTTTAATACGTTGAATACTGTAATAATAAATACAGGACTTTTGAATACCAGCAACAGAGTAGGACACGCACAAGAAAAGGATTGAGGTTGAAGCTTAATAATGTGGGTTACCATTCCATATAGCGTTAATTTAAAAACGTAGCCCCACCCGACAATTAAAATGCAATATATCTAGGCGCTCAGAATATATACAAAAATGGTACATGTTATAATCTCCTTGTGAGGTCGTTGTTGCCAGCCATGCCAGTTCAAGTGGCATAGTCCGATTTTCTTCATTTTTCAAATTCTGTTCAAATGTTTTCTATACCATGCAATAACACCATATTTAGGCATTTCTGGACAATTTATTGCTATCTTAAGCTCATAGACACCTAGAAAGTGGGTTCCATGGACCTTGTGCATTTTACAGTATATTTCCAATGGAGGGAGTTTTGGTGTGCACGCCAAAACTAGGAAATAGGGTATAAATCTGACAATTCTCTCAAATATCAGCTTGATTATGTGGAAGAAGAGCAAATAAATTAGTCACAATAGGAAGTATGACCTAAATGATCAACCTGGTTCATTTTGGAGAAGATTGATTTTTTGGCTCCAGCTATGCCACTTTAATAACCCTTAAGTAGCCACGGAGCGTTTTAATGCACTTAGTCATTCATGCTGCATGAATGCAACAGTCGGGAGTTACTCACCACGGCTGATGAGTTACTCATCAGGACTGCTGAATTCATGCATCATGGCAACCTTCAATAGTTGATATACTGTCAAAGAGTTGCAATTCAAATACAGGTACTGGCGAGTAACTCACTGGCAGTCATTTAGATGGTGTGTCTTGTGAATAAAGGGTTAAGGCCACACCAAAAAAATTAGTTGGTCTACAGATTTCGGTTTTGAAAAAATGGTGCGAATTTTTTTTTCTTTTAAGAATGTTTTGGCGTCTAATGGATTCCTTGCTGGGAAATTGAGGCCAGCGAACAAATTTCTTTTTTTTTTCTTAATTTTGCCAAACATTACAAAGAGAAAACTTGTAGAAACTGAAGATAGCGAAATCCGTAGACAAGATTTTTTTCAAAGAAAAAAAAATTTTGTATTTCTGAAAATGTGGAGAGGGCGATCCTTAGACCAACTTATATTTTTTGGTGTGGCCTAACTACAAGAATTGTATCTCATGAAACACTCATGACTTGAAAAAACGATTCTAAACTAACAGATCAACAAAGTAGTTAGTGGCTGTGACCCACAATGTGACACACTTCGATTATTCCCTTTTGGTATAACAACCACAATTGGCGATCCTTGACCCTTATCTTTCATAACCTAAAAGGAGAGGTATGTGTTTACAGGTTGTGCTGGGTAAATAGGGAGGAAATGGGAGGAAAAAAGGGCCGAAAAAAGAAAACAACAAAAACAAAACACATAACTACGCCCTCCAGCACACGGATTACTGAGTGTAAGTTGACGCTGTGGATTCTCCATTTAACTGGGACATAATCTAGGAGGGCTTCCCTAGCCCACTTAAAAGGGTCTATTTCTCCTCTTTCCTATCCCCTCAGGATGTGTGTGGTGCATATATGTGCGGGCACTGACACATTCCTCTGAAATTGTGTAATGTAGTTCTCGCCATGAATATGACCTTAGCTGTCGAAATGGCGTTAAACATGTATTACTCACTCATAATCTAGGATGGCAGTAAACTTGGAGAATCTGTTGGGTTTTTTAGGGGGGAGGGGTGATGGCTGAAAGTGTGAGAGTGGATCAGTGATCACACTCTATATATAGTTCATTCAGTCTAGTTTAATGTCACCAAGATGTGTGACTAGCAAATTCATTTTCTGTATGCTTCCTGGTGACTTACCAAGTGAAAATCACCGGAAGGCTTAAATACCAGTCTAGCTGTTTTGGACAAGCAGCTAATAGAGAGGTTAAGATTTGCCTACTTGTAACGTGTACGGCAACGTCTAGCCTACCATTTCCTACCATTCTAGGCGTACACCTTGCCGTACACGTAGTGATCTTAACCTCTCTAATAATTAGGATCTCCCTTTTGGATGTTAAACAAATTTATGCCCTTGCTCAAGAGTGGATGAATCTATTTTTTTTCTATTTGAGTCCCAAACATCATCTGATTTTTGGTCAGTTGAATGTGGATAAATATCAGGTTAGAATGTCAGGTAAAAGTGAGTTAAAACTGCGACTGATTCATTATACATGTACTGGGACCCTATGAACTCCCCTGTGTGGTCAGACTGCACTATGGACTGCTGGTGACTGATAAGGGGAGGACCTTGTACCCTTATCTCCCTGTCCCCTTCACTTCAACACCTCAACATCCCACCTAGAGCCTCATCCTCCCAGTCTGCTTTTGCCGAAATTAGATCAATATCATTTATATTGATTAGGAGTTGTGACTACCTCTAAAAAATCATATTTAGTTTTAAAAGGTTTAAGGGCTTCAAGGCTCAGCATCTTTATATAGAGATGTAAGTTTTCAGGGATTTTCAGGGAGTCCCTCCCAAAACTGAAATAGGGATTTTCCAGGTTTTCCCGGTCTACATATAGTCAACATTGAGGCATTATTCTTGATACTCAACTATACACCCCACTCATGCAGCACAAGAACTGAAAAAGAAACTAGAGACTTCCAATACACAAGTTAATATGTTAGACGATGTTTTGGCTGAGTATCGAGTGTTCACAGCTGATATTTATGTGTTTAACAGCACTAGTAGGTAGTAGCACTTATTGAGGTGATGACCTTTGACCTTATGACCTTGTGACCTGGGACCTGGATGGGGAGCTGTGACCACGTGTGGCCATGTATAGAGACGACGGGAGATGCCACGCCCTTCATATACAGCCAAATGTTGTTATTAAACTTGTATATATCTCCCGGGATATATCTACATCCAGCACCACAGAAAATGTCCTACCCTTCATGTCAGATCCCCCCCCCCTAAAAACAATGAATGAAATAGAAATAAGAAATTCAAAATAAAAGATTATAGAGAAGAAAGGACAATACATGTAAACAAGAAAAATGTGGCAAGGACCACAGATAGGAGTTGCCACTCTGCGGCTGACGTGTGATGTCACGGCCGATGTATGACGTCACAAATTGCATCACCAGGTGACCGTGACGTCACTGACAAACCGAAAACATAATGAAGTTGCTACGGTTGCTGTGCTCCCGGCCGCTACGCGGCAAGCAACTCCAAATAAATGTATGTTTCACTGATACACATTTCTTGGTGTAGCTGCACCTTGTATACAAGATCTACCCTGGATTTATGCCAAACATTTAGGCAGCTAGGGTCTGACATACAATTGGTACTTTAGTGTTGTTGTAGATCGAAACTACCCTGTCGATTTGGCACTCGGAGTTTG
Source organism: Acholoe squamosa (assembly GCA_949317995.1). Taxonomy (NCBI): domain Eukaryota; kingdom Metazoa; phylum Annelida; class Polychaeta; order Phyllodocida; family Polynoidae; genus Acholoe; species Acholoe squamosa. The sequence continues at coordinate 20,629,003 of OX439040.1, forward strand.
GGAACACCCCCCAAGATGAGGCCACCCTTAAAAATATGTTCGTTTCCTGTCCAGAGGCCTGGTGGAATTTTTTGCGAGAATGGGAAAAAATTTTCCTGAGTTCTGAAAAAGAATTTTTTTTTTAATCGATCAGCATGAGAATCTAGGTTTCAAATCACTGAATCCTAGAACGCTATGACAAATTCCTCCCGACAAATAAAAAAATTTTCCTTAAAAAAATTTTTCCCCTCTCTCACTCATGGGTCTGAAAAATCCCACCCTCTGGACAGGAAACGAACATATTTTTAAGGATGGCCTGATGGCAGGATCCTCCTCCCGTATAACACATTTCTTACACTTGTACGTGAGGATTTAAAGTAAAAGACATTGGACAATAACAAAGACCCTGCACTTGAGGATTAACCCTAGATATAACCCCCCCCCCCTTCCTTGCCTCTCCTACTCTGGCTGCTGGGCTCATTGATTCACTAGAAATAGATTCACTAGAAATGTTTTCAATTTTCATTTTCCCATTTTATTTCAATTATCTCATAATAAAATCAATGGACTGCAGCCAGTCTACCATAGACAGGGCTTTGGACGATTGAATAAAAGGATATATCCCAGTTAGAACGCAGCATTTTTAGGCCTCTGTAGGAATGTGGTAGAGTAGGTCATGCATTATGTCTGCCACAAACATAAATATACAGGTCACAAATATTGATAAAACAGACCTCTACTCAAACATCCGCTCTCGGCACACCCTAATTCACCATAGAAACCCTGTAAGGGCCGCATGATGCCTACAGGTTCATTCACCTTAGTTGGCATGATGCACCAATGCAGTGCTGTGGAGTCTACTCGCCAGCACTGCATTGGTGCATCATGCCGACCCTCTGCGACTACAAGGCTTGGTAACTCAGATTTGGGCAAGTGAACCCAGTGGCCAAAGTCATCGATAAGATATACCTGGTTCTGAAATAGCCAACAGCATCAATCACTTGCTATGCGTGTCAATTGCACACAACTTGTGGAGAGAAACAAAGATGTGTCTTGGACCCGGGCCTTGGACACAAATCCAGGATGTTTGTGACCGCCCCTCGTGTACCACCATTTGTTGTTATGGGCTGACGACGTCTTGAGGACCTAGTGGCAGGTGCTGTTGTATTAACGGCATTGGTCTCTAAAGGGTTAAATTAACCACTTAAAGGACTGCTGAAATGTGGTAATGCATCACGCCGACCCTGCAGGGTTACAACACTCCCGGAGACCGGCAATAATGCACTGGCGATCAGAATGCCCACCATATCATTGGTGCATCCTGGCAACCAATGGACATGATTCCCTATTACATTACCAGTCTCGGGCTTCCCTAGCCCACTTAAAAGGGTCTGTATCTCCTCTTTCCTATCCCCTCAGGATGTGTGTGGTGCACATATGCGTGGGCACTGACACATTCCCTTGTGAAATTGTGTAATGTCGTTCTCGCCATGAATATGACCTTAGCTGTCGAAATGGCGTTAAACATCTATTACTCACTCACTCATTACCAGTCTAGCGGTCCTTAAGGTATTAAAGCCTGTTGTTAGAGTTCATTCAGGTTTCCCACAGCTGTGTAAATATTAACGGGTTGTTACACGGTATAATGCCTTTAATAAACCATTATGTATTTAGAGCACTAGTATAAGGTGTGGCCTTTGGCAGCACTGTAGACTTTATTTTGTTTATGCCACCAGGGGAAAGCATGTAAATTGTGTATGACAATTGATATGAATGGGAGAATAAGATATGGTTTAAGTAGGTCCTAGATTTTAACTATCTTAATCGCCCGTGTATAAGGCATATCTTATACGCGAAACAGAGGCCCACCTCGCCATTATATAGAACATCTTAAAAGAGGTGGTGCGTCTAATAGGCGGGGTAAAATTACATTAGATTAGTACAAAACTTTCTGACATCAAGTCTTTAGTGCGCCTTATAGCATTTCTTATGCACCTTATACGTGGGGCGTCCTTTGACCCTTATACACGGGATAAGAATTCCAGTCCCTCCTAGCATGTCCTCCTAAGGAGAATATACAAGTAGAGCGTCGAAATGGCGAACTTATACCTTCCCGTAGTAAATAGATATGTTAATTTGAAACTTGGAGATTACGGTATTATTTGGTGAGGTGAGACTACTTAACTAGATGAAATCCTCCAGTCAGGATTTCCATGAGACAACTCCAACTACTGTGACTTGTTGCCATGGTAACGTACATCCGTGTCACCCAGGAGACATGAAAGGGGCATGGTGGTTAGGGAAGTGACAAGGGAGGTCAGTTTATATATCATGTGTACACATACATACTGACATATATAACGGGTATAGTACTTTAGCTAGTCACCCTATGGAGGCTGCCATCTTGACCTCTAGCCTATCTGTACCGTAATATCCCGCGTATAAGACGCGTCCTCTAGGCCAAACAAATGCCTTGTGCGTCTTATAGGATTTCTTCAAGTTGGGGGTGCGTCTTATACGAGGGGTAATTTTACTATAGAACAGTACTGAATTTCCAAAATTGGTACCTAAGAGGTGCATCTTATACGCGGAAATGCCTCTGCTGAGTTTGGGGTGCGTCCTATACGCGCAGCACGTCTTCTACGCGGGAGCATACGGTAGGAGGATGCTTGTGTTCATAAATCATACACTGACTTACCTAATGCTGTTTTAGTTCTGATCTTTAGTGCCCAATCCCTGTGTATAAGTTAACTATAAGCCACACCCGGACTTTGGGACAATGTTATAAGCTGCAAAAGGCATGTGCGTCTTATACGTAGGGGTTTACATTAGTTGCACGTTTTATCATATCATTGTGGTGAGAGTGAGTGAACCTGTGCATTAAGCAAGGGAAACTGTGGTATGTATTATTGTATAAGGATGCAAGTAAGTGGAAGTACGGTACTCTGCCTGCAATATATTGAAAAGGTAGCACATGTTATGCCATGTTTTAGTAAGTTAGAACACCCTTATCCCCAACAAACACCCCACACCAAGGACCCCACCCACCCCAAGTTTCAACAATATTTTTAAAGTAAAGGATGGCACTGAAAATGACATGAGATGGAGCGGCTGAGACCTTTGCCCTCTTTGTGTGTGTCTCCTAGGGCCATGTGTATAAGACACACAGAGCAGGTGTAACTAACCCATCCTATTTGTTTTGTTTTGAAGACAAATGTGTGAACTTCCTCTTTAGTCCTTTGTAGGCTTGATTCTGTGTCAGTACACACATCATGCCCCTTTGTCTTTATGGTATATCTATATACATGTATAGCCTAGGGTTACATATAGCCTTATACCCATGAGTCTGCCCTGGCGCTCACCTACGACAGGTGCTATATATTCCGAGGTAGCAGGTTGTCCCATTGGCGCGGCCATTGCTGGAGCTTGTTACCAGCGAGTTCTACTTATAAGACCTATCAGATGGGTACCAGTTGGCCCCCGAAGGACCGCAGTGAATAGATTGGAGTTCTCTCATTGGCTAATAATTAAACCTGCTAAGTCCGTTATACCCTTGAGGCACGTAGCCTTAGCGAGTAACTCACCAGTCCTATCTGTAATCTGTAGCTCAAGGCTACATAGCCATATGCTTGATAAGCCATGAGGCACTGTGACCCATACAGGGATGGATATCTTCAAGGTTAAAGTGGTTTTCGTGTATTGAAGTCCTGTACTTACCTATACAGAACCTGTGTTAGGTTCTGTTTTGAGCATTCGGGAATTTTCCTGCTCAACTCAATCACTTCCATACTTAGACAGTTCCACATCAGATCAGAATAGTCCATGCCTTTAATTCCTGTCATTACACATTAGAAGTAGTATTCTAGAAGTAATTAATGATTAATTGACCATGGGTGTGTTAAGAGGAAACATATGGTTTTAAACATGTATTTAGATGAGAATCCTGTTCTGTGTTCCAATGTCCATGACAATCAGGGCGTCTTTACTGATAAGGGATGACAGGACCCGGAAACTGCTGACCTTGGGGATCAGCTGAGTGACATTCTATCCCCCCCCCCCCCCCCGCTGAGATTTTCACAGGGATGCAGTGATTGCCTTGGGTAGTTTAACTTGCATTATGTTAGGCTATTAACTAAATAATGGAACCAGGAATTGACGTCGTAAGGGATTTCATCCTGGGTTCCTTGGGGTTCAAGTTTCAAATACTAATACATTCCTACACAAAATATGCCCGCGTAAATTTGGCGACATCTATCTAAGGATTTTTGTGCTTGGTTACTTTCAGTCCTGTGGTATTTAGGACGACTACCTGGGAATGATTGTATTGATATGGCCGAATCTGGAGAATGCACTACATCAAAGGATGAACTGAATCAAGGAGATAAAGGGACTACCTTATGCCCCTGACTGAATCGAGAAATCTTGTTCTTATATATTTATTAAGCCAAGTTGGTAAGTGGCAACGGCCGCGCTGGCTTTCTCCCACAGCCCTTTCTCATAGATTCAATCTTTCATCTAATAGATTTGGTCATCCAAGGATAAGATCACTGCTGAGTAAGGCAAGCAGCAAGTGACTACCTGTCTAGCTGCTTGGACAAGCAACTTTTAAAAACCTCTCCAAACTGGGAAAAGAAATATCCGAAACCACAGTCTGGCTGCTAACTTTTAATTGCAATTAATGGAGGTAAAATCAACCAAACCAAACCTAAACCCACCAAATTTTCTTGTGATAAAGAATTAGTGCTGGAGGAAAAAAAGAGGAGGTGTCAGTTTGCCAAGTAAGTTCATAATCCTAACTGATGCCTTGTTTGCATGGTAAAGGCACGATAGAGATACAAAAAAAAGGGGAAATTTACAGAACATTGAATAATTCTGGTCTGATCTAAGAAGCTTTAGGAAATGAAATGTAAAAGGTTGCTAGGCCTAATTATATTATGTTAAGTAGGAAATTGAACATCATCCTCTGCCTCTGGGCATGACTATGATGTCATGGAAAATGATGGAAATGAAATGATACTGATTTACCATTAGGGTCGACTAGAACTATGGGATGTACAGGGAAGTGTGTTATTGTTTATAGAAGGTATTTGCTCAATATCATATTATTTTTAGCCGACATTGACCATGACCAGTCGTCTCTGAGTAACATCATACGTCAGAGAAGACTTAAATGGCTCTTTGCCTTATTTTGTCACCCCTCACTCATCCTAAATACAGTCTACCAGTCTATAAAAAGACATCAAAGACGTCACAGGCCCTTCATCCATGCCTAGGGGTCCCTCACCTATGGGTAAAGAGCGCCAAGTCGTGATTTTCCAAACAGTGAGTCATGCTTCAGTAAACCAGGTCATGGGGAAACCTCTGACGTCATGACGTAGTTAACAGCTCACCCATTGGCTTGTCAGTCCAGCTCTTACCAGGGAGGAATCCCCTCTACCCCAGAATGATGAGTCATGCTCAGCCGAGGGGCCCATGACGTCACCGTGGGCCAATCAGTGTGGAGGACGGCTGCGTCTGGGTGAACTTTGACCCCGGGATTTCCCCAAGCCTTGGAAGCATCCTGGTTTGAGTGAGTCAGACGGTTTTCAGCAGCCAGACTGGAGAGACTGACTTCTGCTCACGAAACCACACTTCTACAGAACTGTTTTGGTAGCGAATCTGTAGCCAAAACAACATCAGAATACACATCTGCAGGGACCTGCACTGGAGATAGAGAGTATCCAGTGCTCTCTTATCTACACTATCACTCACAGTAGTTTCTCCTGTCAAACGTCAACAGACTCTGCTCGTGCATGTTCATCGTTGTGTATGGACTCTGACCACTGACTGCAAAAGTCAACCACAAACACTCAGCATATTATCCATACATCTTTCTGTACTGGTACGTGGTGTCGGTCAGTGACTAGTACTATCTGCCCACGGGAGAGCGTGACACTGGAGGAGAGGAGTGTATTGAGAAGGAGGGGTGTGACTTGAGTTGAGTCCCATAAAATACACGCCCTGGATCACATGCTGACTGGGGAGGTGGATGAGTCATCATTCTGGATCACGCAGCCAGTGCTACAATCATACCTCCAGTCCATTCTATCATTTTAACGCCCTTCTCTCTGAAAATCCAAGGGCATTACCCTAGACCTGCATAGGAGTGAGGAACATTTGGGAAATCATTTCACCTGAACCATAGGAATAGCACCTGTTAAGAAGCCCAAAGGCATTGTGGTTTAAGTTGGGGAAATATTTGCCCTAACATAACCACCCAGTGTCACCTGTTTGAAATTATTGACTGCAAGTAACATGTTCAAATGCATGTACAATTGTGGGGTGACTCCCGATTCGCCACTTCGACAACCCGGAACCCCAAGCCGAACGAATAACTCGGAGCTCCTCGCTTCAGACATGGAAACCCTCACAGTGTCTCAGGATGGCATCACCATGTCATCGAAGACCCAGTCTACGACTCCTTCCCCACCCAAATCGACATCCCCTCCGCAATCATCAGACTTTGATGACCGAGCGCGAGCCATCATGGCCAATATTGAGAGGATGCTGAGCAGGGACGATAACCAGAATCATAAACTTAGCAGTTCCCTGCCCCCAAGCAGCTCACCCATAGGAACACAGAGCAGCTCATGTAGACTGAGTCCCACTCAGGTAGTGGTGAGACCCGGAGCTGATGGCACTACTACCTCACATAGACTCTCCTCCAGTAGTGGTACTAGATACAGCCCTCCTCCTCCTCCAGTGGTAGGGAACCCACATGTGCTATCAACAGACTCTAGACAAGACAGTATTAACAACAATAATAATAACTCAACTGCTATATCAACAACCCAGCCAAAACTGCTACAACCCAAGGCCGCACCACAACAGAAGAAAGGTGGGTGTCTTATACATGTAGGACATGTTTTTGTACAGATACCACTTTTCATATTTGAACATATGTGGGAATCTCTTGATAAAAGCTTGCCTAAATTGCAATTTTTTCTCTCATAAAAATCTGTCCAGATTTCCTATCATACCTTCTCAGTCAGGATCTGTGAATATTGAGGAATGTAGATCCTCGTGTATAGGACACATCCTTAATCGGGCTAAATCGGGGGCTAAATCCTATAGCTCACATAGCCATTATCAGCTGGGGGCCGCCATTAGACCCCGACTCCACTATGACTAACACCTTCAGCCCCCGACTCCGCAGTTTTGCCAGGGATGCCTCCCATTGGTCAATAATACAATAGCCATGTGCCGTATAGCACGCACATAGTGGTGGCTTTTACAGTATGATATATTTTTCATATTTTCCAGGTGATAATACCCGGTACATACTGTTCTTTTTTTCGACAAATATGTAACAAATATCCTTGATGTAATAATACTGCTAAAAACCCGTGTACGACTGATAAGATAAGAAGCTCATTATAGAGAGCAGTTAGTGCAGCTACATCATAAATCACCAGTGGAAACGAGGATGTTTAAAGTGACTGCCATGTCTAGTGCCTTAGGTCCCAATGCTATGGGTGCTATGGGTAATTAGGTGCAGAATGTTAGGAATGTCAGATATGTGGTCGGCCCAAGGAGCCGAAGGTGAAGGGTAAAGTTTGGGGTGGCAGAAAGGGGTACACTATGAAAAGTATCGCGGTGGGTGTTTGTCGCTTAGGTCTTAGATCCTTAGTTCTTTAGGGACTAAATGAGGACTCAAAGATTTGGGCCCTTTTTGGGGGTTGTTTGTGCACCAAAGCAAAACTGGCAGGTAACTCGCCAGTGTAGTCTTGATGCATCATACCAACTCTTAGGGAAGGTATCATTAACTTGAAAAGCGAGTTATAAGGAGACACCCTGGGGCCCTGCACTTTCAGTCATTTTGGTGGTGCGAATAAGTTTAAAAAAAGATGGAAATTTTATATATAAGAGGCAGAATTACTTAATAAATTTGTAATGCCATTAAAGGAGGAGATGTAGGGGTCTTGCAGGAAAAGGTATTTCATTACCAAGTTTTGTCAATTTTGAGAAATTGTCAATTTTGTACAGACTCTGTTGGTTGTTAGCCATAAGACGCTTTTTGCCTCCAATGGTGAAGGTGTATGATGTTGATCCATGTATCAACTTTCCCGCCTTTTTTGGCAATGTGGTGCAAATACTGCAGTTTTTGCGGGAGTTATGCGAATAATGGCTTGGTGGTGCGAATAACCTGGGTGAGGGAGTGCTGATGCAACAGAGTGAGTGCACAACTCATGTGGCCCCCAGTGGTAAAAAGCGACATGGCTACATTTGGCCATTTTGAAGTGACATTCTGACATTGCACCCTTTTAAAAGTGACATGTCCATTTCCTAAAAAAGTGATATGTGACCTGAAGCCTTGTATTTGGCGACATGCTTTTATTTTTGGACATGTCATTTTCCCTTAAAAAGTGACATGTATATTTAGGGACGATGGTTGGGAACCATCCACACCAGACACATGCTTTTCACTTTTCGAGTTATCAGCAATTTACATTGCTGCATTATATTTCCTGTAGGGTCGACATGATGCATTACAGCAGCACTGATAAGCAAATGAAAACAAAAGCCGAAACTACCAACAGAAGGGCCTGTTTAAACCTACTAATGCTACCGTTAAAGTGTTAAGGACTGTCCATTGTATACACATCCTGGTCTTGTATCATATCTAGATCCAGGGTACCGAGAATAAGTCACAACACAAGAGATGACTAGAAAGCCCCAGATCTAACTCAGGGTCACTGAGTAGTTGTATTAAATAAGCCATTTCCCCAAAACAGGATTCATCTATAGCCATGACCAACTGTCAGATGGGGGATAGGATATGTATGTAGCAAGGTATTGATACTAGAAGAAATTTCCTAAATGTTCCATCCTGGCTTTTGACATTCATAGATGGCACTTTTCCTATCTTTTTGTTTTCGCTATTTCTATATCAAATTTGATGTGAGAATTATCTAGGTTTCCCGGCTAGGTCTCTCCCATTTTCTCTTTGCTTCCACCAGGGTCTCAGGTCCTTGCTTTACTTTTCAAAATGAATAGCTAGCAGAAACGTACACAAAAGACATCATTTATTTTCACTATTTTGACCCTCACATATAGCATGATGTTTCTCACTGGGGTGTAGGGCTTCCCTAGCCCACTTAAAAGGGTCTATATCTCCTCTCTTTCCTATCCCTCGGGATGTGTGTGGTGCACATATGCGCGGGTACCGACACATTCCCATGTGAAATTGTGTAATGTAGTTCTCGCCATGAATATGACCTCAGCTGTCGAAATGGCGTTTAACATCTATTACTCACTCACTCACTCACTCACTCACTCACTCACTCACTCACTCACTCACTCACTCACTCACTCACTGGGGTTTCAAACTCTTTATAACTCAATAGACACAAAATCCCAGGGGTGCAATAAAACTTTGCCACAAGCCACTCCTTCAGAAGCTGAGGCACAGAGTGTATATATAAAAAGTTTCATCTTGGATAATGTTGCAGCCTACTTGATATATGAAAAAAGGGAAAAGAGAGATCTGGGAAGAAATAGAAACTTGACATATGAGCGTCTGAAATGGTGCAAAACAAAGTTGTTGTCATTTAGCTCATTCAGAGGCAGTAAAAGTGGTGTTTGGTTTCTCCAGGAACTAGTGCAGACCTGTCAGCGCCCTCACAACAGGCCCACAAACACTGTATACAAACTGAGCTTATTATAACTTCCTTGACTTAAACTGCCGGTCAGATTCTGTCCACTAACCAGGGCCACTACCAGTATAGCTGATGTATTTTTTTCTGTTAACGCCAGGGTGTTTATTTTTCTGTTAACGCCGGGATGTTTACGTCAGATTTAACTGACATTTTGGCAAAATTGAATTTTCTTCTGTTTTAACATCTATTGACCCTTTAATCTACCTACTTTGAAGGCTCTAATATGTGTGCCCACATGCCCCAGTGCAATAAGGTTGTGTCAACTGTGTGCTATAGTAATTGCAACACTTCTTTTGCCTCTCCTGCAAAATGTGAAAATTGCAGATACAACCTTCTTGTACTGGGGCGACGGTATGTTGGAATGGTCATGGGCCCTTCGCTATCTAATTAGAAAAAAAAAGGAAATTGTTATCAAGGCATACGTTTTTCGAGTTGGAAAGTAGAAGAATCATTTCCACAGAAACATATCTATGCACCAGCATTGTTTCTCTCAGGATGTAGCCTAGTCCACATGAATAGGCCTGTTGGTATACTAGTAGCTTACTTGAATAAAACGCCGCATTGCCCGGATTCCACGAAACTATTAAGGGACGCAAAGCCATTATAAAAATGAAAATAAACAAACAAATCCAAGAACTTATCCTGTGCCAAGGTTTTTTTTTTATTAAACTATTTATAATAACAGGAAGGCTGTCATTATTGTAATAAGTCTGTATGAAAGCTCGCCAAAAAGAAAAATGGGAGAGCGAGCAAAACAATAATAGCATGTATGGTGCATATATGTCACCGCCTTAGTGCAAGAAAGTTGTAAATATGTAGCTGCATTTTTCAACTTTGGCAGGAGAGGCAAAAGGGTTCCAATTACTATTCCGACTTAGCGGGATACATTATTGACCAATGAGAAAATTCCTTTCATTCACTGCCGACTTTTCAGGGTGCATTACGTAATACCTGGTACCCATCAGCTTGTTGTTATCAGTCCTTATTAAGCCAATGGTCCTTAGACCATAGGCTTTTACTACGGAGGGTATGGGATGGAACCCAAAAATCACCAGATCCTGTATTCAAGGAAACCCTTGCTCAGAGTAGGAACAGGGGGTGGATTATTTCCAGTCTCAAGAGTCTGTAACCTAGAGTCGGTAATTTCCTAGTATTTTGCAGTGTCAAATAAGCCATGAGTGCTAAAACCATAGAGGACACAGGGACATATCTGGTATTATCCTGTGGTCGTCACATACACATAGCTGTTAGATGACCCTTACATATGGTGCATAGTCTATGCTGGATGTTGGGCACTGTGTGTAACACCCTGTAATTAAATGCTTTCCTTGCAATAATTATATAGCATATACCGTAATCTCCCGCGTAGAAGACACATTGCGCGTATAGGACGCACCCCAAACTCAGCAGAAGCATTTTCGTGTATAAGACGTACCTCTTAGGGTTGATTTTTTGTCAATCTAGTACATTTCTATAGTAGAATTACCCCTCGTATAAGACGCACCCCAACTTGAAGAAATCCTATAAGACGCACAATGCAATTGTTTGGCCTAGAGGACGCGTCTTATACGCGGGAGATTACGGTATATGCATCGTTCACTAAGCCTCATATTACCCATAGGTGTTATTATGCCTTCTCCCCCCGCAATAGACTCAGGTCAGTGACCTTCATTGTAATCCTCTTACTGCTTGATAGGCTCTGCTGCTGGAACTATTGGCAAACTATTGTGTACCCCTATCCAAAATTTAGATATCAAAATGAACTACTGGTACTAAATACAGTAGAGACCATTAGCCTTACAACTCCGTTGTATAATCCTGTTGCCTTGCCCCCTCGTCTCACAAAGTATCAGCTTCAGCAGGGGTCGGCCCACTAAGGAACACGCTAAGGCACCAAGATGATACAAATACAAACGGCCTGTAGGCACACATATCATAGACTTTGCTTCATCAGATAATGGCCACTAGATAGTAAAACAGAACAAAAATCCTAAATGTCAGTTACAAACTTCAATTTGCAATATGCAGCTATTACAGGTATCGACACTGATAATAGAAATTGGCATTTCTTTTGGATATATTGTTCAGGTAATTATACAAAAAAACTGACAGTATAAAATAAATCTATTCTTCCTGCAAAAAAATCCACCAGTTATCGGATAGCCATGAATTGAGAAATATTTCAAAAAGAAAAGAAAAACAGAGGGAAATAGCCCTAGAGTATTCATAGAGTAGAGAAGACCCATTGTCCCATTTTCATGTCGCACCAATAGGTGCCAGGTACCAAGGTAGTTGTATACTTGATGTTAGAGACTTAACCCGCTAAAGACCGACGGGCGCTTTAATGCATATATACCCATTTGTCGTCATGATTCATGAACGTAGCCCTGGTGAGTAATGCGCCAGGGCTATGTTCACATATCCAGAAATGCCACTTTTCTTGGTTTACCAGGAATTCCTGGTTTTGATTCTAAGATTTTTGTATTAAATCATCTCAAATTCCTGGGAAAATTTGTCCAAAAGTCCCGTTTTCCTGGTTTTTGTCGGCCAGTGAGTGGCATCTCTGCATATCGTACCTACGGGGTTGATACACCAAAGGGTAAGTATAACACACCAATGCGCTGGTCGGTAGACTCGCATATTGGCAGTGACAGATTTAAATGGGCCCCAATTTTGCTGAAAAATATGGGTGCCCCCCCCCCGTTTTGAGCTGCACCCTCTTCCAAATTCGGGATCCGCCACTGTATCGACCTATCATGACAGCAATGGAACATGAGCCTAAATAGAGGCATCATGCTGTCCCTTAAGGGTCAATATAAGTGAGTGTAGGTTGTGGGGGGAGGCGGGGGGCCTTGCCATTTATCTCTCACGTGGAGGTAATAATATTGGCCGTGTTTCAAACAGGAAAACAACTGTTTAGATATGTGATTTGGGAAATGCGTAAGTGGGCGTGAGAGGAGGAGTAGGAGAGATCGACATACATACTGATCACGTGTAATCATGTCACCTTTTGTACAGCGCACATACCTACTGGTAGGTGGAAGACCACCAGTGGCAGATTCTCTCGACTCTGGCCCAATTTGACCAAAAAATTAAAATAGAATAAAAAATAATCAATCAAAAATGATTTAAAAAAAAAGAAAGAAAATAAAAACAAATGAAACAAGATTATGCTTAAATGGGTATAGTGTATAATAGATAGCCTCTGACAAGGTTTTAAACGCTATGTCCGAGGACTCATTTTCTCCCATAGAGTGAAGGAAAAAATATAATAAATTGACCCAGACTCGTGAGAATTGGCCACTCGTGGAGGACGAGTCGTGTTCACCTTATATGGAGAATGGAACAGAGCCTCCTCCTCTCCTCGCAGGGTCATGAGTCAGAAATGGGCTTTTAGTAATGATCATTAAATGACATCAAAGTGATTTACAACACTATAAATTTATGACGTATGAATGTAGAGAGGGCAAGGAACTCACCAGGGCGCATCATGCAGAAGAAGACTTGCATCATGCTTTCCACATACAGAAGGGTCTGCCTGATGCACCAGTACTGACCAGCGAGTTACTCGCCGGCACTGCATGGGTGTATAATGAGAAATGAAAATGTAGCCTTGGGACACCATGCTATCCCTAAAAGATACATTCCTAGCTGTATATATTTCTTAACGACCAAATACATGTACACATCTAAACATGTGTATTTTGGGGAGGAGTCAAGATTGTGCTATAGGGGGTTCATGTTTTAGAAATCTTATGTCATCAAAAGCCTCAAGCCAATGAACTGAATAGAAAAAAAAAGTTAATTTGATGTTAAACCTAGGTATATATGACTACTGTGATCGGGCATCGATTTGATGCATACTGAAGACCTTTTAACATTGATTGCCGTGTCTTGAAGGAGCAAGTGGGTGGTAGGGGTGAGTTGAGATGAGATTAGTTAGGGCTGAGGTGAAAGGTATGGGGTGGGGAGGGGGGGGTGAGGTGAGGAGGGGTAGGGAGCTGCAGACAGGGCTGAGTCACTCTCAATACTGACGTCCTCAGGAATCCCCAGATCGAAGTAGCACTTACTGGGACCGGGGGGGGGGCGGGGGGTATGGGGCCTCCCGATCATCTGGATATGAAAACTCCTGAGTCATTCAGCCTTCTAACGTCATACCATCATGTGGGAATATGTCATCGTCAATGCTGCTTGGAATGTGCGCGAGACGTAAAAAAATGTTTACCGTCCTAATATTTGTCAACATGTTGCCTGAATAACTTTCTTTTTGCCTGATTGGCATTACATACTCTAAAATGCATTAATACATGGTAGGCAAAGTTTATTTTATCACTGTGTCGCCCATTAAGGGTTAGACTACCAATAAAACAGATAAACAGGAGAAGTACGATAATTGAGGTTCTGTATCGAGTGACTACAGACTTTGCCCCCTATACACATAATAACAGCATCACTTATCATACCCACTGTTATCAGTATTAGATATGCAGCCACTGAATGTCATCATCACATGTGAAGGTCACAATGGTTAGATAGGGCATTATCTGGGTCTGGGAAGGTGACAGTGGGTAAAATGGTCACGTCTACAGTTAATGTAACTCTATTATATGCGTGAACTAACCCTTTGAGGGCCACATGAGGAATCCAGGTTCATGCTGTTGTCATTATATCAGCGGTGATAAAGTTTTCAAAATTTGGTCTGATTTCAGATTTTTTCTCGATTCCTCATACCCATAATTCAACTCAAAAATGCACCATTTAAGTCACCATTTTATGATAATGTACTCTTCAATGAGATCAAAAGTCCTGCTTGTAAGCTCAGAATTCTCCTTACATCCTGACTTGTACCAAGGCCATAGTGCAATAAAGAATATTCAGGATTTAAAGGGCCCAAGCAAGGTCCAAACTTCCCTCTGTGTATCCATCCTGATCCCTGGATCTAACATAACCTATAGCCCACCCACAAGGTCCTGGTGATCCACCATCCCTGGACGTTATGTAGCTATGGGGGAAGTAGAATACTCAACTTTATTCTATGACCCTGTGGCTTCTGTAATGATAGGTTCCACAGTGAGAGCATTAGGGGAAAATAGGGGCTTTGTTTTAGCATGTAAGATTTACTGAGTACTATGAAAAACATCGCGTATTTCCATGCCCTTGCAGGGGCGTAGGAAGCAAATTTTTATTGGAGGAGCCCAGGGGTCTCGGAGGGGGGGGAGGCTGCTATATTTTTATATAGGCTTATATAGGGAACCTCCTCATTATTGGGGGGGGGGACCCAGCCCCCCCCCCACCCTTTTCCTACGCCCCTGCCTTGTTGTCAATTGTATGGCTATAGGATTGTCTGAACTCAGGGTGTGGCTTGGATAAAGGGGCTTACATGCATAGGCTATAGTAATCAATGGCAAACTTTTCAATCTCCCGGTGCGGCTTATAGCTTATCCACAAACTCGTGGTGTGGATTATACACGGGTATGGCTTATATGCGAGAGTTTAGAGGCGTAACCAGTACCAACACTCCACACTGCTACCCTGCTTGCTGTGAAATACATTTATAAATGGAATACATGATTCACCCTCTATTTGTGGTCAATAACCAATGACAGTGGAGTAGGCACCCCTTGCAATGATTCAACGTAAAATAACAGCTATTCTCCCATTATTGCAACATGAAGGACATTGACACAGATAATCATAATGCTAGTACCGTAATCTCCCGCGTATAAGACGCGCTGCGCGTATAAGACGCACCCCAAACTCAGCATATGCATTTTCGCGTATAAGACGCACATTTTAAGGATGGAATTTGTAAGATTAGTACATTTCTATAGAAAAATTACCCCTCGTATAAGACGCCCCCCCCCCCCAAATTGAAAAAATCCTATAAGACTCCCCAGCATTTTGTTTGGCGTAGAGGTCGCGTCTTATACGCGGGAGTTTACGGTATATATATTGGGGTGGGTCTGTATTTTACAGTCATCTATTGAGGTTGGCTGTATATTTTGAGCTTGGCTGTGTATTTTATAACAGTCAGTCTCACCATAGCCATAACATAGATAAAATGTGTACCACGTAACCTCTCCCCCACCTGCTGCAACAAATAGTAGGTTGATAGGGGCGACCCACAATCATATGGGTGTGTATGTACTTGACACCCGACTCTAGGCCCTTAAGGATAGCATAGTGCTTTAACTCTTTAACTTAAAGACAGGGCAAAAATAAGTGGCCTCTATAAAGAAAGTATAGTTCCTAGGAGAACAGGCCTACTTGCTTTGGTGTCGACTATAGCCAATGCTAGTCTTAAAAGGTTGCATGTTGTCTTATCTTGGTCAAAATGCTCGGACGGGTAACTCATGTCCTCTGGGGTTGATCGGGGTTGATACACTCCCAAATTGTCAGCATGATGCACTCTTGAATTCTAGGCATCATGTTGACCTTAAGTGGTTTAAGATCTTGACTAGTGTAAACTGTCAGTGATTCTAATGTAATATTCACACACCCTATGTGGTAAAACTGTAAAGTAATGGACCTGTATTCTGACTGTGAGGGGAGTCCCCAACCTATAGAAAACAGACCCCACCCCTCAGCCTTTATAGCTAACCCTTTGAGGATCACATACAGGGATGAAAGCCTTCAGGGAATTCCCTGATTTCAGGGATTTTGAAGTTCCAGGGCCCTATACATTCATATAGAAACCCAGGTTTTTGGGGCGAATATTGGACCATTTCAGGGATTTTTGTGCTCTGTGACTTTCATCCCTGTACATATGGATTTTATACACTAAGCCCTTCTGCCACAATGATACATGAATGCATGAGCCAGTCACTGGCCTGGGTTATTATATTCGTGTTCTGTTGATACATAACTGAGGGGTCGGCTTGATGCACCAATGATTTGGGAGAACAATGTGAGTGCCCTTTTCCCAGTCAGAGCAAAACAAAGATGAAATAAAAAGAAGAATGAATGTTGCACCAATGCAGTGCTGAAGTAATCTACGTCATGTCGAGATTATCTTCAGGCAGTCTTTAAAGGCTCTCGGCATAAATGGAGCATCAAGATGGACCTCATAAAATGGCCGTCTTTGATATAGTGGTATTTATATTTGCGTCCCAGATACTCACAGCATGACTTAACCTGTAAAGGGCCGCTGATGCAGGAGTGCATCATGTCCATTGGTCGTCATGATGCACCAATGAAGTGCTGGCGAGACTACTCACCAACACTTCATTGGAGCATCATGCCGACCCTCCAGGAGTGTATCAACAGGGTCGGCATGATGATGCAGCCCTGGCGATTTTACATCATGACGACCAATGGGCATGATGCATAAATGTATAAGCCGCCCTTAAAGGAATAACTCACATAGTCTCTGTACACAGCCTTTGTCAATGACCGCCTGGCTGTGACTTCCAAAAACCTGTCAGACCCAGGGTCTCTATCATTTCCACAAGTATGAAGGAAAATGGGTCTTGAAATTCTTGGTACTTACTGAGTAGGAACAGATGTGTTTGGTGTTCTAAAAAGAGGGGGTAGTTAAATGGGAATTGCAGACATGTCAGAGTTTCAGATGCCTGCAACATTTTAGATGTTTGAGGTTGATATTTTAGTATAGAAAAAAAATGTATAAAGAATTTTAGATGATTATTTCATAGTTTTCCTCATTGTTAAAGGTGTGCCCTATCCCAAAGCATCCATTTTTAGGTGTTTTGTTGAGATACATAGGGTATAAACCCCATTTATGAGTCCCCCAAAATAATCTTCAGATGTTTGGCCAATACTGAACGGACATGTCTGAAATTGACCCTGGGAGGGTATGAACTTAGCCGCATGATGTTTCAAAGCTCGCGCTCTGTATCTTTTCATGAAGTAGACGGCTTTGGTGAATAACTCGCCAATATATATGGGGGCATCATACCAAACCTTTTCGGAGTGCATCAATTTACCAGAGATTCAGCGGTTGGGCGGAGAGTGAAATCCCACCAAATATTGGTTTCGCTACTTTCAGTTTCTACCCTGAAAAAGAAACTGAAAATGAATATTAACCGTGTGTTCTTATTGCCCTCAAGAGTCCCTTGTAGGCCTATTGTATCTTGTTACCATAGTAATGTACTAGGCATTACGTGGGATGGCGACTGTGCTGGATATAACTCTTAAAGAACTGCATCAGCCATTAATGCATTCATGCATCATGCCAACTGCACTGGGTTGATACACTCCTCTGAGGGTTTGGTATGATGCACCAATGCACTGCTGGCGAGTAGACTTGCGAAGAGTGCATTATTGCATCAGGACGTGAGTGAGTTTGGAAGCACCATGCGGTCCTTTAAGGGTTAAAAGAAGTAGGCTAATTTTAGATTTACCAGGTGCCTGGATCAGCAGCTAGTACTGTGAAATGTATACCAAGACATTCTCCATAGAAACATGTTACTCATAGATCTAATAACCTTCACTGAAATTGACAGGCCCCTCACTGTTTCCACAGAAATTATGATTAATGTAACAAAGTAAAGGGTCAAGCCCACATGCTGGACATTGTAATGGGATGGAATTGTGACATGACTTTGCTTTTATTGATTCCATGGCATGAGTACGACGCAGTGTGTTGACATGAACAAAGAGGAAAGCTAATGAATTAATTTCCTGGAAATCCATTTCCTTAATGTAAAACTCCAAAAATAAATGCCAGTTAATGAATATTAAATCGACAGCTAGATCTATGCTACTACGTCGTATACTTCTAATACGGTATTCCAGTATTTCAAACAAATATTGACGCCTTGTAAATCTGTCATGACTTTTGAGATTTTGTGTTTTCTAACAGGGATGGGCGGGATTTTCTCAATCTCTGTCAGAGCTGGATTTCCGTTAAACCTTTCAGGGCATGATGTTGTGTAAAATGAACATTGGTTGTCAAGATGTACCAAGGGGGTGCGGCCCAAAAGGAAAGGGGACACCCCCTTTTTTAACAATTTTTCGCCCTGGCAGGAAGATCCAATTCAAAATAAACAAATAAACTCTTAAAGTACAGAAAAAAACGGGGACGCACGCCCCACATCCCAGTTTAAATGGTGCATTGTGATGACCTACCACCATTATCTCAACCCTAGACTTGATAAACTTGATCGAAGCCTTGGCTGCATCATGACTACCAGTGGGCATGATGCATTAATGCATCATGACAACCAGTGGGCATGATGCATTAATGCATCATGACTACCAGTGGCCATGATGCATTAATGCAGCATGACTACCAGTGGCCATGATGCGTTAATCCATTATCGGGCCGCTAAAGGGCCCTTTGTACACAGCATGTAGTCGTATTCAGATGTAATCCCACGATGAGTCAACACCAGAACATAGCCATATAGATCATGGCTGCACTGCCTTCTGCTTACTATGACTCACTTTAGGTACAAGTGAAACTAATGGGAAAAAAAAGTATATACTTTTTTTTTGTCTTGGTGGGGGGGGGGGGGCTTACACTGTTCTCATTTTACCATTTCCAGGAATCCTATTGGATCGGACACAATACTTTATGTACATTGAATGTTGGCACATAATCCAGATCATGTCGTGAATAATCTGCCTTATTGGCATGGGTAGAGACTTTTGTGGAAGCACTCGATTCAGGTGTGCAAAGGTAAAATAAACTAAATATCTGTGTTTTGTTTTTCAGGGAGGCGGCGTCCAGCCGGGAAGATAGTTATAGATAAACCACCCAATTCTGCACCTGAGTCTCCCGTGTAAGTACTTTTATATCTATTGTCTTTGGATGATGAAATAAAGAAAGATAATGTGTAAGGAATTTACTAGAGTAACTTAGTTGGTGTTTCTATCATTGGTCGTCTTTAACACTCAAGCCCCAAGAGTTTTGTCCATTTCTTGTCGTGATGCATCATTGCACCACTGACTGGTGCATCATGCCAACTCTTCAGGAGTGTATCAACCACATAGGTTTGGCATGATGCATGAATGCAGCCTTGGGATGCTTCTTACCATCGCTGCATTCATGCATCATGAAAAGTTGGACCTGTTGTCTACTAGAGTATACTATTAGAGCAATAAAGCATTGCTTGCCTTGAAATGTATTGATAAAGATTAATTAGCATCATTTGAAACACAAATTTAAAGCCCTTTGTAAACTTTGGTTAAATATTCTCGCTTTTAGGCCCCCACGGAATCTGGACTCAAAGACGACAATTACCATAGACAATGAGGTGTTTGAGGTGGACGCGGCAGACCTGGTCAGTATCTGCACGCTGGGACGGGGCGCGTATGGCATCGTCGAGAAGATGAGACATGTCAAGAGTAATACCATCATGGCCGTTAAGAGAATCACGTGTACGGTCAACTCCCGAGAACAAAAACGACTCCTGATGGACCTTGATATCTCCATGCGCACATCGCTATGTCCCTACACTGTCCAATTTTACGGAGCACTCTTCCGAGAGGTAGGTTTAGTGGTTTCCATTGTGTTGGATTAGGTAAATTTTGTCATCAAGATCATAAAGAATGGTGGAAATGAAGATCAAGGCTATCTTAAGGGGTCAGCATTGTAATTTACAAAGGAAGTACCCGGTTTTTGTGGAATTTTGAGCTCCTTGTCAAAAGTTGGGAATCATGCCGATATTGTAATGCCTTCCAAATAAACTCATCTATTCTAATAGATTCCATTAATTTCATATCCTTGGTCATGCCCATTGGTCGGCATGATGCACCAATGAATCACTGGTGCATCATACTGAACCCACATCAATCCCGTAGGGTCGGTATGATGCATGGATGCAGCCCTGGCGAGTTACTCGTCAGGGCTGCATTCATGTATCATGCCGACCAATGGCCATAATACATTTATACACTTTCAGTCTGAAAGGGGGTTACGACTCAATCATAATAAGAAATATTGTTCTTGTTTCAGGGAGACGTGTGGATCTGTATGGAGGTGATGGACACTTCACTAGACAAGTTTTACAAAATGGTCTACACTAACGACCGGAAAATACCAGAAAAGGTCATCTGTAAAATCACTGTCGCAGTAAGTAACGTCACTGTATGGCGGTCGATTACTATTAAAAACGACGACTTCAGTTAGCAAGAAAGATGATTCCGCTTAAAATCACGGTATTCTATGTAGGCATGGGACTCTTCTGGAAATTTACCTAAACTTGGAAATTCGATTCATTGAAAATTTATTTATAAACATTGATATGGGGGGAGGGGGCTATAGATTTCTATTGGGTCTCATCTGATACGATTCTCTTCATATACTACCTTCATAAGGGATTTAGGCACCCATGCCTGTGTATATACCTGAACAAAAATCAGATGCTTTTGGCCAAGTGTCCCACACATCTCTCGTTGGTAGGAATTATTACCTTCCCATGATATTTCTGTATTTCCTAAGATCAGAGTATGGCGTTTCAGATGATGTCGACACTTCCCTTCGTGTAGACTTCAGTACATGAGAGATCATCATTTAGACTTTTAAAGTTTTATATGCCCAGTTAAGTTACAGTGATTAATAATTTATCCTATCTTCCTTTGCAGGTATTGAAAGCATTAGACTATCTAAAGCGGGAGTTGAATGTGATTCACCGTGACGTGAAGCCCTCAAATATCCTCATCGCACGGGACGGTTCAGTCAAAATCTGTGACTTCGGCATCTCAGGGCACCTCGTAGACTCTGTAGCTAAGACGATAGATGCTGGATGCAAGCCATACATGGCAGTAAGTACTGAATTAATGAAATTTGTCGCAAATATTTCTCAAATAAATGTATAGCTCATCTTTCTTTAGCCTTCAACCATTGATATTGAATAAAAGACTACTCCACTTTGTCACTGTAGTCGTAGCTCGCCATATCTGTATTCATGCATCACCGGGTATGCATATTGACATTAAAAAACATCAAAAAGCTCCATAATATCTGTGACTAATAGTATACTTTTATTTGTGTTTTCAGCCAGAGCGCATCAACCCTGAGGGGAACGACAAAGGTTATGACATCCGCTCAGACGTATGGAGTCTAGGCATTTCTCTTGTAAGTAGTCTGCCTCTCATCTATATATCATAAATCTTTCTCTTCATTTGGAGTCATCTCGCATATAAGCCACACCAGCGTATAACTGCTTATAGTACCCTGCCTTTGGGAGAATGCCATAAGCCATACATGAGGCCTAAAAAATTGGTACTTTTTTAGTACTGTACTCCTATATGCCACACTCTGAGTTAGTGACAATCCTATAGTCCACAGTTCAATGGCTTCTGACTTGCCTATAAGCTCCCGGCTTTAAATATATCTGGTAGTTTTTCAGTATGCCAGGAGAGAAAAAGCATTATGCTGAGAAGTTTCTATAAAATATCAATCATGGCTACATCCATTAATATTTTGAAATATTAATGGATGAATTACACAACTGCTAGGAAAGCGCGTTTTTATAAAATCCTTTTACAATAATGATTTCCTCTCTTATTTGGCAGATTGAGCTGGCTACGGGTAAATTCCCCTACGCTGCCTGGGGGAATCCATTTGAACAACTGAAGCAGGTGGTAAAGGACGACCCACCCCGTCTTCCCAGTGGCGTCTTCTCAGAGGAATTCAACGACTTCATTGTCCTCTGGTGAGTAAATTAGGAACTCGCATGAAGTCATTTAACAAAATTCTCATTTACTGAGCCTATAATGATAGGCCTATTCATTCGTTTAACTCTTTAAGGGCCGCTGATGCATAAATGGATCATGGCCATTGGTTGTCATGATGCACCGACCCTCCGGGAGTACATTGTATAAACCCCATAGGGTCGGCATGATGCTCCAATGAAGTGCTGGCGAGACCAATGGTCATGATGCACTCCTGCATCAGCGGCCCTTAAAGGGTTAAATGGTATTAGTATTTTGGTGACTATTCAGTTCAAATTAGATTTTAAAAAAACAAAAAAACTTTTGTAAGGTGTACTATATATGTACAGTACCCGGCATGTTTTAGTAGATCAATTAACTTTGGATGTGGGACCTCGCCCAGCTAGGTAAAAGCCTTCTGTGGGATATACATATATGTACTATATTCACTGAATGTGGGATATTAAACTTTCACCCAGACCTCTCATATCCAAATTCCTATACTTCAAAAGCATTTTGTCTCCTTACTTTCAGCCTCCAAAAGAACTACCGGCATAGACCCAACTACGCAGAACTGCTAGATCATGCGTTTGCAAAGCGGAGTGAGACGGAGGAAGTCGACATGGCTGCTTATGTTAGTGACATTCTAGACAATTTCCAGCCTGCTGAAGGTCAGGAATCCTAGGCCAATGATTCAAGTAGGCGTATTTAGTGTAGACATAGGCCACTGAATGATTGCAGCGACACACGAGACGGGTGAAGTGGAAAACACGGACACGCTCCTCGACACCATATAGGATCCAGATCAGGTGTTATATCTCCTAGTGGTGGCCAGGGTCTTAGAGTTGTTGTCGATCAGAGTTGCTGCTGATTATTATAGAAATGGGACAGCTCCTGTTGGATCATCGTTTGTCGCTCGTGTCCATTGCCAGTTGTTCCTTCCATCATCTGCGATCCAATGTGACGACAAGTTCGCCTTCAGATGGGAGGAGCTACCAGGGAATCTTGGCATATTGTGATTATAAAGGAGGGAGACTGGGGAAATGTATAGTTTGTGTCTCCTCCAAGTCTTGATTCACTCTGTGGACAAAAACGAAAACACTTAAAATGAAAAAGAATTCTAGCTCCTACTACTATAATGCAGGAGATGCACGCTTTGTCTCTATTTACCGCATTTATAGCGGCACAGCTTAATCCCGAACATGGCTCGACCTGCTGGGTGTCCGAGGACCCCCTGTCAGCACAGGCCGCGTAGAGACTGATGTCGTTGCTGCTCACTGGGGGAGCCACACACTCAAGCACAAGAGTCGAGCAACTCGTAGGACTATGTCTGCCGAACTCCATCTATCACCCTTCACCACCCAGACTGGTTGTCAAATACACACACATATATATTATGTACCCATACAGAGGTGGGGGAATTTTGATAACATGTGGGATGAAGTAGTAGAAACTGGATCGACTTAATGTGAGTAGCGTCCTAAAAGACTGGTATCGCACCACTATTAATCATAATCATCAATGTAATTTGAAATCAATGGTAGATGCATCTGTGCAGTAGCCTAGAATAACCATGACATGAAATGCTAGCGGCATATAAGTGCACGTTTATTCACAGATCAGGCGTCCGGCCGGGGGTAACTGGCCCGGGGTTCGCGTCCAGATTAGTACAATATTTTGATAATGAGAAGGTGTATGGAGAACCTGTTGATGTAAACTGTGGTACCCAATCTATGGTCTGTAATATAATCTCAGACGAAGAGCAGCTATTGGCGAATCAGCTCGCACGTTGGACTGTACAAAGAATTTGTAAAGTGATTGTTGTCATTCAAATCTAGATCTATGTCCTTGTTGATAAGAACTGAACTGGATTGTATAGAAATTTGAAAAAAAGTGTATACATAGAAAAAGACAAAATAGATAGAAACTGGAGATTATTGGTATAAGTATGTACTAGAGTGTAAAATGTGGAAGATCATGAATATGTATAGACTGGGTATTATAGATAATATGACTATGAAAGTCAACAGTATTGAATAATACTGATTCATGAATGCTGAAAACACCAAACAATTATCATGACAAACTATTCGTAGGTGTTATTTCAGGAATTTAAATAAATTATGCATGTATTTCTTGACAAGGGAATTACCTCCAAACCTTTTTATTTGACCTAGAGTTTAAGTTATCTTTCCATATCAATTGGAAGCTTTCATTTCTGCACAAAAGTATGAAGTCAGCTGGGAGAGGTCTTAAATGTCGGCTCGGCATAGCCATGCTCCGAACCCAATATCATTCTGTAGACTAGTGAGAAAAAAACATGGGTGAACTTATCGTAATTTGTCAACAGGTGGACGGAGATTACTTAATTCATTTATCAAAGTATTTTTGGCTCTTTTGCTGAGATGCCTAATCTTGCATCATGTTGGATACATCGGTTGTCGTGGTGAGTAGACGGGAGACGACTGTGAATGATATGGTTGGAATGAAACATTGTACAATTTGTATCATAGAACCAGGGAATAAAGTTTAACGTTTCACATACGTTGTACGACTTTGTGTTACTATTTATCTTTCGGCATTATTTTTTAAGGAGCATAAGGGTTGAGTCATTGCCAGTCGGGGGGGGGGGGCGGGCATGCCCCATCTCCTCCTCCAAGAAAAGTTTTACTGGTAAGCCTTGAACCAAAAAGTAGGTTCTGGTGCTTCAGTATAATGGCTCATACCCTCAGTTATAACCCGCCTACCCCGCCGAATAGGTAAGGTAAGGTATTGATGAAATACCTCTAATATAACACTATGAGATCTTCAACAATTACGGTACTGAGTCCCTTGTGTATGAGCAAAGAAAGAGTTAAAACGAGTGCTGAAGCGATTGTTATCGCTGGTAACTCAGCATTTTTTTGTTTGTATGAATGTGATTTAAATTGCATGCATTGCAATTTTATGGGATCATAGGTATATGATTATTTCCCTAGACAGGGGAGTCCCATGTCCATTGTTGATTCTAAGAAACACTTCTTGCATCTTGTCTGTCCCTCCACCCCATTTCCCTTTAACTACATGAGTGTTATAAATGTGCCCGTTCATGAAAAAGACCTCACTCTCCCCTGCTAAATATTGATCTACAGTAGGTGACAGGATGTAGATGACATCAGCACTGTTCTATAGAGGTGGTGCCTCCTGGTGAGTTATGAGTGAACTAGGCGGTTGCAGCTGGCTCATATTTTAGCAGGGGGGATACCAGATGTACTTAACATAGGTGGACCAAGTATCAGAAAATCTGTCGCCTACAATGTATGTTATCTTTTACTATATTCATTCCATATTGAGTGTCAGAATAATGCTATTATACAGAGTTATAAACTGCTAATTTCAAATTGGAACCAACCAAGAAGAAAACACTATGGTATGGCATATTCATCTCCCATTGCCCCTTAGCTGGAAACACCTCAGTTCCCCCTACTAAATAATGAACAATGAGAACACCATCCTGCTGAAAAGAACGGGAAAACCAGTCACCCAAAATGTCACCCCCATAGAAAAGCATTGAGTGCACTAAGTGTCTAAGTTGGACTTCAGGTGACCTAGTTTTTTTCAAACCTAAACTTTACAAAGATTAGAATCTTATAAGAGGTAAATATTACACATCCATGATCTTGAACATGTACACTATCACATGACAGGTTTCCTTTCATCTCATATTTGATGGTTTTGATGTAATTTGAGGGTAAAGTCAACCACCTCTTCTCAGAAATGCTCTCTTCCGGTCTTAAAAATTTCCACAGCCCCTACCTGTCTCTTTAAAACTCGGCTTTCCGAGTTAATTAACTTTTGACCTAAAGATTGGTTAGGAGCTAATCTCGGCAACTATTGAGCTTTCCTCAAAAAGGCTGTGTACTATGACCCTGTAAGTGAATGTGCCACTTTAGATGTTACTGATAACCAGAAAATATGGAAATGACAAAAGAAAAATAGCGAGATTAATTGTGGGGGGCCGTCAGTATATCTCTAACAGGCCTCTTCCACCCCAGGTGGTATTACACAGTGTTATCCCTGATGATGGGTGATTTCTGATAGTGGGTCAGTCATGCCACCAGTGGCAATGGTGAGAACCATCTGAGTGAGCCTTTCTGTAGCATCGAAAAGCAAAATCAAAATACATTTTAGTGAATAAATCTTAAGTGCAAAGTAAAGTGTTCAATGTACTGGTTCCTTCCCTTTACTTATATAAAAGAAAAAGAAATGAAACAAAGAGATCGCCATTAAACCGAGCAGTTCACTGATGTGCAGGTTGATATATTAAAAGCTGCTGCCACCTGGTAACGTCCCACCTAACTACTTGGCCTATGGAATATACATGTATATATATTTGGAATTCCTAAAAAGTTAGGAAACGTGGCATGCTTTGAAAAAGTTTTAATTTTGATCCAACCCTTGTCTGAATCAAACACCCCCTAGTGGCCCTTTTTCAGGAGTTCACATGCCCCTAATTGATTTTTTACCCCTGTCGAAATCAATTTTGTATCTTTACACCCCCCTACCAATAGGCCTTTACACCCGGGTGCAGAGGCAGGGGGGGGGGGCGGGTAGCAAAAAATTCTTGTCCTAGACTTACTGGGAACCCCCCCCCCCCCTTTAATTTTTGAGACCCACCCTGTGACTACTCAGGAAATCTCTAATTTTTTATAAGATCTCCAGTCCCCCCAGTGGAGGCACCGCCATTTTTGAAAAAAGTTTCTGACACTTGTCAGTCTTTTTATTTTTTGACTCTTCATACAGCCTGAGGATTCACATGATGAAACCGCTTCCCTCAATTTCCAGTCTGGGACTTTCCCCAACCTAGATAAACAAAACTTATCAACTTGGGTTTCCATGTTACCAGTCACCATGTTACGGCGTGACATCATGTTGCTATGGCAAAGAGGGGGTGCATTATAAAACAGACCAATCTTTTTGGTTTGAATCAGAGCGGTAGCTGTGATCAGAGAGGATGGTTAGCATCATTTTCAATCATTAATTTTCTGAATTTCTAGTAGGAAATGCTTATGGGAATTGCAGCCAGAAATTCCGAGCTCCTAGAAAGTTAGGAAAAGTGCCATCTCTACATTGGGTAAATTAGCAATTTCTAAATCTCCAGGTAAGGCCAATAGCTTCTTTGGGTGTAGCTGATGTACCCGGTACACGGTTTTACGGCATCTGTAATGCTCACACAATAAGATATTGATGTCAAAACTTGCCCATTTTGCCACTTTTATGAAACAATACAATCCCACATGAAATGAATACAGTTTAAGATAGAATTTTTTTTTATTTCATCTTCAGGGATGGCAATAATGATACATTTAAAAGGATTCAAGAATGATATCAAAGGATATTTCAAAATGAAATGCATTAAAAAGTTTCCCAATGATTGTGCTAGGGTTGTCACAATGATGAAAATTCAATAAAACTTTCAGAGAAATCCTTTCAATTGGTTACATCACTTTTAATTATAGCTATATATATTATCAATTACTATACCTCCCAGAATGAAAATGACCGGTCAGGTTGAATTCAAACCAAATGCGACAACTCATGTGCACTATCGGGGACAGTAAGAAAAATAACTTGCCCATTACCTTCACTTAAGGACACAGCCAGGATACAATTTAGCAAAGCAAGTTTCTTTTACACGAAGAAGGAAACTACTCGCAGTAATTTCCGGCATTTCATTTGTGATTGTACAAAATGTTTGACTTTACACAAAGCTTATTTATCATTGAAACGTATGGAGATACCTCAAAGATGCCATGTAAAACTTGATTGCAAAGAACGTTGCTTTTCACACGTAAGCAGGATTTCTAAATGGTGCAGAACTGAAATCCATGACAATGGGTAATTGAATTGAAAAAAAGATATCATCGCCTGTCGACGGCAACATGTAATAAAGCAGCCCATTACGTTGTTACCATGATAATAACGAGTGATAATATTAACCGAACACAATATAAGGTTTTTCATTTCCCCCTCCCCTATTTGTAACTGTAGCCCAAATTAAAATTCACGACGATGGTATTTGTCGGGGTCGTAGTACGATGTGACGACAACACGGTTTGAGAACTTGCGTCCACTTAAAGCCTGCTGTGCTTTCTGACTGTCAATCATAGAGTTGAACTCCAAGAAGATCTGCAAGGTAAAATGTAAGATTTGAGTGTCAAGAACGAAGACTGCTGATCGTTAAATACAGGCTTGTGTTTGATGACCATGTTGTCGTGGGCCTACAATATCTGGCTTTAAGTGTGCTCCGGGTGCTTAAGAAATATTTTAATGACACTTTTATTTCCTAGTCTGAAAGAAAATCTCCAGAAGTATTTGGGAGAGAGAGTATTTTGTTCGATATGGTTTTGATATACAACCCCGGGCTCCAACCTGTACAGTTATCTCCTTTTCTAGGGTCTTTTAAAACAGGTCCGTACCTTAAGTTGCTAATATTTGTATGTTTCTTACCTTTCCACAACCAGGTACCTCGACACCCTTGATGGGTCGCGGGATTTCCAAACTCTTAAGTACACCGTACTTGGCGCACTCCTCTCGTACATCCTCAAGAATATCTGTAAATCAACCACGACTAAGTTATTTCTCTGCCTTTCTTAGGATAACCTACCGAATGTAAAAAAAAAAAAAACCAATATTTTTGCACTGAGAAATCTCTAAAAACAATATCTCATATCTGAACTTGTAAATGCTGTTAAATTAGAAATGTGTGCAAGAATCCAATGCATGAAGTATGGCAATGGAAAACCGCTGCCTGCCGTATAAGGGTTGTCACATTATATGCTCTAATTTCAGTAAAATCAAACCTTAATTATGAGAGTGTAAGAGCAGTTACCTTCATATTCCTCCTCATCCTCCAACTCTTCGGGCATCACCATGTTCATCAGGCAGAGGACCTCGGTTGGTACACCCGAGCCTTGTACCTGTGTCATGTTCAGCCCAGGGATCTGGATCTGTACGGGTGTTTGGTTCTGTAAGGAGAAATCGGCAATATTCAGGAATTTAATCTATTGTGAGATGATGTTAAAAACACATTTAAAGAGACTTATTAGGTAGAAACTATTCACACTGTTTCGCCTATTAGTACACAGGTTTCCTACTCCATACTATTATGACACATGCTTGATATGAACACAACAGGGCCACTTGGTGGTTCCACTTTGTACTTCTCATGCGCATACCGATTTGTACATATTGCTTCCTGCACTCACATGAACGGTTCACCTGCTTTGCTTGGCCCGATTGCATACAAATTGATCTTACTTTTTCCCACCTTGACATACACTCCCTCTACATTACTGGTAGCTAAAATGGAACATTTTAAAGCAAAGTACTATAGTGATTCTTATTTTAATTGACTAGCAGAGCTGTAATTTTACTTACGTTTTGCGCATTTTTGGCTCCCACACTCGCCCTCTGGACGATCAACTTCTTGTCACCGAGCTGCATGCCGTTAAGCCCTGCACATGCCTAGATAGATGGAAAAGATTTTTGGTGATTCAAAGCTTATTCATTCAAGACTTGGTTTGAATAAGAAAATAGGGGAAACTCTCCCAACCCCATAGAAAACATTGAATGTTGAGGAGCCCAATGGTGTATTCTGATGTTCTTTGAGAATGGCTTATATCCTTAGATCAACATTTGGCAAACCTCCCCCTACCCCTACAGGAATGGTATGATATCTCAATGAATCTGGATGAACCAGGAGATTGACCCTCAAAGATCTGAGGATTTTCATTAGCTAATGGGCCAGTAGAGAAGGCGACCTACCTGATCAGTTACTGATGGGTCGACATATTCGCAGAACGCATAGCCCTTAGACAGACCGGTTCCGGAGTCCTTTACCAAGTTGAAAGCCTTCAGCGGCCCAAACGATGTTAAAAGTTCTTTTACCTATATAAAAGGAAAATGGTGAACATGGTTAATTCGGTTTAAGGTGAGAGCGGAACTTGGTTGTACGACTAAAGGCACGCACTGGTCCAATGCTACATTTCTAATAATAGTCTTGGCCATAACAATGCCATTCTTTCCATCCAAAATACTTACTATCAAAGTTGATATCTAAACCAAAGAACTTTTTTCTTTGTATAGAATTTTTGGGTTTTCCAATTTTGAGAGTAGATAGTATGTTTTTGGGCATGCTTATGTCAGGAAGGTTACTTGCTGACCCAGCACAGCCCAGTCATAAAGGTTAGCACTCACTCAGTCACACAGGTAGACAGTAGGTGCAACTGCCAGACCCACTCGTCTCATCAGCTTTGTCGCTGGGGCAGTAGCTAACCACTTTAATTAATTGAGGATGTAGGTTTTACGGCTTTGACCCTTTAAGAGTCGCATAATTTTTAATGGTTGAGGTTAATCCATCATGGCGCCAAAATGCTATTCCAGCAAATGGCTCGCCAGCACTGCATAAGCGCATCATGCTGACCCTTTGAGAGTATCAAATCTGATGGGCCAACATCATGTATAAATGTAGTGATGGCAAGTTGCTTTGCAGGACAGCATTCATGCATCATAATGATAAAGGGACATTCACTATGCTGCCCTTAAAGGGTTTACCATGAATTCAGGTACTTTAGCACGGTGCAGAGCCATAAGGCGATAATCATTTTCTCATTATGTCTACTTCAGGGTTTCATGACATTCAAAGGTTGAATAACCAGGGATATTGACTGTAATCTAAATACTTGTTAGCAGAACTTGGCTCTTGAGGCAAGTAAGCCTGGCAGTCCTCCTACTGCTCAACTTATCACACGCAGGCACTCACTCACCGAGAGAACCCCCCGAAATACAAAGCCACTTGCCTGTCTCCATTGATTGGCATTCAATATACAGGGTTTGGATGTGTTTACTATTGAAACTTGTTAGGGTTTCACCCTCTTCCCCTAAGCTAGGGAATTAAAAAGTGGGAAGAAATAGAAAAAAATGATAAGTACTTTTCATTGCAACAACTCAGTGTTTGCTTCTGTTTTTCCCCCTGTTAGGAGCAAAGTCCAATCACGGTACATCTGATAGCGGTTGAATCACTAGTTAGAGACAGAACTTATCAAGAAGTTGGAAACCTTAAACTGTAGTTTTTGTGTGCACAAGATCTTTTGTTCATGCATTTACAAAGGTCCTTTCATTTTTTGAAGTTGGAAAAAAAAGATGCAAGACCCGTATGTGCTTTGCACTAACTCCTGCAAAAAGAGTTGTCACATGTGTCCCAATGCCTGAAAAAAGATTCCCTGTTTTGGGTCCCGTAGACTGAAAAAGACACCTGAAAACTTGGGTGCTTGGGAAGAAAATCTGGTCTACATCACTTCAGTTCCATTATAGCGACGCGTCAACTCCTGTTTTTGTGAGGCTGAAGAGCTGAAACGAACTCCTCATATTTTCGAGCTGACCTGACTGATCCAATAATATGCTAGTTATTTGGTAAGCTAATCTAAACAGTTCTGAAAGTTCCATAGTATATGAACATTTCCCAAATGATTTTTAAACAAGTATTGCATCTACATACACATTTCCTCTTCTTAAAATTTTTTTTTTATTTGCTACAAAACAGCCTAAAGTCGAGATGCTAAACCAGAGAATTTAGGTTTTAGTTTAGAAATACAGAGTTATGTTTAAATTGTGTCTTCTTGGTCTTTTTTATTACCCCAGCTGTCTGTGCGGCACAACCTGCCGTGATCGGATGCCTGTCGGTGTACGCCGTTTTGCCTGAAAGGTATCTTACCTCATAGTTCAGCTGTGACATGGCTTTTTTTAATGGTAGCACTGACACTTTCAGTGGTTGTAAAGCCTTCCCGACCTGTAGCTGTTCATCACTTATACACTCGCACACTCACTTTCGCGACTCACACGAGGAAAGACTTTAACAAATTCTTGTGCCTATTTCCTTCGCTTTGTACCTGAATATTCTGTTGGGAGAACTTTTGTTTTAAATGATACTCTGATTTTCATTTGCAAGTAATGGAATAGGGGATAAAGAAAGCCTGAAAACGAACTAGTCATGGAAGAGAACCCTGCAAGAGAATCTCGCGGTGTCCTCTCCAGTCCCTGTGCTGTAGATAAAATAAAAGTAGCCTGCGGAGGTGGCGCATTGGGTGAGCGGTGGTCAGCTGGACCATAGTTAAGCTTGGTGCCACCGTTCACCCTTTTTACAGGCAATGTCGAGCAGCGTCAGTGCTGCCACCTACCTCCGCTGGAGAAAATCAAGGCAATTACCTGGTCCTCATTGAGGTAGTTGGGCAAGCCGCCGATGAAGATCTTGTGTGGAGAATCCTGTACAACAGTGGACACAACCCCTGTAATGAAAGAGGTGGTGTTTTTTCTCTACATCCCATGTATATACAAACAGTCAATTCAAACCCGCTTCAAAAATGGAGGCAACAATAATGATATAATCAGCATTGCATTTATGAACGTATGGATGATGATTAAGGGAAAAAATAAATTAGAGGGCAAGAGAAAAAAGAAATGCCTAATTGACTAACATTATAAAGCTATTATCAGGGCAGGATATAGATGTGTGGGGGGGGGGGGGGACACAGAATCTTGGGTCACTGACACTGAAATCTATTCAGTAGACTATAGCACAAACCGGTCCACGCATCTCATCCATATGCCCGAATGGCGACTGGATGATAAGCATTATGTCGTGACCTTAATAAGTCCAAGGCTTTCAGCCCATCGCTCAATTTGTTTCTGATATCCTTGCTTAAAAGAATTAAAGAAGGGGAGGAAGAAACACATTGATTTTATACATCAAGTTACGTATGTATTCCACCTATAGAATGTATGTATCAATGAGACTCTTGAACAGGAGAAATCTCCATAATCTGTCATCTTCAATTTTATGTATACATTCACTAACATTTAATAGAAAAATTTTCAGGCGCCGCTGGATATTCACTAGGCATAAGACTATGCTAAATGTGTCTAGATGGTATGTGGAAATAAAAAGAAAAGGTTTTATTACCTGGTACGGCAACTGATGGGGTCTCGGCCATTCCTGGAAGTGGCTGGTAATCCCGGGGTCTACGAATTTTTAGCGACTGGCCTTGGAAGTTGATACCATCGAATGCCATGGCTTGTGTTGTTTCATCCACCGAGCGGAACTAAGAATCACAAAAAATAAGTGATGTAATTTGCATGTTTTATTAAAACATGTTTATATAAAGAAAATTGTGTGAAGATCTAGAAATTTTGTAGAAAGCATAAATTTGTCACTCATATAGATACATAACAGGATAATACTGAGAAATATTGATATTGGTTTATTGAAAAAGTGTGAAGAGCAAAATACATTTTTAAAAGCATTACCTCTAGGAAAGCAAAGTTTTTGTCCAAGTTGACCTGGCATGCGATGACTGGGTTGCCCTCTGCTTGTGCTAGGCCGGCCATTTTCATCTGAGTGTTGAAGAAGTCCATCATCATCTCCTGACGGGAAAGAACAAGTCAAATTGAACATACTGCTCGACATGCCACTAAATACTCGAAATTTCACATTTGCCTGGAGGTTGACATGAAGCGATTTGGGTACTTGACATTAAAATTCTATGACAAACTGCATTATTTTGTGTTTAGACATACAGTCTCCTGTATTGTATGCATTCACCAGAAACCTCCAGAGTCCACAATAAAATCACCTTTTCCAAGCTCTACTTTGGAATTCACACATCTCAGTCTTGAAGCCCAAGTAACTAAGCAGCTGTACCGTAATCTCCCGCGTATAAGACGCAGTGCATGTATAAGACCCACCCCTAAGTTGCCAATGGTTGTTTCACGTATAAGAGGCACCTCTTAGGGGTGTTTTTTTGTAAATTCAGTACTGTTCTGTAGTAAAAATACCCCCCCCCCCTATAAGACGCACCCCCTTCTTTGGGAAAACCTATAAGACGCACCAGGCATTTGTTTGCCCTAGAAGACGCGTCTTATACACGAGAGATTACGGTAATTAGAATGATACCCACCTCTGTTACACCGAACGGTATGTTTCCAACGTAGAGTCGCCGGGCCTGTCTGCTGATGGCGCTACCAGCAAATGGGATTGTAGTGTTAAGGGTGAGAGCTGCGGGGGGTACAGTTAGCTGCGGTGGTATAGTTGCTGCTGCTGCAAAGTGCAAGTACAGACTTCGATATGTGCAATTCAAAAACAAATCGAAAGAAATGAGAGGGTGATACTGAGTTTAGTTTGACAAATATAACTACTTTATGTCCACGAGAGAGGAGACATCTTACATAACCTCTTAACTGCATGGTCGATATTATATTCTTATTTAGTTGGGATAATGTAGAGCCCAGGTTTGTTTAATAGTGAAGGTATCATAAGTCACTTTACAGTAGATATCCAATCAGCCTTTAAAGCTTTAGTCACTTAAGATAGGTCAATGGAAAAGTAGACTGACAGTTCATACAGAAACATGCAAAAATATTGTTTGGTTCTACTCAATTTACTATCCCGACAAAAACACAAAGGAGTTATATGGCTTTCTGTCAACTTCCTTTCTATGATAGTTGTACCACCCAGTCAACTTTAGTCTTTTTATTTATACTTCTCACTTGTTACTGAGCAATCTATGCTTTTCTTTACGAAAAGCAAGGAAAATGAAACCAAAACCTTTCTTATACCCCCAGAAATTTAGAATGAGTAGTATAATTTGGCTCTCGTGGTATCAAACAGTGCGTACTCAGCAAGTTTTCTACCCAGATAGGGCAAAACTATATCTTGATTTAACCCCAAAAGATGAATAAAGATTTGGTCATATTACCTGGTAGGCTGGCTGAAATTAGTCAAGAAGGCACATTTTTATTTTGTCTTCCATACAGATGCATGAGTGGTCTATTCTTATTCCCTCCATTTAATGTTTTATCAACCCTTAAGACTCAACCCGGTTGAAACTATTTATCACCAGTTAAGTGATATGTTCTGATGTTTAAAAGTTTTTCCATTCATTATTATGGCCATTACGTTAATCACCTTTATCGAACATTGCTGTCAGAAAAAGAAGTTTTCCAGACTTGAATTACGTACATAGATGAAAAAAGAATTAAGAGAGTTTCAAAAGAATTGATCCCTCTTGCCCATAGGACACTATGATACTTTGATCATATCTTGTCCTAGGTATAATTGCACTCAGGAGTCAGACCCCCAATGATTGGAAATATTGGTTATATTACCTGCCAGGCTTTCTGAAAAGATCAACATGATATATTGATTTTTTTAGTTTTCTACAATTTATACAGTACAAAAGTAGGATCATCATCAAGTTCCCAAATCATGCAGTTGATAAGAATATGGGGACCAATGGAAGAACTATCACCTTCATTTCAGTAATCAGTAATTATTTCGTTTTTTTTTTTGTTTTTTTGTTTTTGTTTTTGGGGGTTACTTTTTTCGTTTACCTCCTCCCCGTTTAAAGATCATTGCTCCTCACAACCATCTTTGGAGCAATTTAAAGTCAGTGTAGGCCTCTTAAGAGGATGGTTACTGATGAAAAGAAAAAATAGAAAAAAAGAAAAAAAAGATCCAAAGTGCTGTGGTATGGTTCTACACCATTCAAATTGATAAAACCATAGGAATGAAAACATCCATTCAATTACCTGGAATCTCCTCTGGGAAGTGTCCATGCATTGGTGGCTCCTTAAATGGTTCGGCTGAAACTTTTAAAAAGATAGAACATAAATATTACCAAATTACAATTGCTATTAATTATACTTACTTTATTCTCGACTTGATATAAGAGCTGTGGGAGCTTTAAAAATAACCAGAAATTTTACTCATATTGGAGCAGCTCAAAGAGCTCAAAAAGAGAAAGGGGCATTAAATAGGTTGAAAATAGAAAGTAATTGTAGGGGTATTAGAAGAGTAGACAAAGTAAGGGACAACACACCCAGTGTACTCAAGACATGCATTAGGAAAGAACTTATCAAATTAAATCAGGATATTTTCCTTTTTTTTCATAACAATGACTGAATCAACCAGTCATTAGGTTTCTGGGCACGCAAGTCCCAAATTGAATTGACAAGTCAGGGCTCATATAATATATATTAACCCCAAGAAAGTGTAGGTATGGAAGTTTTGAGTTACCTGGAAACTGATCTGAAAATACATGAAAATAGGGTCACCTTAAACAATAATTTATCAAATACATGGTGACGGCAACCTAGATAGGTTCATGCAGGGTTGTTGTGGAATTACCAAATTGACATTCAATGTTGGATTGTATGAAGCGCCCCCAAGATTCATCAGATGGACTGCTTCTCTGGGTGACATAAATCAAAACACCCCGTATCCCTAACTTTAGCATGACTCTTGAGAAATGAACTCATAAAATAGTAATCCAAGGCAAAAAATAATGGCAATAGAATTCAACCAACAAGAAGTATTGTGGCCAGGCAAACTCACTTCAAGAGTTTCATGTTATCAAATAGCCTTCATCTAAATGCAAAGTTAAGACCTAGATACTGTAGGCAATAAGTTATATTAGGTAAAAATTACAATACCTGGTAGTGGCAGAGGTGGTGGGGCCGCTAAAATGGTGAAAGAAAAGAAAACATCAAAACTATGTAAAAATGATGAGCATCTCTTTATAATTGTAGCATAGATGTATCTAGGCTACTGCCTCAATGAGTTTAAGCAGTTGCTGGCATATTTTCCCTTGACTAGCTTTAAAGACAACTTATGCATTTACTGCGCTATTTCTATAAGACATTCTATTAAACTTCCCTATTCAGTAGTTTTGATGTTGCTGTTATAAAATGTCACTACACCAATTGCAAGTAATACAACAAGCCAACTTACCCTGTAGTGGCAAGGTTCCAGATGGTGCTGCAGGAAAAGGAAAAAGAAATTTATTATTGAACTCATATTACCAAAATGTTGCTCAGTGAGTTATAACTTATTAGGAAAGAAACCGACTCAAATTTCCATATTAAACTCTTTTGGACATTTTACATAATTATGAACTTATTTTGTTGAGATTGCCTAGCATCACAAGATGTTAGTTATTTATTCAGCATCCCTTCACTTTCTTTTTCTTTATTGGACCTTTTGCTGTCAGAAAATTACAAGGAATCTTTTTGTCCAAGACTCATTACAATCATGGTGCATGTCTCACATAAATCACATTTTACTCTCAGTCATTTGCTACATACAAGTATTCTCTATAAACCTTACCTTGCATTGCCTTATACTGGAGAGGCGTTATGTGTTCAAATCCTGGTGGGGGCACATCCCAGTACTTGTATGGCTTCTTCCTCTTCCTCTTTTCCCTTGGAGAACGACTGCGGATGGAATTTTTCAACTATTAGTTTTACTATGAAAGGGCTTTAATTCATCAAATTCGAATTTGGAAAGATAACAGGAGATATAAAGTAGGCTCTATGCACCAGTATGTGTGACCGACTATTTACATGGATTTTATATTGAACGGCCTACCTTCTTTTCTTTTCACGAGGAGAGCGAGATCGCCTGCGACGAGATGGGGATTTGGAGCCACCCTTTTTGCTCTTTCCACGAGGAGAGCGAGATCGAGACCGCTTCTTATCTCTGCTCCGTGACCGTTTCCTGTCACGATGCCGATCTCTTTCTGCAAAGTCAATGATTTTTGTTAACATACATAAAACTTTTACCATGCACGTTTTTAAGTTTATTTTTTCATGTACTTTTATGTAGATTTAACTAATTTCTCACTAGTCTAATTTCTCCACTTTCACAATCACTGACAGCTAAGTCCTTAGGTTCAAACTGATTTAAATGTTTACTTATAAAAGACAATTAAGTCCTCCGGTTCAAACCGATTTAAATATTTGTTCATAAGTGTCCTCATTTAGGCTGGATAATTCTACTGATTAAAAGAGGATTGTTTTATCTAGTCTGTGCGGCTTCTGAGAACCAAACATTACAGTAATCCTACTTACTTTTATCCGACTCTGATGTGGATGAACCTATCAAAATCAAGGATATTCATTAATACACATCCTTAGACAATGTAGTCACTTAGTACTTAATCTCCACTTTTAAAGCTTTGATTATCCATATTTTGATAAAATTTAGAAATTTGAGGTTGTGACCTGGCCCTTGTCACAGAGCCAAGCCAAGGTTTTGCCATAGCCAGCAGATATAAAAAGAGGATTTAAAAATGAATCAAAGGTTCCATCGTTCTATCTAAGCTCATGTTACAAGGAAAATGTATCATAAGTGTATGACTAAAGTTTGAACAGCAGACATAAAGTGGAAGTTTGTTTAAAATCATGCGGTACCATTGGTACCTAATCTTAAACTACAACAAAGGCCTTTGCACTCTGCCGCTCTTGGTAGGCAGAGTCAGCGGTGGGCTCGGCCTAGTGTACGCTGTTCCCCGCAGGTATTTGAGGGCGTGATACCCACTGGCCATGTCTGATGACATTCTCCCCAGATCATGGGGAGAAGTACTCTTGAACTCCACTAGATGGGAGTATTTAAGGGTGTCCGGCAGACCCCTTTGAAAAAGTAGGACTGAAAATTTTCAAAAAGTAGGACTAAAGTAGGACAAAAGTAGGAAAATATAAGAAAAAATAGGACATATGTAGAATAAACAATGCATGTTTAACAAACCTATTTATCCTTAGAATTGATAAGTTTATATGTAGAATCTATTAGGATAATATTCCAGAACATATTTAAATGGTGCTCAGTTTGTACCTGTATCATTGGTATGTGAAACATGATATACAGTGGTTTCATGAAGGCATTTACTGAGAGTCTGCTACGTCAAAATGATGCACAGTGAAAAGATAGAGCAGGTTAGGTCTGAGACCTAAAAGACCCGAGGTGTTAAGGTAATTTTCAATGATATTTTCAATTCAATTTTCAATTTTATAGTCATTTCCTATAAATGTGACAGCTTATGAGGGATAGACTATTGTTTGTAGTTATTTCATGTAAAAGTGGCAACTAATGAGGGATAAACTATAATTTGTAGTCATTCCATGTAAAAGTGGCAACTAATGAGGGATAGGTCTATTGTTTCATATGAAGGTGACAACTAATGAGGGATAGACTATAGTTTGTAGTCATTTCATATAAAAGTGACAACTAATAAGGGATAGACTTTAGTTTGAAGTCACTTCCTATAAAGGTGACAGCTAATGAGGGATAGACTATAGTTTGTAGTCATTTCATATGAAGGTGACAACTAATGAGGGATAGATTATAGTTTGTTGTCATTTCCCATAAGGTGGCAGCTAATGAGGGATAGACTATAGTTTGTAGTCATTTCATGTTAGAGTGACAACTAATGAGTAATAGACTTTAGTTTGTCATTTCATGTAAAAGTGGCAACTAATGAGGGATAGACTATCGTTTCATATGAAGGTGACAACTAATGAGGGATAGACTACAGTTTGGGGTCATTTCATATAAAATGACAACTTATAAGGGATAGACTTTAGTTTGAAGTCACTTCCTATAAAGGTGGCAGCTAATGAGGGATAGGCTATAGTTTGTAGTTATTTTCATATAAAAGTGACAACTAATGAGTGATAGACTATAGTTTCAAGCCATTTTGTATAAAGGTAACAACTATTCAGGGATAGACTATAGTTTGTATAACTTTGGTGCATATGGGCTAGATTAGACTAGAGTGCTGCATTGGTGCATCATGACTACAAAAGCACATGAACTCAGGCATTAAACAGCCCATAGGGTCTGTGTGATGCATTAGTGCATCAGTGGTGAGTGGACCAAAGCATTGCATTGGTGTATCATGACATAATCATGGCATATGGAGAACAATTATGGGTGATTTAGTCTGTGTAAATACCATCAACAGATCATTCACATAATATCCTAATTATGGGTGCATTGGTCAGTAAGACTAAAGACACCTCTAACAGTGTAAAAACCATCAATAGGTCGTTCACATATA
Organism: Acholoe squamosa; assembly: GCA_949317995.1. Lineage (NCBI taxonomy): Eukaryota > Metazoa > Annelida > Polychaeta > Phyllodocida > Polynoidae > Acholoe > Acholoe squamosa. The sequence continues at coordinate 20,669,228 of OX439040.1, forward strand.
TCCTAATTATGCCTGCGTCTGTGGCCGGGCCAGGCGCCGAGCGCAGTGAGAGGTACCCAACCATTAGAGGTGAGACAAACACAATTGGGATACTTTAAGCGCACTGTGACTGGGCTAGGCCTATGGGTAGACCTGCCATAAATCGCCCTACACTGTATACAATACCAATACAATTTACAAAATAATTCATAGTAATATGTGTAAAATACCACTACAGTTTACAAATCAATCCATGGTAATATAAAATGGCCAACTTAAAATCAATATGCATACAATATGTATACAATACCATTGCAAATCAGTTACTCACTCCAAAGCAAATTACAATGGTCGATTATGGTGCAAAACGCGTACAGTAGAAGTAGACCCGAGGTCGAACCTCGGGTCTAATAAAACAGCAAATTGTTTCTTTGTCATGAATTGTTGCCAATGTATTGGGATTACTGATCCTAAATTGAGATCCATGGCAATGGTTTTGCCTCAACATGGCTGCCATACAAGATCTGTGAGGTACTAATTTTGTGAAACCCCTCTATAGAACTTACTTAATAGACACAGTTTTTGTACCACATATTCATGTACTACACAGAGGGTATGTCACAATATCACTCTCACAGGGAAACATTCTCTTAAATAAGTCAGACAAGACTGAAAGCTGAAGTTGCTCTCGCATACTTGTGGGCCCATAGGATTTCAGCAATGGCAGTCTGTTTTTGCTGGGAAACTGTCTGCACCATGAATGAACTAGGCTTAGCAGAGGTGCTTGCACTGGGTACTGTTTTGTCACTTATGGTTGGTTCAGCACCATCTGATACAGATGCACTAGCTGTTGCACTAGCACTTTTCTTTTCAAAGTGCCGCTGTGTGCTTCCAAATCTGGCCTTAGCAAAACCAGTATGCTTAACCCTTGATGCATGGGCTAGAACTTGCAGGAGACCTGTATTGTCTATTTGAAATGATTTGTTGCATAGTGTGCAGTAGGCTTTGTAAGCAGAACTTGGATCTACACGACACCACTGTTTGACTAAATTTCCATTTTTATCTGTCTAATTTAACCAAGATTCTTGAAATTTTGTGGGATTTGGCATGTTTCTATACACTCGGGCCATCCATAAAAATAATTCTGTTTCCGGTGGACCGGGTGGCCTAAAAAAAAGTCACCCGGGCGGCCGCAATCTTTTTTTCTTTTTTTTTAATTTTTTTTTTTCTACTGGGGAAAGGCCCAGTGCAGACATCAGTGTTATCGGTATACAATAACCCTGTTGACAGATATACACGGGAACTGCTGCCCCACCATGATGCCGTTCATTGATAGAGCCCCACAAGAGCTATCTCTGTGGTTGTTTCGAGTTACAGATAACATTTCCCTGTGTGGTGTACTCACCAGCTATTTGGGGGGAGGGAAAAAAAAAAAAAGATTATACCCCGGCCGGGTGAGATGAGGAAAAAAAGTCACCCGGCCGGTCGACCGGAAACAGATTTTTTTTTATGGATGGCCTCAGTTCATCAATCCTATACAACAGAGGGCGCTAGTGTCAGTCTTCAAAATTCCCCTGGTCTACAGGGGCAGACTTTGGTCATTGGTGGCAGTGAAAATCTGTACCAGAAAGGGGTAGGTCCTTTGATGATTAACAGCCTACCATACTCTGACAAAAGTGCATTTTAATAAGACTGATGTCAACAGTGTGGTTAAACTCAACCCATGTATATGGTTATGAGTAAGATAGAGGTCTGTTAATCTAATTAGTGACTGCCCATCTGGTAGCCTAAGTAGGTTTTAATGAGCCAAATGCCCTCACTTGACACCCCCATTCTGCCCCCTCTACCCATGTGAATCTAGTCACTTTTCAACTCATGTAAAAGTTTAAATAACACTTCTTGACATGAAAATATCCCAAGGATATCACTATGACAGGTTTGCCAACATTTTCTCTCTGTGCATCTAGTTTTTCTCAGAAATCAGAGCATATCTTCTCTGACAAAATGGCATGATTGTGAGAGGTGTCTTCTCTCCTATAGTAAGCCTATGGGAGCCTGGGGGTGGAGTCCAGGCTTGCCCTTGTAGACACACTTTGCCCCTAGTGGATGGGGAGTGTACTAGCTTAGTGAAATGAGTGTATAGAGTTCTATAGTAGGCTTTAATGATCTAGGTTACTTGATGTCAGATGAATCAGTCACCAATCTATCGACCTATCACCAGCAGTGCATAGCCTAAAACTAAAAGCACAGCAATGTTGTCTTTGTCCAAAAGTATCATGACAATCATAACAACAAAACTGCAAGCAATTCTGAATATTTTCTACATTGGCACTCCATGGTTTAAAATATAGATTGCAGCCAACAGTGACACTATTAGTCTCTTATTGACATTTTATGTAGCCACCTTTTGATATTACCTGCCTGATCACTATCTGTCAGTTATTTGCACGTATTCTGTTAAATGGTATATGAGTGAAACATTCAGCTCGATGCAGCAAGTTGGGAACTTAAAACTTAGTTTTTCCTGAATTTTCGCTAAGAAATGCTGTAGTTAAGCCAAAATTTATCTGATTTACACAATATTTGCAGCAAAAGAAAGATGAAACTCATTGCTTTCAGGCCAGGGTAGATGGTATTACATTAATATAGTGCACAGTTTACCACTGAAGTACAAATTATAAATTTAAAGATCATTAGTTTAAAAAAATTGCTGTTTTTCAAAGTTTGGCCCTATATATTTTGCGAAAAAATATTCTAACCATCAGTTCTTCATAGATAGTGCATTATACTGACCAGTCAAGTTTATAAATGAGTATGTTTTTTTCCCTACCTCTATGGTGGCTCATTACACTATGGGAGACGTGTGATTTTTGTTAGTTTGCAAAAACTGTGATTTTCAGCAAAATTTCTGCTTGGTTTTTGATGTGGGGCCACATAGATCACCATATATGGACTTGTGATCACCCACTGATACCAGAATTATATATTTATGTTCTACTTGATCATCTTTAAAGGCATGTGAAACATCTAAGTGAAAAAATAGGTGTGAGAAGAATTAGGCACATCTTATGATTCTAGTCTTTGGTGCCGACAACGCTTTTGTTGCTATTTACAGCTAAATAGCTCAATAGTGCATCATAATACAGGGTTCTCCACAGGATGAAAAAGCACACAGGTACTTTTCGAACACTAATGCGCAATGGCAAACCACAAAGACAATTTAGATGATAATAGTCCCCAAAAATGATGATTGGTTGAAGTTTTGAGGGAAGAAAACTTCTTTTGGGCCTAACTTCTGTTCTAATAGACCGATTTACAAAATTCAAAAAAGCATCAAAAGCTCACAGTGAGCACAAAAGCACACAGGCAGCCATTTCCAGGACCAGCACACGGGCGGCAGTGGAAAGCACACGGAAGTCCCGCCCGTGTACTGCCTATGTGTGGAGAACCCTGATAATAGGCCTCACATGCCTAATAGCATTTCAATATGGTTTTCAATGAATCATCAGGTCAAAACAACAATTGATGATGGCATTTGATAGATCAAAAGGGTTTTGCACCATGGGCCTGTTCACATTGTTCAGGTCTTCAGCTATTTTTATCTTGAAAATGATGAAGACATTTACAAGCATGGTGCTTTTCCAGCCTGTATGGGATCTACAGAAGGCATTTTGTCTTGTCTGACATGTATTATGAGGGAATAATGCATAGCAAATGTTTCTTTTTTCATATTTTATGATTTTTGAGATAGATTCATACACAAGACTTGTCTTCTGCAGCATATGCAAATATGTCCCTTGAATGAAGGCATTTTACATGCACAGCTGCCTCTAAAAGTGGAAAACACTCAGGTTCCCAACTTGCTGCATCGAGCTATAGTTCTAATGCTCAAAGCATATATGTCCACCAAGTCAATCACTAACAATCACCACACAACTAACTTTAGCATAATCAAACATCAATTGATACACCAATGGTGTCAGAATTGGCTCTTTCATTCCACAAGGCAATATCTCTGAATCCTTAATGAAGATGTAATTAATAAATACTGCAAATTGCAATGATACAACTCACATGCTGAGTCGTAGATATCTTAGATAACAGTAAAACTGCACTATTCATAAACCATGTGGAGGCTAAATGTGGGAGCGCTACAACTCCACTACTCAGTTTCTTGCAAGTACTAAAGGAGCGTGACAGACATGGCAAAATTTGAGTACCAGATAATAATGCAAATGATATTACAGAATTATCTACCCAAAGTAACGTTACTAGCCAATATGAGACTAAATGGATAAAACATATAAGAGGAGGAAAATCGTTCACATGTCATAGTTTTGGTAATAGAATCAGGTACTCCTTAATAATTTACCATGCCTGTGATAAGTTCCCTCAGGTACCTCATTGGGAACTACATTAGCCTATGCATGGCACATATTAAGACTTGAGGGTTGATTTCACTTGACATAAGTTACTATATACATGTACTGACACAAGCAAGATGTACTTCAAAGCAACTGAACGGTATTTTTATATTGCACGCGCCAAAGCAAAATAAAAAAAGTAGGTATTTTGAGGAAAAAGGAAAAATAGCAAAATCCTAAAAAAATAGGGAAAAGTAGGATTGCTGGACACCCTGGTATTTCTATTCTCCAATCACAGATTATATCCAAACATCTGTATAGGAGAGACAGGTTGACCATTGGGGTGTTAGGGTGCCCTCTTGTGAGTAAGGGTTAAAACAGGGGATGATTGACTGGTTACTTCTTAGACATGGCCTGCCTCTATGATGTCCCCAACATAGAGGCAGGTCGCCAGCCAAGGGCAAGGCCTAGTGGAGTAGACAGAATGATCTAGGGTGAACTGGCAGTAGATCGTGTGGTCTATAACCTGATCAGGGACATTTGCTATGCACGTCTGATCAGATCTGGCAATATCAAACATGTTTGATGTTTATGATCTCATCCGATCAGACCTCATTACCAGGGCCTCATTCGCTACAAACTGAATCAGCCCCATCTGCAGTCCGCTTAAAATCGACAGGGCAACACGGTCAGAAATGGTCTAATTTTCCATGACGTCATTTATGGATGGCCTCCAGGCTGTAGGAATTACAACCGAAAATTCGGAATTCCTAAAAGCTAAAAAGATACTAGGAAAGATGGCATCTCTGCTGGCATAGTTGTAGGGACCCCTGCCCCCCCCCCCGTCTAGACCCCAACCCCTCCAAAAAAGAGGCAGTGGGGGGTGGAGGGGTCTGCAATTTGTTAAATGTTTGCCCCCACGGCCCACCCCCAAAAAATGCTCCAATCCCCGGTGCCCTGTTGGCTTTTGTTTTAAAAGAAATGGGTTTTCAAAAGCACCCATGTACTTTCTAGTTAAATATATTTAAAAAGATGGGATTTGATCTTGGTCTTGACCAGAGATGTCAGTTGGGTACAGGCTCAACCTCTGAAATTTTTGGGTGTTAGCAAAGCACCCATTTCTCTCAATTTATTATACTAAAAGCACTCATCTCATCTTCATTTCAACCTGTTCCCCTCATTGAAAAACCTTTAAAACCATCTCTACATTGGATGGTGATAGAAAAACAATTAAAAGACTGCAGTTGAATTTCAGCCAATCAGAAGTCAGCTTAGATTCATGTCCTCTGAAATGAGATTTCAGAGATCCTCTGATCTCTGAAAGGTGGTTTTGTCCAGAAAAGGCTAGAGGGCAGCGCAAGGCATGCTTAATTTCACCTCCTGAAGCCTGAACTCTGCTCAGCCTTATGCTCCATAGAAGTAGAAAGGGCATGTGGTAAGGGTATCTTAGTGTGGGGGTTTCAACACCGTCTGCTGCTCAGGAATCCAATTCTATCGATACTATGACCACAAAATGAAAGAAGCCTCTGAGATGTCTGACTTTTGGAAAAGTTTGAACATCTGAAAATAGACAGACCTCTGAAAAGGGAAAATATGCCAAACTTTTATTTTGGATCTACCCGGATAATTTTACATCACCGGGAAGCTGCAACTTGAGTAATTTAATGGTGTTTAAATTGTCTAGAACAGAAGTTATGAGGGATTAAAGGTGGGATTTCTATAATATTATCTGTCAGTTTGGGGATTAATGGGTTATTATAGATCATGTTGGAAAGTCAAAATTTTCTAAATGGCAGTGTGATAAGCAAACCTGAAATTCTCGAATTTTTTACTCAACTCTCCTATACTCTTTAGCTTTGGGCTAATTTGGGTTAATAGATAATAAATAGCTAATTAAAGATACTAAAAGTACACACTTTTGTGGTTATCCCATATAAGTTTAAAAAAAGTTACACAAATATTTGGTTTTGATATTTTTCGGGTTTAAGTCAAAACTCTTCTGAAATATATACAATCTGTCCAGATATTTCATTCTTTCTCCCTCTATGGTAACTGATAATGACTTAAGCTTTCAATAGGTCTCAAATGTATAAATTGACCAAGAATTAACAAAAATATCAGCATTTTATATTTCAAGGTTTTATAGAAATTACAGTCTGCGCACACCAATACCCGTTGAGAACTGATAAAATATTAAATCAATGACTGGCTCTAGAGTAAATGACCCACAAATTCTGATTCCTTGGTTATTTTTACTCTTTAACCATGAAAATAGTTAATGTTGACCATGGAAAACAGCCCTAAAAATTATATAGAAAATCATACTGATTGATTTACTATAGACTATAGTGACAGATAGGGACTAGCGGGAGTGGGTGCAGGGGTGTTATTCCTACTCTGAAGGTCTGACATCTCTGCTTGACCCAAGTCGTGAGCCTCGACACACCGCAAGCTCAGACTCAGTCAGACGATTTACAAACAAATGAAATGTGGCAGCTCGGACCATGGGCGGCCGGTGGGGTAGCACACCCAACCAGGATTAGAAGAAATCATACACACCATGTTTCTCGCTGGAGTGTCCTTCGTCCATATCCATGATCTGAAAGGCAAGGGAATATAGAACACTTTAGACCTGTTTAAATGGTTTACAATAGTTTAATACACAAGAAAAGAGTAACAAAAATATTTGAGTAGGGCTTACCTTTTGCCTTTTCGCTTGCCGTGCTTGATTTCCAATATGGCGTCACATCCGGGCACCTGCCAAAACGAGACGCTATAAATTTACTGAGGGAATTTTTCAATTCCCAATAATTCTTAGATATATTCAACTACAACGAGATAATATATAGTTACTCGTATAAAACATATATGAAATATATTAACAATATTGTCGGAAGTTCTCGGGAAAACATCGGATTACATCGGCTATAGTTCTCTTAGCTTTCAACAGATGACAGCAATTTGATATTAGTGTGATGGATTAACAATAGGTGACGCCACTGGACATTTTCCCGCTACCACTTTTTGTAGCTTCAGTTGTGGGGGGTGTGTGGGGGGGGGGGCATGGCAGTGGGGGGGGGGGGAGGGCATGGCGGTGGGGTGGGGGGTATTCAAAAGTAGGCACTTCAACAAAAATTTTAAAATAAAAATTGAAAGATCTGTTTAGACACATTTAATCAAGCTCATTGAGACTATTCCAAAACTTTTGGAATCGAGTGTCTATATCTTATCTAGAACCAGAGATATACCCATTAAGGAAAATAGTGTCCGAAATATTAAGGCAAGTAGCACTATAGAAATGTTAGAAACAGGTGTTAGGTTTTGTGATGTGAGTGCAGTCATGCAGTGACCACTGCCAGTGGCCACCTGCTTGGCAGTCACTTTATATAGTGTGAATATATAGTGTGATTTCTTTTCAATTTGTAAGTGACTGGAAAATAGGTTCTCTTGGCCTGGACCAATCTTCACAAAATTAGATTTCCAAAATGTTTGTAATCTCAGCTGTCCATGGATATTCTTGGATATCTTAATTCCAAGACTATTCTAATTGGCCTCAGAATGCTCATGAAAAATCAGCAAATTGCAGTGACAACATGCATGGCCGTCATTTTCGGGAAATCTGTAAAATGCATCATATTTTGGTCCTCTTAAAAGTATCAGTGGGCAAAGTCATAGAAACATGAAATTTTATATCCTGGGAGATTATTATGCCCTGAAGCTGTGTCTGGTGTTAGTTTGTTGCATGGTGTCTCCATTGCTTGATATGTTTTTCAAAGCTTCGAACAATATCACCTTCATATTCAACTTATTGTTAAACAGTTAATAATTGGAATTTTTCCTCCCAGATTTCGCTGGTGGGTAGCTTGATATCTAATCTGCAAGGATAATTATAAAAAGACAAGGGAAACAGTCTAATAAGGCCCAAAATCAAAGTACCTATCAAAAGTCCATGTTTCTCATAGTCTCTTGTCCTGACCTTATGATATTGATGTATTTATTTTGCCCCAAATTGACAGTCACTGCTCGTTCAAAACTACACAAGTCTAACTTCATAGATGGACAAAAACTTCCTTGATGGGGGCCAGCACGGCGATTTTCATCATTGGTACCTGCTCAAAGAACGGCCGCGCTTATGTGGTAAATGACAGGGGACCAACCTATTTCAGGGGTGCGTTCAGTACCAGTAAAATATGGACATAAAGTTAATGACTGACTTTTTGTCGGAGGCTTTGCCCCCGAGCCCCCTTTAATTTTGGCATCTAGATCTTAAACCAACCAAAATTAATTCTGTTACATTTCCCCCCCTAAAGTTGTAACATTTGATGCACCTGTTCTCCTTTTCGCGAAAGAAAATGGCACATGGGCATACATGGGCACACCATAGAAATAGTCCTTGCACACATAGTAAAAGATAATAATTTGCAATCGAACAGCGACCCCATGACCTACTTTCACGAGTGGTCCCCTGTCATTTACCATTTAGCAAGAGGAGGGGATAACGATTACAGCCACGCCCTGGCGCTCGTTTACGGTACTACACCGATTCCCCCTTTATCGCTCAACCGTTCATGGACAGGACCTTGTGTCCAATGCTTTTTTAATGAGAGTAGGCCTATGTTCATCAATACAAATGTAAATATAAACTTGAGTCTCTTTAAGTCTCTGCAAGTGAATTGAATGGATAAAGTCCCAGTCTACCAGGGGTTATGTTTCAACTAATTTTGAAATACCAAATTTCTTTGTGAAGCTGATTTGAAATTGGCTAATTATCATATTTTCGGGCAGCCATGTTTACATCTGACATTACACTGCATTCAAATTATGTGGGCAATGACAGCACCACAAGGAACATTATATATATGTAGGGAAAGTTTGCTGACACGACTGCCATCATGTATTCTTTAGATGATGTTTTATCAATTTGTATTTTTCTTATTTATTTGGCCGTCGGCAGTGTCCGTTTCTGCGTAGCCGCCATGTTTACGTTAGCAAACGCAAGCCAAACGCCGTTGCTTCGCGGACCCAGTTCAACCTCCTCTTCCATTTAATTTTTAGCCAAAGAACTTTCATAAAATCGTGGAACCCAGCGGAAAAAATCGCAACTCCCTGATTGGTCAAGGGGTAGTCATGTGATTTGCTAAGGGAGTGTTCATTTTTTAACAACAGGGGGGGTGGTGAGTTTGAGGGGGGCGTAAAATTTTTTGACCCCTCCTGAGGGGGGGCGAAAAATATTTTGACTGCTCTTGAGGGGGGGCGTAAAATTTTTAGACCCTTCTCGATGAGGCACAAATTGACGCGACTTGCCGTAAATACCCAAATTGATAAGTAGTGGGGACAATTTCTCAATATATTACTTGCAGAAGGAGAAAGTTTATACTGATAATTTTACAATGCATCAGAATGCATCATTTTCTTTCTAAAATTTCAAAATTTTTCAGGGGAATCATAATTCCAACAAGAGTGTATGCAGAGCTCTTAACACTCAAGCATCTGTTGTGAATCTCACACATCTGGCGTGATTCTCACACATTTGGGGGTTGTCTCACTCTCTCACTGTTTCTCACGCATTTTAGACTTTGTAATTTCAGTATAAACTTATATAGTGAACTTGAGCATCCATCCTCGGTTGATGTACCAAAATGCTCTAAAAATCAACAAATGAACCTCCATATTTCTCCAAATTTTCTTGGGGGCATACCCAAAGCCCCTGGAACTGCATTTATTTCAATGCATCTCGGAAATCTAGAAAATTCCAAGCTTCAGGGAAAAGTCTCTTTGGCTCCATTAGAACATGAGAGCTCTGTGGTATGTGTGACGCCTGTCACAGATGGCTCATGCATACATGCATGCAAACTCCTAATTTTTTCAGTTTTCTCCATTATTCTAAGATCTGTCAGGGTCAACCTTTGTCCAGATCCCATGAGATATCATTTTACCATTTTATATATATGGTGGGGTCTTTGGATACAAGGGCATCAGCTGCCCTCAAAAAGCACCAAAATGCACAAATTAACATCTCAATATTCAAAATTTTCCTGGGCAAGATACCCCCAGACCCCCCTCCCATTTTAACCTATCAATGGCAAATCAAAGAAGAGTCTTTACTTTTAATGCCTCGTTTTTTTTTCGCATTCGGAATTTGCATATGTCATGGTCAGATCACGTGCTCAGTGTTCTCTCTCTCCCTAGCCTTTCCTCCCATCTCCCCTTCCCCTAACCTTTCCCCAAATCTCTCCCCTCATCTGGAGTGGACCTAGCAAGACATACCTGACCTGACCTGGATGGCCTGATCTGGATGGCCCGACCTGTACCCACCCAGACTGCCCCTGGACAGATCCACCTGGACAGACTCACCCAGACCGGACTGACCTGGACCAGACAGATTTACCTGGACTGCCCCCAGACTCACCCAGATCTACCTGGATTGCCCCCAGACTCACCCTGGATGGATCCACCCTGACAGACCCAGACTAAACCGACCTGGACTGGAAAGACCCGGACCAAATGGACTTGGACCAAATGGATCTGGACTGAACCTACCACAACAGACCCAGTCAAGACTTCAATGGGACCCAGACCAGACCGGACAGAATCAGATGGATCCAGACTGAACAGAACCACACCATACAGACCCATATGAGATGGACTCGACCGGGATAAACCCAACCCATCCAGTCGGGTCATCCAGTCATACCTCAACAAAATGCACCATTTGACTTCTCGATATTCAAAATTTTCCTGGGGGACATCTCCATATACCCTTAAGCTCCCTGAGCCAAAAACAGTGTATTGATGATGCAGGGGTAGTAAAACCTTGGGGTCAGGTGGAATGTATGCCCCCCTGCACCATCCAGTCATACATCACCAAATTGCACCATTTGACTTCTCGATATTCAATTTTCTTTTGTGGGGGACATCTCCATATACCCCTAGGCTCCCTGAGCCAAAAGCCGTGTATATGATGCAGGGGTAGTAAAACCTTGGGGTCAGGTGGGATGTGTGCCCCCCTGCACTATCCAGTCATACGTCACCAAAATGCACCATTTGACTTCTCAATATTCAAAATTTTCCTGAAGGACATAGCCCCAGACCCCCCTCTGATTCTTACTCTCTATTACACATTAATCACACTAACAATAAAAAAAAACATGCCCAAGAGTTTTAAACATTTTTCTTGGAAAGCAGTATGCGAATACTTAGAGCTGGCCTGGCCATTTGCTCAGAAACCCAAACCCCCAACCCATGTAAATGGTAAAGTTTTTGATTTGCCTGTTTGGATTGCTTTGGTTATCCCCCTCCCCCAAACAAAATTTCCAAAGGCTGTGCTAAAAGAGCCCATCTCCCATTCCCTATAGCTAAGAGTCATATAGGCCCATGTGTGTCTGTAGCAAGTTGGTTCAGACTTAAAAGATCCCTCAAATACGGTTTGCTTGCTTGCTTTAACCTAAGACCACAGAAATCAATCTTGTAATTCATCCAGATCCATGCAATGAGATCCCATTTTAACATTTTGTAGAATTTTTAACAGAGGGTATAGGGAAACCTCAAAAACCACCAGAATGCATAAATTTAGGCTCTAGATTTATAAAACTGTTTGACTGGGGCGGTGATGCCTCCAGACCACCCTATACTTAGCTTGTCCTGGCTGCTTTTTAAACAAAAGACATAAGGCTAAGTAGTGTGTGACTCGCACTGCAGCTACTGATGAAATTGGTCTTGAGAAGTGGAACCCCCTTTTCAATTTCTTGCATTCCAATAGAAAAATAATTAATTGATGACACTATAAAAGATCGCCATGGTACAGAGGGGTGGCTCTCTGGAATACTCTGAGGAGATTCAGAAAGCTACGACAAAGGTAAAATTCAAAGAGGGTGTGATGAAGATAGAAAATATAAGGTTGAACCTGAAATTGGGTTATAATTGATAATGAGAAGCAGGTGTGGAAACTGCGCCGCTTCATATTCATATTCATATTCATACTCCCATTCATATCCTTTTTCATGTTTACATCCATATTGATATTGCTGATGTTCCCATATGCATATAACAGCATATACTACCAACTCTAATTATCACTTATTTGAACTAAAGACAATGTGTATTTAGCTGTAATCATGATGTACTGAAATAATGTGTAGACACACAAATCTCTATGTATGACATATTATTTACTATCTATCTCTTTTTGCTTTTAATTTGTTTGTCTGTATTTTCTCTTTTAATAACCTATTGAGTTAATATTGCCAGTCCCTATTTTTCCATCTGCTGATTGTGTTCATATTGACATTTGTCAAGATCCATGAAGTTATTGTACTGTTTCATTTGTGACTTTCCTTTGAAAAATCAATAAAACTTGGTCTGCTCTATAGCATTATTTAAATGAACATAGCAGTTCATTAATGCAATGAGCAAGTCCAAAAAAAACAAAAAAAAAAAAAAAACTCTGGGAAGTGATACTTTTACCTTATACTTCAGTGAAACAATACAATTGAGTGTGATATGATGCTGTACAATGTGGTGCAACAAAACTCGATGTTGAGGGGGGGCGCGAAATATTTTGACCCCTCCTGAGGGGGGGGCCAAAAATATTTTGGCACCTCTCAAAGGGGGGGGGCGGAAAATATTTTCAGGGGTCAAAACGAAAACCCACCAACCCCCCCCCCCCTGTTGTTAAAAAATGAACACTCCCTAAGGTGGGTACATCTTAATCGTGCTATAAATAAAGAGGCCTCATGAACCTTCCTCTTTGCATACATGTCTCCTCTTGATTATCAAAGGATAAAAAAGAAAGCCTCTTCAAGTTGTTATTATATATATTTTTTTTGCGGGGAGGGGGTCTGCTATCACAGATGACCAGTTAAAAGATAGTATGGCATTAATAGGCCTACAATTACACAGTAGCCTAGGTAGTTGGCAATATTCATTCAACAGTTATAGTGTCTAAATTAGATAGGAAAAATGGACTACTTCTGCTACGGAGTCATCCCCCCATTCCGCCGCTCACCCCCCTCCCCCTTATAACGTACACGCCTTATAAATATGACCTCTCCCTAATCATTCTCGACAGGCCATCGCTAACTCAAAGTCCCAACATGTATATAAGGGAGTGATCATCTTTTAACAACAGGAGGGGGCTGGTGGGTTTGCGCACAGATGCGCAAAAAAAAAATCAGCCCCCCTCCTGATGGGTCAAAATTTTTTTTACCCCCCTCCATCAGGGACGAAAATCATGCGCGAACGTGCCCTTTTAACCTATAGTATTAACACGCAGGCTTTTTCGCTGAAAACAGGTGAAATTATTTTGACCCCCCATGGTCATGGGGATGAAAAAATTCTGATCCCCCCTGGTCAAGTGGTCGAAAAAATTCTGACCCCCCCTCAAACCCACCAGCCCCCCCCCCCTGTTGTTAAAAAATGATCACTCCCTAAACACAAGTCATTCTGAATGGTAGCGCATGCATGCACATAAATTTACTCGAGGCGTTCGGAGTACGGCCGAGGGATCAATGCTAGTTTGTAAGGCCACCTCCTATTGGTCCTCCCCATGTGGGTCAATGTTGATCCCTGAGTCAACTTACTACCCTCCCAAGCATATGGTCCGTTCGACCCCTGGCCAAACTGACTTGCGTTAGTTACTTGAGTAACCTGCCGGGTTATCGGATTGGCTACCAGTCTGTGACATCATAAATGGGTCAGGGCAGGTTGTTGTGTAAGTTACAGAGCCTCAGACCTCTGTTTGTATCCCACAGTGCACCATTCCTATGCTACAAACAGATGTCACATGACTTCCTGTGACACATGTGTCTGGGTCTGGCCTTACTCAAGTAAACCCAGTTGGTAATTGGAGCGGAACTCCGTAAGTTACGAAGCCAGGGGTCGAACGTACCGATAGTAAGGCACTGGTACCTAGCCAGACCTGGCTGGGTGGGAAGGGGGTGGAGGGAACCAGCTGAGGTGGCGTAGTTAGAGGTCACCCCTACCCATAATGCACTGGATCTAGTCAGAAAACTGTACACCGAACGCCTCGACTCACAGGCTAAAGTAGCAGGGGAGCACAGAGAGCACCACTAGCACCGAGCACAACTCCTTTGGCACTCCATAGACACGATGGGCAACTAGTCTAGGACCTGCCGAGGTAAATATATTCTGGTTATAAACTTCACATGGGCTAAAGCTCTCATACAAACACACAGACATTCTATGTCTAGGCTCAGTATGGACAGACACTGATCAACCTGTCCACACAACCACAGTCCTGGTCATACAGCATATCCGGGCAGCATATCTATAATGATAAGTAACATAGCATAAGGGAGTGGTCATTATTTATCAACGGGGGGGGGGTGGTGGGTTTGAGGGGGGGGCGTAAAATTTTCAGACCCCTCCCGAGGGGGGGGCTAAAAAAATTTTGACCCCTCTTGAGGGGGGGGCTAAAAAAATTCACCCTCTTTTTAGCAAAAAAGCCCGCGCGCTACTATAGATCAAAGAGGGGGCGCGAAAACTCTCCGCGCCTCCGGCGGGGGGGGGGGCGCAAAAAATTTTGACTGCCGTCGAGGGGGGGGCGTAAAAAATTTTCGCGCGTCCGCTCGAAAACCCACCACCCCCCCCCTGTTGATAAATAATGACCACTCCCTAATGGCGATAGTACCTCTTTAGGTGCACCTATAAAAACAGGCTAAATCAGGTTGGAGGACTAGTGTATACATTAATACAACGTATGTCACTGCATGGACGTATATAGGCCAATAGGCCTACTGGCTTGGTTTACACCTGTTCTATCATATGGCCTCAGAATTACTGGGGACCCAAAGGGGACCCCCCCCCGCTTAGGTCACAATGTCGCCAAAATGCAAGGCTTCAGGTCACATGTCACTTTTTTATGGAAAAAAAATTGTCTAATAATTTCAAAATTTAAGGCCTCAGATCAAATGTCACTTTTTTATGGATTGGACATGTCACTTTTAAAAAGGTACAATGTCGAAATGTCACCTAAAAATGGCCAAATGTTGCCATGTGGTTTTTTACCCCATGGGGGCCACATTACTATCTGATAGTTGACCTGATTCACGAGATCAAAGAACATACATGTACTACATAAGACTCCCAACTAAAGTCTATAAATACAATGCTAGGTGAACAGATCGTCACAGGTAGACATATAGACTGGAATATAGGTCAACATGTTATTGCCAAACGATTAATGATTCTCACTTGCAGACGATTGGTAATACTTTATCAACGGAAGATCTGGCGGTCGGACAGGGTAGTAAGTTTCATAGCCAAATATGCAAATGAGGAGGTAGCTGGTAGTGGGCAAGCACAGGTAGTAAGCTGACACAAGCGCAAATAGCGTGTCCGACACCTATCCACTTGCCTTTATCAATACCCAGACTAATAGTTATACAAATATTGTTGAGCCCATATGTGGCACATTTTCCTATTTTTGTCCAGATGCAAGTGTACAGTGTGTTCAGTATGCCTACCTATACCTTCGTCCATACCCCGATTCCTGGGGTCTGTTACTCCTTAACAACCTTTAAAAGAGGTATAGGATACCAGCAGCAATTTAAGCTGTTGCACTGACCCTACTGGCAAGTCGTAAGGTCATGCTTACTTTCATTTTTGATAAGACTAGATACAGCATAATGAGTGATGAGTAGTAGAATTTGAGTGATGAGTAGTAGAATTTGAGTGATGAGTAGTAGAATTTGAGTGACGAGTAGTAGAATTTGAGTGATGAGTAGTAGAATTTGAGTGATGAGTAGTAGAATTTGTTGGTTTGACTCAAGCAATAACTTGTAGATTTTCTAAGACAGCACACTGAGGTGTCCTAGAAATTTATATATCCATAAAAAAGAGGATGTGAATGTTATTTGAATGTGATACTAATTTTCATATCCATAAAAAACAGGGTATGACTATGAATGTTATTTGATTGTGATACAACATAACATCATTGATATGGAATGGTTTGAAGGTCTGACCAAACAAATAGTACATCATTATAACTTTAAATTTAGATATTGGACTCAGTCTTTTTCAAGTCATATTTTTCTGCAAGATCAAACTTGTTAGTACGGAAACATAAATTGAGAGTATACCCCAATAGGAAATTTACAAATTAGCTTTCTCGCAGCTTTTTCGTAATTGTTGGAACACACTGTAATTGCCACTTGTAACTATTGGTGTAACATACCCCTGGATTGGTTTATGAGGCAACCTTTAGCTTTTTGCTGTGCATGGAGGCGTGACAGCAGTATGGGGTGGGGGGGGGCAATTTCAATCATAAACTATACATTTCTTTAAAAAGGCTATACGGACTTAGCAGGTTTAATTTTTAGCCAATGAGAGAACTCCAAATCTGTCCAATCTATTCACTGCGGTCCTTTCGGGGCCAACTGGTACCCATCTGCTAGGTCTTATCAGTGGAACTCGCTGGTAACAAACTCCAGTAATGGCCGCGCCCAGGGGACAACCTGCTACCTCGGAATAGACAATTGCATACAGCACAATGTCATGAATCCATATTACAGTAAAACTTGGTTACAACGAACTAGTTGTTACAGGCTCAAAAAATTCGTTATAACCAAATTTCGTTGTAAGCAAGTTCAGCACTTTGGAAAGGTTTAATGATTCTTCAGTTAGCTTTACATGTATATCCAGCTAACAGAAATACACATATGTTATTTCACTGTGAAAATGATGTCTTAATTTTGTCTGTAGGCTCTACAAAAGGAACATAAAGAAAAACATTTCAAAATCTTTATATATTCAATTATGGGTATACATGTATATGTAAACTTTAGTATAAATATATCTAAGGACATCTACCCCCACCCCAGTGTACGAGCAGTGGCCGAGATCTAAGAGGTGTTAAGGCCTGTTTAAGGACATCTACCCTCCCTTCACTTTGTCACCTGTAGCAGTGGCCGAGATCTAAGAGGTGTTTAGGCCTGTTTAAGGACATCTACTCCCCCCATCACCTGTAGCAGTGGCCGAGATCTAAGAGGTGTTAAAGCCTGTTTAAGGACATCTACCCACCCCATCACCTGTAGCAGTGGCCGAGATCTAAAAGGTGTTAAGGCCTGTTTAAGGACATCTATACCTAATCTGGGGACATGAACACAAGTAATATTGATATAAATAAATCATTTAGTGCATATTTTCCCAATTTGGGGGTCAAAATTAATTCGTTATAAACAGGTTTATGGCTAAAGTACTTTGTTATAACCAAGTTTTTCTACTATAGAAATGTATAAGAGAGGTTTGTGACTAAGCATTTTTGTTTGTTATATCCAAATTTCGTTATAAGGGAGTTTGTTATAACCAAGTTTCACTGTATAATGGTTCTCTATGGCTGTGGATTGGGAACGGCGCAGTGGCGGATCCAGGATTTGAAAAAGGAGGGGGCGCACCCCCTGATTTTTAGCAAATTCTGGGGTCCAAAATATGCAATTAAACTCATAAGTACATGTACTGGCAAAAAGGGGGGGGGCCCCCGCGCCCCCCTCTAAATCCGCCACTGCCGTAACGTGTCCGGAATGTGCTCACTTCATCAACATGTATTCCACGAGAAGGGTAAGGCATCAAGGAACTACAAATCAATAGAGGGCCTTCTGAAAAAGAAAGTATTCCCACCTGGCAAAAAACGTTTTCAAACGTTTTTAAACCAATTTTCAACCAAATAACCGATAGGGAAACCAATAAAAACATGTTTTTTTAGCGCCTCCCACGAATCGGGACGGGAGGCGCTATGATGATTGCATTTCCCCCATGTGATGAGGTGTCACAATACAGAATCCCCAAACTAAATTCCCTCGTATGCAAGAAATGAGGTTGGGAGGCGTTTTTTATGCGGTCACAACCGCATTTCTTGTTTAACGTAAAAAAAAAAACGGTTTTATGCCAAGTGGGTTGTGTTTTGCCAATAGTAGCAGGAAGTGTCTCTGGAACTGGAAAGAAACAATGCCACTCATTACTAAACTTATATTCTACATTACATAAATTTTCCTTTCAATTTTCGTGCACCTCTCCTAAATAGAATAGCTTTAAAATAAATAATAAATAGGAATAAGATAATTAGCAGCTCAACAGTTCAAATGACCTTCAAATGTTAAATTGAGGATGTAAACAATAGGGTACAAATTGGAGAGGGGCAATGAGGGAGTTTATAGAGAAAATAGTTCATGCCTTGCTCATATAGATGGCAGGGTAGTACTAGTGGCTTAGTCCGACAATATAGATTTATAGAAAAGAAAAACTTTTAAAAAAAAACGGCTCGTAACATACTAATAATTTTTTGCAAAAGTTTTGTCACCCTTCAGGACATCCGGTCCATTTAGACTATCTCTGCAGGCCCGGTTTGATTTTTGCAGTAAAAGAAAACCATATGTGTGAAATCCAAGATAAAAGAAGTTGCCTGAGGAACACAAGCCTTTCCATGTGAAATGTAAGTATATATTAGGATTAAGTGCTGGGCTGAAAGCCACAAAACAGCAAACGCTGTGTTGGGACACAGTTCATATAGAGTAGAATCTAGCCTTCTGGATGGTGGGGGGGGGGAGTTGCTCTCTAGTCCTAAAAAAATTGTTGTATTCAGGTAACATAGCCCAAAAAATTAGGGTAGGTAGGTCGATTTTTCTTTTTTTTTAACAAATGTTTTTGTGATCATTAGGGTATGGTCCCACATAACCTTGTGTATAAGGCAACAGTAGTATATAATGTATCAGAACGGGACTATAGCTAACTACAGGATATTACTCACTCGGGATGCAGCCAATCAGAGGCCTCCATTTGGTCATGTGACCCATTGCCATGGCAACATGACCCACTTAGGGGATTAGCGACCACCTCTGAGCCAATCAGAGGCCAGCATTCTGGTAACCATGGTAACATGACCTAATTAGGGGATTAGTGAGGTCATGTGACCCCTTGTTTGTAAACAAAAACACGTGGTGTCAACATGTGGTGTAGTCACATGACCCCTTGGTTGTAAACAAAGGGGCGGGGCTAATTATGCAAATAGGTGGTCACGTGATTACGTGGACAAGGTTAATTATGTAAATGAGATATATCAAATACATTTCACTTTTTTTTATATTTTATTTTTATCAAAATATAAATACAAGTATATATATTTATCTTTAATCATAATCCAGACTGTACATAGTGTAATCTTTGTATACAGTTTTCATGCAAGTGTTCTTTCGAAATGTAGGAATGGTGTAAGTCATTACCCCTGTCCACAATTCATCTAAATTACAATAGAAATCCGCTGAGTATAATACCAAGTTTGCCACTCAGTTTGTGTGGACATGACGCTTCTCAGTAGAGTGTTCTGTATATTTTCAAAATGAAACTCTCTACAGAGCACACGCTCTAAACACTCTTGACAGAAGGTGCTGAATATTCTCTCAGAGTTATGACAACACATATCCCGTAAAAAGTCTGAGTTTTTCTCGAGAAGAAATATTGAAGCATTAGTAGATTCAAACGTATACCGTCTTTTGATGAGAGGACAGGTTTTGTGATTGTGAAATTGATATAGTCCTATCGATCTGTCCGCGAAGACATCGGTCCCTCTCCAGAAAACATCTTTGAAACACTCTTTCAATGAATCGAATGTCTGATTAGAAATGAGTCCTTTATGAACATTTTGTTTTAACAACGGTGCTTTAAAGAACAGCACATCTGTTGCATTGATTATTTCCCATGTGTAAAACGGTTTGCAAGTACGCATATTCTCCTTTAACAATATACGAGTAGGTAAGGTAGTACCTTGAACGTTAGAGGTTCCAGCCAGAAGAGTTATATCCATGGGCGATGGGGGTGGTGGTGGTAATAACGTGCGATCTTGTACAGCACTAGTAGTAGCAGCAGCAGCAGCAGCATCCAAGATATTTACCTCCATATCCCGTGAGGTTACCCGCTTCAGCGTCTTTAGACAGAGCTGCGATGTCTATTGGTTTAGGTGTGACAAGTTGTGGCAGCACCAGCAGCACCAGCAGAAGCAGTAGCACCAGCAGCACCAGCAGCGTCCAACCATCCGTACGGATCGATACAAAATTCGGCGTTAGCGTCACCTGTGAACAGATCAGCAAGGATCTCGATTTCCGTGGGGGAATATGGTGATGCTGTAGTAGTTTTTGGTTTCTCACAGTTGATAGTCTGTAGACAGGTCGGTGTTTCCATGATAAAGGTGGCAGAGAAAGTGTGAGGGAACAAACTTTAACTCTCCCTTATGTACCCGTCCAAGACTGTGGTTTTAAATCGATCAAAGACCATTTTCACAGAGACCTTCGCTCGGTAGGGTATCTGTCTGTTTTGATTTTCACCTGCGGTTTGCTGTAGGCATGGATCTCTTAGATCATTAAGTGTGGTTGGTCCCAGAGGGAAAAGATAAAAGACATAAAGGATCTGATCCCATAGTCACAGAGATTCTTCCTCGGTAGGGTATCAGTTTGTCACCCACCGTTCACTGCAGGAGGGTTTAACTTAGATCATCAAAGTGTTGTCTCATGGCGACAAGAGGAGCAGGAGGAAGGGGGATTAACTTGTTGATTTTGTTAGACTTAATCTGCTTACCACACATGAGCCTTTTAGTCACAGACAGAGTGGCAGACACGCACCCTGGGGTATTTTCCTGTGATGCATAGACAGGTAGGTAGGTAGGAACCGTAGTACCTCGCATATTAGGCTAGGTGCAACCCCTGAAGTTAAGGGTGTACCTTATAGGTAGGGGTTACTATAAATCACTACTAAAATGACCAAAATAAAGCTTGCAGATACACTTTATAGCATTCCCTCAAGTTGGGGGCGCGCCTTATACGCGAGGTACTTCGGTAGGTAGGTAGGTAGGCGGGGAGGTGGGCACGTGTCCACCATTTTTGGCGCCACGCGCTGCTGCTGCTGCGCACGCCACACCTCGGCTAGTGAATGATCCAATTAAAACACTTTGACTTTTCCCCCTACTGTTAACCATCCCCTGTAGTTTTTGTATACAGACTTTGAACGCCTTAATCTCCTAACGATCCATAATCCCCTTATACATGTAAGTCGCATTAAGGTAATTATCACAGTTGTTACACCTGTTTATCCCACCTGATACCCTTATTCGAAAAGCATTTTTTCCCCTTGATGCGGGGTGAAAGGATCCAGGTGAAAACGGGATAAGATCATTCTCTCAACTATATAAAGAGCCCTGATTTTTCTTGGAAGGGCAGAACACGTCCGCTGTCTCCTTTGACACCACCGCTTCTACTACTGCTGCTACCACCACCACCACCACCACCACCACCACATACATGGTGATAGGACCCCATTTTTGCTACCTGGGGACATTGTTGTCACCTTTCTCATCATTGTTTTTATGTATCATTCAGATGATTTTGGCAACATCTACCATCACATTTACACTATAGATACGCAAAATGGCTTTACTGAGGAATGAATATATCATACCAATTTTACAGATTTGAATGTGCTGAAATGGGGTATTCGCTACCTGGCCATAGTTACACATATAAATGCTATCAAGATTTTATTCACAGCACACTTTACCAAGCATAGGGCATGATAAGTGCCACTCCAAATACCTTTCCTTGCCTCTCCATTTAAAATCTAGGTTTAAAAACTTCCTCAGAAAATTAAGACAAATCCTATTATATCTATAAGGTATGTCATACCGATGACCGAATGAAAACTCAAAAATACTTTTTCATTTTTCTCTCCCCTTTACTTACCACAGAGATGACATGCATTGTTAGGCCCATTTGCTATCATTTCCATGCATGTGATTGAGGAAATAATCCAAATTACAACTATTTTCACATTATTCATCTCAGGTAGCGAAGGCCCCTGAATGGGTCTCAAATACCCCATTTCATAACAAAGTCTCAACATTTTGTAGTAATGCACACAAATCTAACTGGAATTGACCAGAGAATGTTTGAAATAGACCATATTGCATATGTTTCTCTGTGTGCCCACTTTGAAATGGAATATAGAATGCATAAATATATCTGCAAAATTCTTGTGATGGTGGTTGCCCTTAGGTAGCTATTAACCCCATTTCATCAACTTTCCTCATTGTGGCTATTAATAGATATATGAGAGATAGATGTGAATAGAATTGATAACAAAGTGTTTAAAATAGATCATACTGCACATGTATGTCTATCTCTGTGCACCCTTTCAATTAAGTTCTAAAATGCATTAATATCTCTGCAAAATCTTTTAAGTGGTGCCTGCCCTGATTCCTTTCCTGATTCTAGGCCATGACAGACACATTAAGGATAGCTGTAAGTGGCATTGATAACAGACTGTTTAAAATAGATCAAATTGCACATGTTTATTTGTGTGCCCCCTTTGAAATAGAATATAGAATGCATAAATATATCTGCAAAATTCTTGTTATGGTGGTTGCCCTTAGGTAGCGATTACCCCATTTCATCACTTTTCCTTATTGTGGGCCATAATAGATATATGAGGGATAGATGTGAATAGAATTGATAACAAAATGTTTAAAATAGATCATACTGCACATGTTTATCTCTGTGCACCCTTTCATTTAAATTCTAAAATGCATTGATATCTCTGCAAAATCTTTTTCGGTGGTGGCTGCCCTTAGATAGCGATTACCCCGTTTCAGCAACTTTCCTGATTCTAGGCCATAACAGATACATTAAAGATAGATGTAAGTGGAATTGATAACAGAATGTTTAAAATAGATCTTTTGGGTAAAATAAGGTAAAATAATTTCATTTTTTCATGAAGAAAATGATCATACCAACGATTTTAGTGGAATTTGGTGGATTTCTGACCAAATTATTGGTTACCATGGCAACAAATATACTAAAAATAACACTTTTTCATAGATTTGGTTGTCATGGTAACCAAATGGAACAGGTATCATGTGACCATGTAATTCAAAAATTCTAAAAATATTCAACAATATCTACCATGTGCCTTTAATTCATGTCAATTGATAGAGGGAGTCCTAATATTGGATACTCATTACTTAGCTTCTAGTAGGAATGTCAATACAATTCAAACAGTATTTGAAAGATAATGACTTCTCCTAGAGGCCGATTTTAAGCCAAAAAGAATTTGGTAGAAGAAGAGTTAAAAAAGAATATAGAATGCATAAATATATCTGCAAAATCTTTTTGGTGGTGGTTACCTTGGGTAGCGATTACCCCATTTCAGCAACTTTCCTTATCCTAGGCCATAACAGATACATTAAGGAAAGATGTAAGTGGAATTGATAACAGAATGTTTGAAATAGATCAAATTGCACTATAGATGCCCTCAGGGCATCGACAAACTTCCTAAATGTATGGGACTGTCAATCTATGGCCCAGGGGCATCGTCCTTACCCCGGATGCCCTAGGGGCAATGTTCTACTCACCCCTCTATGTAGAGGTTTAGACAAAGCCTAGAGGGCATTCACAGTAAGGACAATGCCCCCAGGGTATACATTGATAGTCCTACTATTGGATGTTGCACTCTAGCTACAAATACTGCCAATACTATAACCACGGGAAAATGTGATTTCATGCATGCGCAATAAAGAGTTCTGCAGCATCCCTAAGATGGCCTAAGATGTATGGCTTCAGGCTCCATCATTTACCTTCAGATTTTATCACCTACAAGTTAGAGAGTTTTAAAGAGTTTTTATTGAGTCTAATATACAGATAATACAAGATTAAGTGATATGTATTAAACCTAACATGGGCATGTTGCCCTACTTAGGTTAGTACCCCTATATTTCACATAATGATTATCTTAGCATTTACATCAGTATAGCAGAAAAAATATTCCATGGTTAAGTTACAACAGACTGCAGCTTACAAATGTCTATGGTTCCCTATAAATGAGATGAGATGAATAATAGTTACAACAGATCATAGTGATGAAGTTCCTTAAGTATAAAGGAAAGAAGACAGGTCCCTTACATGAAACAGGTCAGATAATCAGTAATGATTTTTAATTTAAATGCTTTTTGACATTCAATGGTAGTATATGAGGCCTTCAGGTCATTCCACCTCTGTATTGCTCTATAGTATGAACTTCTAATTACCAAAGGTTTCAACGAGTAAGGCATGGCACATCAACCAGTTTAGGAGGTTGGTCAATGCCTTTAAAGCATCCATGGTAAGGATGCAGTTTGTAGTTTATATAGAAGTAAAGGATATGCCCCGGGGGCATTGCTGGTGTGTGTGATTCCCCCGGGGCATTTTCCAACACTCTTATATATGTAAGAGCATTTATTCCTCAGAAATCAGAAAATGCCCAGGGCATCCATGATAAGGGCCCAGGACCCTCTATAGATAACAAGTCCCGGGCATCGACCTTACCATAGATGCCCTAGGAGCATCAGTCCCATGAGGCCCTAAGGGCATTTGTAATGGTTGTATTTGACTTTTGGCTATCTCTATTCAGAAAGGAACACGAATACAATGATATCTGATTCTGAAGGCAACATGATTTATTCAATATTCTAGTTACATGAAACTAAAGGTATTCCAAGTAGGTTGTATATGTTATGATTCTATTTATGTGACTACCAGGTAAGCTATCGGAGTCAGGGAGGACTTAGTTCATAGGTACAGGATTCTGCCCCTCCAGCTTCCAACCATTATATAGTCACAGGGGTTGGGTGGCGACCTATCGTGTCTATGCCGAGAAGCCAGGAGGACAGTGCTGCCACCATCCACTAGGCATAACCCATTCAGACCCGAGAGGAGCTCCACTTGGAAACCAGCCAACTCATAAGATATGCACACTAATATAAACCGTGCCCCTACACATTTAAACAAATCAATCAATCAACCCTGGGGGCATTGTCCTACCTTCTCTATAATATTTTAGACCATCTTTACATACGCCTTGCCTCTTCTCTACTCCTGCAGTTTAGATTATGGCATGCCCCGGGGGCATTACTGATATCGACAATGGCCCTAGGGCATCCATAGAATGAGCAATGCCCCCGGAGCATACACTTAGCTCCTCCAACACCCTCTTAGCTGCCTTCTCCCTTTTGGCCCGCTCCGCAGGGTCGGCCGCCAAGGTTACATAATAGGATTTTAAGTTATCTGCCCCCTACTCCGTGACAGGCTTTGTTGGTGTATTTAAGGGGGTGGCTGGTCTATACGGGCAAGCACTATATGGGCCTGGGGGGATCCTGTAAGCAGTGTGTCGCTCCGCAGCTGACCAGGTGTTGGGGAGCCCAATGATATTGTCAATGGACTATTCTATGTATTATAATTATCAGCAACATATTCAAACCAAGCTGACCAAGCTTCCCCCTGTAGAACCCAAGGCTACCCTATTTTTAACCTGACAGGGTGACTCATCCCCGTCCTCCTCCAGTGAGTACCCTCAGGTCCCACCTGCGGATCCCCACTTAAGACATGATATCATACATTATTTTGAGACTCACCAGTCCAGGTGACTCAATCCTGAGAGCAGCTCACGACCCCTATGACCAGGATAATCATCAGGAGCGACCCACTACTGGTCAGTATAATCAGCCCCTGATATGTAAAAATAAAAAGTGGTCCCTAATATCAGCTGCTATTTAGCTACATGTACCTCACAGGGTTCTCCAGTTAAAAAAGTCACACTATGTTGTAGTCTTGAATACACAACTCCTAAATAATAGTATGTAACTCGCTCTGATTAACACAGAGTCAAAAAATATTGCTGTAGATGAAGCTATAAAGTTTCCCCTTCTGTTATACATAGTAGATCGAGTCTTATGCTATACAGGTGAATTACCCTGGTGTGCACCCTATAAGGACTCTGTGTGTAACTGTGTGTGTGTACCTAATAGGAAGATACAGTGTAACTGAGTCTGTGTACCTCACAAGGCTGAGTTTTCCTGCCCTTTTTGCTCAGCTGCTCCACGCTCCACCAGGCTGTGGAACTTCGCTGGCCCTGCCACCAAATGCACCGCGGCCATCTCTCTAGAGAGGGGGCTCACCCCTTGGGGTGGGGCTGAGACCTCTTTCAGGGAGTTATGCAATATTTTAGATGCTCTTCCTTGTTTTATTTTGTACACTGGAGCCCTGATTTTTTTCTAATGCGATCCAAGGCCCCGTCCAGAGGCTCTTCAACTTTGGGCTGTGCCCCTTCTTTTTCAGGGGATGTAGATAGTAAACCGTCCCACCTAGGGCCAACAGTTTTCTCTCTTGTCATAGTTGTGCCTCTGTCAGCTAACGGCCACCCCAATCCCCCTTGCCGTGACGTGGGCGCATTTTACGCTGCAATTGGGCCACATATCCGGCCGCCCCTCCCCAACCTCCTCTGCCTCTAGGGGGTAGAGGAGGGAGAGGGGCTGTTAGTCTCCCACCCTAGCATCATAAGGTTAGGTGATGCCATGGTAGTGGAGTTTACAGAGGATCGGTAGGCTGCCTATAAGGTAATCTTTCGCCATGCCTCTGACCATGGCCAGATCAGTCTGCCTGTAAGCCAGCCTGGCATACCTCATGATCTCTTCGGCCTGAGACTGCAAATCATCCTTCGGTCCCCGAGCGGAGTGCAGGATCGACTTGTACATTGCCGACTGGCTTGGGGGTTGGAAAAGGGCTATCAAAGCCTCCCTAAACTTGGTATAGCCCCCATCTGATGCAGGTTCGATTCCCGCCAACAACCGACATGCTATGTCTGTAAGGCTTAGCCCCAAAAAAACCCAGGCTTTCTCATGATCCCAACCGTTAGCTCGTCGACAGAGGTCGAAGTGTGCAAGATACTCTGCAAGGTGACCGGAGCTGTCAAACTTTCCGGTATAAAGAGGAGTCTCTCCAGCCGGTCCAGCGTACAAGATGCACCCTCAGTTCAAGCCAGAGCTATAAGGGGACATCCATTAATTATGTACGCATCAAGGGGGGTGGGGTGGGTCAAGCCAAATGCCTACAGATGCATGTATGCATATGGCCTAATAATTTAGGAGAATTGGGGCTTTTTTTTGGGGGGGGGGGTGATGGTAGGTCTCTTTGTTAGCTTACAAAATAATTATGCTGACTGCAGTGACCCCCCTCCCCACCCCAGATTGAAAGATTCACCAAAGCTACAAGAATAAAGGGTATACATACATAGTATGCATACACATTTACATACCAGAGTGTAAAGGAATGTTTCCTTGCACGCAGGAAAGGAAGGGGGGGTCAATGTGGTTTGAGTATGTACGCATAGGGGGAGGGGATAGTCCAAATGCGTACATGGTGCAACAGAGGGGGTGGGGGGTCTATTTTTGGCAAAAATGTGCAAACATACTTAATGGATGCCCCCTAAGGCATATCTGAGGGCTGCTTTTGGCCACTTTAGGGAGGGGGGGGTGATCATTTTTCAACAACAGGGGGAGGAGGGTGGGACAATAGCAGTAAGCTATCATCTTCCAATCCGCCAAAATCAATCCAACCCCCCCCCTGCCCAGCTGGCAATTAATGACTCAGCCCTTATATGCATATTACACCATACACACTTATATATGTAGTAAACACTATGCTATTATTAATTAGGGTCGGGCCAAAAAAAATAGGGTAGGACGGGATACCTGAACACAACATCTTTTTTTAGGCCCTATTGAAATCTTGGATTAGCCCACTTGGCAAAATTAAAACACATTTTTTTAACGTTCGCAAACGTGTTTTTTTTTTGTTGTTGTAAGGTTTGTGTAAAAATAAAAACACATTTTTCTCACGTTGAAAAAATGAGGGTGTTTTATGTTAATACCTAGCTTCTGCAAGGTTTGAGCTCTCTGAGGCGAAGAGAACCACATGTACACTGTGTTTTATCAACATTAATAGTCATGAGGTTTTTTATCACACCATTGTCCAATTCTATTGAAGTCAACTAGCAAATTTCTTGCTGCCAACCTGTTTCTCTTTTCATTAGAATATAGAACAATGTCATCTGCATACATGATAATATTTCAGAATTGTATCTCCCTTGTAATGGCATTTGGGAAGAGAATGAACAGCAATGGTCCTAATACTGAACCCTGAGGAGCTTTTCTTTATTTGGTGCAGTGAATCATTACAGTGTCTGCTAACTGGCAGCCTCAGCCATGGAAGGCATACACAATGTGTGTGTTCAGTCCTTGCATTGGCATAACTGTGATGTTCAATTTGACAGATGCATTGCTAATGCCAAGAGTACAAGACCATGTCATATATCGTTTCAGTGCCGTGCGTGATGGAGATCAACATGAGATCCCCATATTTCAGTGTTGACTGAGATTAAAATACTTAGACTTGTTTCTTCATGAAAACATCTCTAGCGTGCTGAATAATATTTCATTGAATAGAAATATAGAGTTTTGACTTTTAAGTATGCATCGTTCAATTCAGAATTTGAATAACAGATTTCTACTTAGATGGTATACCAACAGGCAGTTGAGCACAGAAGACCCTGGGCCATTTGTGAGCTATATCACTCGTACATTCATTTACCTTTTGCAGAAATGAAGAAAACAGATGCCTGCTGTAGTGACATACCTCATCCCTAACCTACCAACAAAAGAACAGATTCCACTGACAGACCTATTCCACTGTTCTGACCACAGGTCATCATGTTGTGCACTTTCTGTGGTGTGATCGTTGTAGCTGTTATAATCTACATGATTTATGACAATCTCAGCCGAAGGCCACTGATCAAAGATGTCACCAAACATGCCATCTTTATAACAGGATGTGACAGTGGCTTTGGTGCTGCCCTTGCAAGACGTCTGGACACATTGGGGGTGAGAGTGTTTGCTGGTTGCCTGACAGATGCAGGGGGTTCCAAGCTGCAGGAAGATTCGTCATCACGACTCAAAGTGATCAAGATAGATGTCACCAAGTCCGACAGTATTGAGAATGCCTACAGCACAGTCAAGGATGCCCTAGGACCCAATGAAGGTGAGTCTACCATAAATACATGAACATTGATTCACCTTTGTTAACTATCAAAAACAGTTTGTGTATATATACACAATTTTAGAGCTTCAGGTACTGAGAAGTAGGGACCTAAACAATCTTTTGGGCCTAATCTAAAAAGAAAATCAGTATTTGAGCAGCTGCCACTCTGCCACCTACCAAATAGATCATACTGTTTTCCAAATCTGTTTATCAATCATTTTTTAACCATTATACTCAGAGTTTTGGAGAGTTTTTTTTCAATATGATAAAATAAGAATTCAATGTCATCCTCTTATAGCAGCAACATAGCCTTCTCATCCTGTCATTCTCTTTTAAACAGTACTTTGGGGTGTTGTCAACAATGCTGGTATCGGTGGTGTTGCTGGACCCTTGGATTTCTTAAAGAGAAAAGATTTCCAGGATATTTTCAACGTAAATGTCTTTGGTATTGCCGAAGTGACAAGGATCTTCCTACCCCTACTGAAAAAGAGTAAAGGACGCATTGTTAATATGACTAGTATTGCTGGGGTGCAGGCCTTTCCAGTCGATATCTCCTACTCAGCAAGCAAATTTGCTGCTGAAGGGCTCTCAGACCTCTTAAGGTAAGGCTAAAATCTTGAAGTAAATGAAGAAGTTATATGTATTTTACAAATTATGCAAGTAGATGTTTTAAACTAATTTCATTTGATATAAGATGAGATGGACAATTCTTTACGCATGGCTATAACAAAGACTTTCTGAGGCCTATGAACTGACATTATGTTACTTATAGATAATATCTACTTACTGGTCAACAGTAATAAAGATAGACATTGTAAAAATAAACTTTGGGCATTCCATGGAAGCTAATAATGATGCCTGTCTTTCAGACGAACACTTTATCTGTGGGGTATAACAGTTCACATAATAGAGCCGTCACTGTTCAAAACACCTATTATTGAGGAAGAGTGGTTCTTGAACAAAATGAGGGCTCAGTGGGAGAAACTCTCTGCAAATATAAAAGAGGAATATGGAGAAGAATACCTTAGTGATTGTAAGTATTGTGTATCCATAATGATTATCAATTATATATATTGTACCATACCTATTATGTCTGAGTGATTCCAGTCATTTTCCTCGTGGCAGTGGGTAGCTCACCTTTCAAAGCTGTATCAGTAAGAATACAAGAACTTTACCATACTGTTATGAAATTCAAGAGAAATAGGTTTAATATAAAAATAACCTGTTAACTGTAGCTCCTTTAACTAGTCAATGCAACTTGAAAGATAAATTATGTACATGTATATCCAAAGAGCAAAATGGGATAATTGCCTAATGTTTGGTTAGCATATGTTTAGGTATTGGGCTAACATAACATTCTAATTTTGGCACAGCTTTTGGGAAACTACTTCCCTGACCCCAAGTCACAAAATTAATGTAGGTCAAGCTTAATTCCCAGAAGTTACTTTGCTACTATACAGTCAACACTGCATTGAGCACTGTATAGGCTATGCATGACTTGAATCATTTCACTTATATCACAGCCCCTTGTAACACTTGAACAAACAAAACATAAGCAAATGCAGGGACAAAGAACAAAGGGTTTGAAAAGATGTGGTGTCTTGTCTCCATGCCAGCTGCCTATTAATCTACCATAAGGTCAACACATAGTTTCTTCTATGTTTTTCCTCTGTTTATGTATGTCAGCAAGCATTGGCTTCTAACCAGTAACCTGACTACATTGGGCCAATGTTTAACTATGTTGCTGCCATCTATTGCTGATGTTGGGCATATGTCTGTTTGATCTCTGGATTCCTGTCAAAGGTTTAAACTTTCACTTTGTTTTATCAGCATTACAAGGGATCCGGGCAACGATAAAGACTGCTGACTCAAATGTGGACCTTGTCATAGATGCGTACCAGCATGCTCTATTGGCTAGGAGACCTCGACTGAGGTATCGGGTTGGCAAGGATTCTACACTGCTTTACCTACTCAGCTTTGTACCAGCAGCTTTTCCTGACTTGGTAATGAAATTGACATCTCCATTCCCTCTACCACAGTGTCTTAAACAGAAGTAGAGAGGGCAATCATTGCAAATGGGCCTTCAATAATGTACATGTATTAACTTATACTGTGGAATCTGTAAATGACCTGGTATTGAAATTAAAACACTACCAAGTTTACCACAGTGTCTAGATGATAAAGAGAATAATCTTTGCAAATAGGCCTTCAGTAATGAATCAACTTATACTTTGAAATCTGTGAATGACTTGATAATGAAATTCGTAACACCACTGCCTCAGCACAGTGTCTTAAACAGAACTGACAAAGAGAATAATCATTGCAAATAGGCCTTCGGTAATAATGAATCAACTTATATTTTGGGATCTGTGACATCAAAGCAGCTGATCTTAAGGCTAGGAAACAAAACAAGATTGAAGCATTCCTCTTTGTGTACCAGACCAGTTTGATATTCATATTTTGCAAGGAAGTTATATTGACTTCTACCATCAAATATACCTATTTGTTGCATAATGTGATATCCATATGGTTCTTATTTTTTTCCTCTGGATTCATGCGTAATACAGACATGTATAATTTCAGCTCATCATAATCAGATAAACATATATACAGTGTGCTTCAAATTGTTCATATACCATATCGATATTCCATATCATTTATAACTGTGGTCATGTTACAGTGCGATATGTCTTTAGATTTTTTAAGATGATGTGACACTATACAATCTGGAATTTATATAAGTGGAGCTGCCTATATTATGCTGAGAATACTGTCTTTTGCGACATATTTGGGTTTTGGTTTCTATATTGGTATATATGTTTTGGAGTGTTGCTTGTTGGAGGTGTGAAAGAAGCCAGTCATGATTTTGATGTTGTCCTATGATTTCCTGTTGCTGGCTGGTATTAATATGCTCTTACAGATACTCAACTTTCACTGCTGGCAAATCTGTGAAAATCCAAACAGGCAAGGAGTATATCATTTTGGGCTGGGGTCACTGTGAAGAGACAAAACCTTACTAGAGGCCGGACAGAAATAAAACAGCACCAAGCAGGGCAATATGGTTGATACTAAGCTGTTGCTGTGCCCTGTTGCTCGGAACAGTGCCAAGTGTAGTTTAGTCCCAACAATAGGACCTTGGGAAGGTATGAAGTTACACTCGTACCTAGTGCCACATATAGGCACTAGTGACTGCCACAATGTCCCTGAACTTGACACTCTTCAAGCATATGTTTCAGAATAAAAAAAAATATACATATGCTCGAAGAGTGAGGAGTATTTCCAGTTCCTGCCTACTTATGGGTGAGGCATAGGGCACTTTCGCGCGACCCAACCTGGTTAACCGGGTGACTTGATCTTGTACATCCGGGGTGTAGCTGTGGTGTATGCCCAATGGGTACATCCGGTCGACCGGGTTAACCGGATCAGGGCACGCGAAAGTGCCCATAATGGGAATTAAATTAGTGTACTTCTAATACATGAGGTCCGAGTTACCCCTCGCGCCCACTTGTGAGCTGGTTGCTGGTCGGGCAGCAATAGGAGGGTGGGGCTCCCCAACTAGGCCACAATGCTGTGTCAATGGGAGAGAATTTCATAGTCGACTTTTAATGGGTAATTTTAGGAATTTTGCCTTAAAAAGTTATGATAGTGTGGGTATGAACACCTTGTTGGCTCATGTGAAAAATAAACTCATTATGATTTATAGAAATAGGAGATATTGGTCTGTGTATGATACACAAACTGACCTACATAGCTGAGACTGTGAGTGCATGGTATGTTGTCCACTCCCCACCCCCTACCTCCCGGGTGGTCAAGGAGTCTGCCAGCCATGGTGGGAAAGGCACCCACCATGGCTTCGCGTACACCGCCACCTAGCAGACATATCTGCGGCTTTAGGGGCGTGCTGGAGTAACTCGGACCTCATGTATAGGCTTTGCTGCTTCCTATACTGCTTCCTGTACAGTGGTTCCCTGAGGGATCATACCTCAGGGAACCAGAGTAGTATGAAGTTGGGCTACGCTTTGGAGCTGGAGGCCAGGACCATCTCAGGTTGATGAGATTGATTTTATCTACCTTCTGTTGTTGTATCAATGCTCTGTGGTTTTGGGACAGTTGTAATTGTAAATTTACTTTGATGTTGGTTGTATGGGCGAAAAATGTTACACTGGTAGTTATTTACCTATGTACTATGTATATATGATTTGATATTTGAGATATAGAGTGCAATTTGGTTATCATTGTAACTCTTTGACACATTGATGAAAATAGTGAGTAATATTGATAAGTGTATTATGAAACTGTATTCTGACTCCTCTTTTTATATGCAATTTAATTAATTTAGATCCTAAAAGCAAATGGTAGATTGTATTATACCTTTCCAAAACAGATCTGAATATAATGTGATGGTAATACTAAGTGATTGAATATGTATTACATGTAATTCGCAAGTGATAATATAATTCAAAGGTGATGATAATTATACTTTGTATGTTCTTATTCATATGCTTCATGCCTTGTATGTATTCATAACTAGCGCACTGCCTTGAGAATTAAAGTCACATTGTACATGGGATATTACAAGTTAATAAAATTGATGGAGCACCAAACTCAGTTGGACTGTAACTGTATTTTAGAAAACACTTATAAATTCAAGAAGGTTTTAGTTGATGGATGAGGGGATCCTGTGGCTTATTGCCGTTCGTTCCTAAGAACGCAAGGCTATAGGAGGGGACCCATTCTTAAATACAAGCTCTCATAGTGGTGCTTCCTCGCTCTCCATGTATAATCCTGTCTCATAGGTACAGTATTGAGTATGCCTATACCTGGATTAAAATATGCAAATCAGGAATGTGTGTGAGGGCTGGGAGAGGTGTGGTGGTGCTGGTATTGGTGGTGCTGGTATTGGTGGTGCTGGTGGTGAATCCTGGCCCTGTGTTCTAGGACTAAGCACCCCCCCCCCACTCCTTGGTGGCGAGGGGGAGGGGGGCAGTGGTGGCTTTGTAAGAACATGCCTGGAACCACTGCCCCAGCCTGGGGACCTTACCAGCACCGCCAGCACCGCTCTTCTCACTGCTGGTGGTGCTGGTAGTGCCCTCTGGTAGAGCCACAGGACACAGATGGTGGTGGATTGTGGTAGCTGAAGTGGTGGTAGAGGGCACAGAAATAATCATATAGCCCATGTATTAACCCTTAATGAACACAGAGTGTTTTAAATTACTTCATCCCTGTCATGATTATGATGCATGAATGCAGCCCTGGTGAGTCACTAGTTTCAGCAGTCTATCAGGCTTAGAGGATTAGGTCATGGTGATGCCTGAATGCAACAATCACAAGTTACCTATAAGGAATACATTGACACATTATTCATGATGACATAGAAGCACTATGCAGCCAAATTCTATTGTTTTCCATGTGTGTCGGCCATCTTGGTTTTTAGGAAACAAGGGGATCCAGGTCATATATGGTCAATTTTGATCTTCAAAAGTTATCAGATGGATGTTAGTGACCATTGGGACACCTTAGGTACCTAATTCTATTGTTTTTCATGTGTGTCGGCCATCTTGGTTTTAGGAAACACAGGGATCCAGGTCATATATGGTCAATTTTGATCGTCAAAAGT
The DNA here is from genome assembly GCA_949317995.1 of Acholoe squamosa. Classification (NCBI taxonomy): domain Eukaryota; kingdom Metazoa; phylum Annelida; class Polychaeta; order Phyllodocida; family Polynoidae; genus Acholoe; species Acholoe squamosa. Next base: position 20,704,090 of record OX439040.1, read on the forward strand.
TATCAGATAGATGTTAGTGACCATTGGGACACCTGAGGTACCTAATTCTATTGTTTTCCATGTGTGTCGGCCATCTTGGTTTTAGGAAACTCGGGGATCCAGGTCATATATGGTCAATTTTGATCGTCAAAAGTTATCAGATAGATGTTAGTGACCATTGGGACACCTGAGGTACCTAATTCTATTGTTTTCCATGTGTGTCGGCCATCTTGGTTTTGGGATGTTAGTGACCATTGGGACACCTTAGGTACCTAATTCTATTGTTTTCCATGTGTGTCGGCCATCTTGGTTTTAGGAAACACGGGGATCCAGGTCATATTTGGTCAATTTTGATCGTCAAAAGTTATCAGATGGATGTTAGTGACCATTGGGACACCTTAGGTACCTAATTCTATTGTTTTCCATGTGTGTTGGCCATCTTGGTTTTAGGAAACACAGGGATCCAGGTCATATATGGTCAATTTTAATCTTCAAAAGTTATCAGATGGATATTAGTGACCATTGGGACACCTGAGGTACCTAATTCTATTGTTTTCCATGTGTGTCGGCCATCTTGGTTTTAGGAAACACAGGGATCCAGGTCATATATGGTCAATTTTGATCTTCAAAAGTTATCAGATGGATGTTAGTGGGACACCTTAGGTACCTAATTCTATTGTTTTCCATGTGAGTCAGCCATCTTGGTTTTAGGAAACACTACACTACTCCCACACCTCACACACATTCCATGGAAGGCAATAACAGTTCCACCACCACCAACAACAACAACAACATTAGAGTAGGAAAGCACTACTGTCCTGTGCTTGACTGATTTGCATATTTTAATCCAGGTATAGGTATACTCCATACTGTAGCTATGTGACAGGATTATACATGGAGAGCGTGGAAGCACCACATTGAGAGCTTGTATTTAAGATTAGGTAACTTGATAACAAATGATCTTTTTTCCTTGTATCATAATAGGAATATGCACGGCATTACAGCATTGCTGTGTTTACTTTCCTGAAAGTACACTATAAATTATTAAATTGCAAAACACACAACATATGAAGAGCTTTGAGATTTCGTATTAAAATCATATTTGTTCCAAAAATTTTGATCAAGATCCTATAAAAAATGTTGTAAATCAATTCTATACTTCTTAGAATATAATATGAATAAGCACGGCATTACAGCTGTGCTGTGCTTAATTGGCCGAAAATATTGGATAAATTTCTTATCCACGAAACGCATGGCAATTCAACTGCTTTTAAAATTGGTATTAAACTCAGATTTGATTGTCAAATTAAATCTGAAATCCTAGTATCTTGATCATAGATCACAGATCCTAAATTGAATCCTTTCAATTGAATCCTTTCAATTGCATCCTTAGCATGGGACTCCTCGTATGTTGATCCATGATGGGATGCTGTGGTTATATGCAAATCTGAGGCTTAATCTGCCCTATAGATCCTTCCAAAGGTGGGGTGTGTCTTGTAGGTACCATAGAATTAAATAACATTAATATTGACTTGGTCAGAATCAAACCCCTAGCTGTGCCTTATAGGTCTGGCAGCAACTAAGGGTGTGTGTCATACATGGGATACACCTTACATGCAAGGTTCTATCATATGCCCTTTTTGCCACATCAGTTGTGTCTAATACAATAAGATAACATAAGCTGTCAGATATATAAAGCCTTTCTTCTCTGCTTTCTCATTGTTACAGAGTAAAGAGAAATCATTGCTTCATGAATACAAGGAAGACACCTTACCATGAAGAGCTACCAATTACAGGAAAAGCAATTCTACTAATATCGGTCTATTTTGACCACTAGTCAGCATGTTTTGCACTCTTTGTGGTGTGGTTCTTTTGGCTATCATTTTCTATATGATATATATGTGACATGTACTGCGAGAAGGGGTCTTAGAATCCCATGCACTAAGCCCCATTTTCGCAGATCATGTCACATATGATTACCTCAGCCGAAGGCCACTCATCAAAGATGTCAGCAGACGTGCTGTCTTCATAACAAGATGTGATAGTGGTTTTGGTGCTGCCATTGCAAAACGCCTGGACTCAATAGGAGTGAGAGTGTTTGCTGGTTGTCTGACAGATGCTGGGGGTTTGAAGTTGCAAAAGGATACTTCCTCCCGTCTCAGAGTAGTGAAGATAGATGTCACTAAATCTGATAGTATTGAAAAGGCCTACAACACAGTCAAGGATGCCCTAGAACCCAGTGAAGGTTAGTAATGTTGTGTAGATGTTTTACTTCACCCTCATGACTACAGGTGAGTAATGTAACATGGTAAACCTTTAATTCAGGCATTAGTATGGATCCAGTTAGCAGAACCTCCTGCATATCATAGCCTAATGGCATAAAGGATACAGCAATATTTAATATATATATATATATATATATATATATATATATATATATAATGGCATTGAAATTACCCATTGATGAACTAGTGTCTTTCCCGGCAGGGGGGATTTAATCATATGTATACATTGTTATATACTTGACATGAAAAGCCAAGTTTATAAATTTTCCTCCTCCCCTTGTTTTGAGAACTAATTCAAGCCTTTCCCTCCCAACATGAAAAAAGACATTGTCTGGAAATCCAAAAATGAATGTCACATAGGCCTAGAATGTGTACCGTAAATCTCCCCAGAAGCCAACCACATTTTGGGATTTGTGTCCAAATTTAGCTTATAGCATTAACTTTACTTAAGTTTGGGGGTCGGCTTATGAGGGAAGTTTTAAATCAAGTCATTTGTAGTTTAACCATATTTAAATGGACCAAAGTTCGGCTTCTAAATTGTCCTGAAGTTAGGGGGTCAGCTTCTGAGGGAGGTTTTACGGTATCATGCTATTTCACCTCCTTTCTCAAAATTTTAGCATCAAAATGTCATCCTCTCTTTCACACAGTGCTCTGGGGTGTTGTCAACAATGCTGGTATCAGTGCTGTTGGTGGACCCTTGGATTTCTTAAACAGAAAGGAATTCCAGGATGTTTTCAATGTGAATGTCTTCGGTATGGCTGAAGTGATAAGGATTTTCCTACCCCTACTAAAGAAGAGTGTAGAGGTACATAACATATAAACCATAGCGTTGGGTACCGTCTGACGTGACGGGTGAGTCGAGTCGTCAGACGTTCCTCAGGTTCCGGATAGGTGGCAGCACCGATCCGGGTCTGTGGGGACACCTGACGACAAACACCTGGGTCCATATATAAAGCCCAGGGCTCAGCCGCTACGTCAGAGGCCCTTCTGGCCTCTGAAGAATGTAGAACACCATTAATAATTATTAGCTGCCCCCTCTATACTATCGGGTAGCCGTGAGTGTGCATTAGTAATAAAATCTATCCGTTGGCATACACTTGAAACACCGTCTTACTCTTTCTTTCCGAATCGTAAGACCCGAACCCCCAGGTCCGTAAGGCCACAACCCCTTACAAGAGCAAAGGGCGCATTGTTAATATGACAAGCATTCTTGGGGTGCAGGCCATACCACTTGACATTTCCTACTCTGCTAGCAAATTTGCTGCTGAAGGGCTCTCAGACCTTCTAAGGTGGGTTTATAATCTGATGGTGGTGTTCTTAGGGTGGTTGTACTTCTATATTTTTTTCATTTCAAACTCCGTTTCTTAAATCATTCACTGATATGCATGATCATGTTCCTCTTCATTAGCATAATAAAGATTGTGATGACAAAATAATGTAAGCATTATACCGTAATCTCCCGCATATAAGGCGCACCCCGCGTATAAGGCGCACCTAGAGTTTTAGAATATGGTCAAAAAAATAAAAAATTCATAACTTCTCTTCTACTGAATGGATTCTCAAAAATCAAAAAGGTATGTGTTGCTTGGACCCCCAGGACCCCACTGGACCCCATATGCAGCATATGTGGCCATATGGGAGTGTAACATATCAAAAGAAAGATCTAGGTGTCCCCCTTGTGGATCCAGATAGAACTAAAACCCCGCGTATAAGACGCGCCTTATACGCGGGAGATTACGGTAATTACTATAATATAGGTTACATTTTCCAGGCGTACACTCTATCTATGGGGTATATCTGTGCATATTATTGAGCCGGCACTGTTCAAAACACCTATCAGTGAGGAAACAGGGTATCTTGATAGGAAGAGAGTTCAGTGGGAGAAACTGTCAACTGATATAAAGGAAGAATATGGAGAGGAATACCAGAAGGACTGTGAGTACTTTATGCCAATAAAAAGTTCTATAATAGCTCAAGAGGTGCACCCTGCATAATATGACGTACCCTCAGATTAAGAACATCTTATACTGGTTGATTTGGCTAATTTAAGTAATAATTTGATGTACAATATCCTTGCTGCTTCTATGAGGTGCACCTGGGATCCATCCTTGCATAACAGACTAGGTTGCATTGTCATATCTAGCTTCAAAATCATTGAGGCCTTTTCAAAATTTAGCCCTATGGAAGTCAGCCCTATGGAAATTAATAATCTATATTTTTCTCAATGATATATAAACCTATCTTACAATCTCTAAGACTATTACTTTAAAATCACTTTTCTATTTGCTACCAGCTTTGCAAATAACCAAGAAGATCCTGAGTAATGGTGACCCTAATGTGGATCTTGTTGTGGATGCTTATCAGCATGCGTTGTTTGCCAGGAGGCCACGACAAAGGTATCAAGTGGGGAACAATTCCTCATTGCTATATGCCCTTGTCTTTCTACCTCCAACTATCTCCGACCTTGTATCCAGATTGGCTGTGCCACTGCCCCTGCCAAAATGCCTTAGGAAGGGAAAATAAGTCAAAGGGCAACCACTGAAAATTGGATGAATTCCATTTCTTGATAGGGATCCAAAGGTGATTTTCTTTGTCGTTGTTTTTGTATTTCTGGCAATAAAGATCTCAAAATAACAAGTACAATATGAGTTTTTCAACTAAATGCCCCCAATATCAGTGTGTGTTATGAAAAAGTTCTTTGTGTGTACGTGAATGCAATGCAATGTAAACATTTTGTTTTGAATAAAATTATAATAATATAGGGTCACATGATTAGCGGTGGTGGATCATGTATTTTAGAATTACAGTAAAGTCTATTGATTTAGAGTCTTTAGAGAATAGACAAAAAAGGGCCTCATTGGCTGGGTTGGTTGCCTCATTGGGATGAGACTTAAGGGGGTAGGGTCAATTATTTGACCCTTAGCTAAGTTTGATAAAGCACCTCGTCCCCTGAACTCCAGAGGGTGACGCTGAAAGTGATAGAGGAAAGAAGGTGAATAACGGTTTTGGATTCATCACACAGAAGTGGCTCAACTTGATAGACTAACCTAATGCAACCTAATCTGAATAACAATAACCACCTGTTATGGTAGAAACATCGAGAGAGATGTGTCTTTCTGGTGGGATATACACACTGAAAATGCTCAGGTTCTATGCTCCTCAGATAGTGTCAGAAGAGGTATATATGTATCCATAATTATGTATAGCCAGGGGGCAGCACTTTACAGGGATTAAAATCTCTCAATCGATACCTGTTCTCAGAATGACTATGACATACGTAGAATAATCACTAATATCTGATGATTCGTGTGATAGCGTTGTTTTGTACTGTCCATTACCATTTTGAATGATGATTTGAAAGAAGCAGAAATATAGGATCTAGGATTTTGTAGGACTGGCCAAGATCGCGTACAATCTGGTGTATCCAGGAATACCAAATAAGGGAAATTTACTCTCTTGAACATATCTTATTTTAATGCCTCCCTCCCCTCCCCCTGGATAGGCCAGTGGGCAGGGACAGGCTGCCATGAACTAACAGTGCACTTTTCCAAGAGATATTAGGGAACATATTACTAGTACTTAAATTAATTAATCTATAAACCCCTGCCCCTAGACTCTATAATCATGTCAGTCTTGCTTTCTAACTTCCATCATGCCTGATACTTAATATGAATAGGCCTAAAGGGTATACTTTCTTCACTGGGTACCACAGAGGCAGAAAATACCTCACCCTCGCTGGCTAATCATAGTTGATAAAACTGATTGATATTACAGATGGATTCTAATTGACAATAAAGAATAATGTTCAGAGAAAGAGGTGAACCTTAAATTCCTTTAGACTTTTCTTTTCTTGCCTTCATGGCAAAACTAGTTTTTGACAGTTCACATAAAGCTCTCACGACAAGAACATGTGAAAACAAGAATTTCCCTTACCAATTCATGGTGTTGAGCCAAGCAGTAACCAGTACTAGTACCAGTATGCAAGTCACACGACCTCTCCATGTGAATAAATAATTTTAGTCATCCCAGCAGCCTTTTGGGTTCCTTGTTGTGTGTAGGTCTCCAGGAGACACACTCATGGATTATTCAGATCTCTCATAGTCATATTCATGGAATATTTAGATCACTCATAGCAATAGAACATAACACATTTGGGACAGGTTCCTCTTCATTAGATAACTCTGTCTGTATAGACGTACATAATTTGTGTACCTGTGAGGTCAATGGACCAGACCCCTATCTCAGCTCCTATAAACACTCCCAGACGTTATCTCTTGTACAGGTAAGTGTATGCCTATCACTAACCAAAAGTTTGGAATGAATTTATTGTAGTCTGTAGGTGAGGTATATATAATATATCTTTACATAAAAGACCCTCATTTTAGTGACTGTGCCTGTCCCACAGTGCCGGCGTAGCTGATGAGTTTGCATCCAGGTCGTTCTTCTATACCAGTGAGTAACAGTGCTGGGTGGTGCCTATACATGGGTATAAGAGACAGAAGTGACGCTCGTGGTGCAGGGCTTTTAAATATTGACGCACATGGCATAGGGGTATTAAAAATTGACGGACAGACATCATTTCAAAAGTTGCCAGTACATTCGCATACAGGCACACAAAAAGTGACAGAGTGACATAGACTCCATCCCTCCTAAAAAGTGATGGATTGACATCCAGCAGAAATCATGTACCATAATCTCTCGCGTAGAAGAGGCAGTGCGCGTAGAAGTCGCACCCCTAACTAGCCAAGGGCTGTTTCGCGTATAAGACGCACCTCTGAAGACTGAATATTGTAAGATTAGTACTTTTCTATAGTAAAATAACCCCTCGTATAAGACGCACCCCCAACTTAAGAGAATGCTATAAGACGCACCAGCCTTTTGTTTGGCGTAGAATACGCGTCTTATACGCAAGAGATTATGGTTCAAAAGATCAGATTTGAAATGAAATACTGTTAGATATGAAGGCCTGACCAGATATGTGATTTGTACACTCTAGGAGGGTTCCTTTTCAACCAGAGAGAGGTTATAGAAGACATGAAGAACACACCAGTGCTAGTCCGTCGATTGAGGAATTGTCTCAAGCAGAAGGTGAGTTTAATAAGACTGTGTTTTATCTTAATTCTGAACCACAATCAACTCCCTTGAAAGGTATATTTGATAGAGGTACATCGTCCATAGCAAGATCACAATCTCATCATTTAAAAAAATAAGAAGTCTCATGACAAAAAATACCTTGAGATAATAACAATATTTATAGATATTCTTGGAGCAGCAGTGACGTCACATGGTCCAGTGCAGTCCTAAGCAGGCTTGTCTCTCCAAAAAATGTTTTGGGTGTGGAACACTAAATTTGCCATGGTGACATGGACATGTCTTTAAATCCACATATGACATGCAATTAGTGACATGAGGACAGAATAAGTGATATGACATGGGGGATTTCTTAACATTGACAAGAAATATGGTAGGTTCTAAGAAGTGTCATGTGACATGCCAATTTAAATGGTTCCATGGCGCATGGACCTTAAGACTGATGTCATTTGGCACCATGTGACATGGCCGAAGTATTAGTGGCCGAAATGACATTGAATTCCATACTTCTGCAGCCTGACCCAGTGGGCACAGTGTTGAATCAACTTTTTTCAATGTTTACATACATGTATCAACAGTAACTGATTTGAAGTTCAATGTATATTTTAACATTGATAGCTTTGTGGTGATTTCGAGTTGATATGCCAATCTTGAATCAGCATTGAAATTGACATTGTTGATTAAATGTTGACAACACCAGTACAACACCATACAACACCATGCGACACTGTAGGACACCATACGACAGTGTATGACACCATACAACACCAGTACAACACCATACAACACCAGTACAACACTATACAACACTGTATGACACCATACAACACCAGTACAACACCATACAACACACTGTATGGTGTGGTATGGTGTTGTACGGTGTGGTATGGTGTAGTATGGTGTGGCATGGTGTTGTACGGTGTTCTACTGTGTTGTATGGTGTCATACAGTGTTGTATGGTGTGGTCCGGTAGGGGAGGGTCCGGTACAGGGTGGTATGGTGTTTTACTATGTGGTATGGTGTTGTACGGTGTTGTATGGTGTGGTATGGTGTTGTATGGTGTGGTATGGTGATGTACCATGTTGTACCGTGTTGTATGGTGTCATAACTTCTTGTATCGTGTGGTCCAGTAGGGGGGTCCGGTACGGGATGGTATGGTGTTTTACTGTGTGGTACAGTGTGGTACGGTGTTGTATGGTGTGGTATGGTGTGGTACGGTGTTGTATGGTGTGGTATGGTTTTATACAGTGTTTTACTGTGTTGTATGGTGTCATACCTTATTGTATCGTGTGGTCCGGTAGGCGGGTCCGGTATAGTGTTGTATGGTGTGGTACGGTGTTGTATGGTGTGGTACGGTGTTGTATAGTGTGGTACGGTGTTGTATAGTGTTGTATGGTGTGGTACGGTGTTGTATGGTGTGGTACAGTGTGGTACGGTGTTGTATGGTGTGGTACGGTGTGGTATGGTGTGGTATGGTGTGGTAATACAATGTGTATGGGGTGTAAGTGGGTTGTAAGTTGTGGAACCTACGAACATTGATATAGTACCGTGTGTGGTACCCGTCGTAATTGTGTGGTACTATATCAAGTTCTAATTAGGTGCTATACTGGGGACACTGGGCGGAACGGGCGGAACTGGGCAGACTGGGCCGCTATACGGATGGAATGCCATAAGTGGCAGATTTAGCCCATCCTCTGCTAATACCGTGTGGTATGGTGTGGATTGGGGCCTGGTGAGGGAGGTTATGTAGATAAGAACAGGATTGTAAGTTCATAAACTATCTAATCGAAGGGGGGTACGGTGTATTTTAGTACAGGGGAGTACGGTGTAATATGGTGTTGAAAATAGGTTGCATAAAATGATTTTTAAGTATTTCAGCCATTTGTCATTTTGGCCATTTGTCGTTTAGGCCATACATTTTTGGCCATGTGTCATGGTGCTATAAGGGCTACTTGGTATAATATACTATAGGTCATAGGACTGGAACCCAATTTAAATGGCAGGTGAGTAGAAGGGAAAACAGATGAAGCTGAAGCTAACGCATTTTGGTTGATCTTTTAAATGGTTTGTACACATAAAAAATGAACATAACTATGACTATGACATAAAAGTTGATTGAACAAATCTAAACCCATCCGTATATGGAATATACTGACCATGGCCCCACCCTTCACCACCCCCCTCCTTGCACACATAAACCTAAAATACCCTAGCACGGGGGTGGTAGTGTACAGTTGGGTTGCTACCTGAAAATAGACCAATTGTCCAGTAATATAAGTATGCTATTTAAAGACGTTCCTTCCCAGTCAACGGCTTACGACTGGGAGCTATTTCTAAGAGGTCTACAACAACAAACCCATAATGTTTGAGTTGAGTATCTTTTTGAAGACAGCTGTAGTCATGCCCGATCTATCCAGCTCGACATTTTACAGACTCGACACAGACCTTATCTTGAGATTTGTGCCAAGTTGGTGGTGCAAACTTGTGTATTGCACACTGGACAACCAGCAGACGGCCCAACACAAATCCACCTTCACACAGATATTTACCTGGATCAAAGGGGACCAATTAAAAGTGATTATATGATAGACTGGAATACAGATCTATGGGTATTCTATTGAAATCCTAATAATTTTGATAAAAGTGATCATATAGTAGACTGGAATGCATACATAGAGAATGGCTGTATTTTCCCAGACTATTCACCTGCTGATGTGGGAAGAGGCTGGCTCTAGTATACTCGTGGAAGTAGTAGGCCTTGTAGGCTCTTTAGAAAGAGCCCCCTGGTCTCACTCAGTACAGCTGACACAAGTCCAGCAGGCCATCCACTCCACAGCGTGCTTCTGCAGGTCGGTTGTGGTGGTTGTAAATCTGGCCTGCTCATGCCTCCTATATCACAACAGCCTGGTGGTCAACATAAATGGAAGGCTTCCAGCAATAACTGACCACACTCATAAACACATAGGATTTAACTGGCCACACCTTCCTTTACTCCATCTACTACCCTATTTTGTTATATATGTGAGGGACACAAAGGTGTAACTAACATACTTCAAATAGCAAGATGAGACTTCAGCCTAAGGTATTTATGCATAGGATCTACACTCAGTATTATGCAGAGATTGAATAGTTAAGAGAGAAAGCTTTAGATGACAATGTATGCAGTGGACATAGTGTCTTTGATTGTCTACTCCGTATATAGTCCTCTGAGGGTCCTGACCCTCAGAGACCAAAGGTGACTGTTGGTAGTCTATCTACTCAGCCAATCTGGCAGAGTGACCAGTTCTCACAGAAGTACTTACTGCCAGGTCCAATGCTTCCATCAACACTTTCCTCTGTGTATATCCAAAGATTCACATACACAAAACACTTGAAATGCATGTAATAATTAAAAATCCATGTGATTCTCAAATCACCTCCCTTACTCCAGCAGGCTGAAATGGAAGCCATTGAAGGGGTGATAGTGTAGGCTCATCATAAATATGTCAGATTTATTGCAAATATCTTGTGCTTTGATCATTATATTGTTCTACATGGAAACGTACAGGTCTTTGTGCTACTATAGCCAGGAATACATGTTGCTCTCTGCCTGTAAGCAGGCAGATCTCTCGGCCTGTGATTTTCTGGCTGTATTTGTCAGACAATGAATATTTGTCAACAGACTGACCAATCTGAAGAAACGTGAATAGTAGTAGTACCCAGGGTCTCCCAACGTGTCCTTGGTCTATTTATATGTACATAGAGTATGGACAGGGTGACAGATCTTGCTAATTCATGTATTTTCGTTAGTTCAAAGGCCCCTCGATGCCTCAACACAGTCTAGAGCACTCCCACGGCCATGCCTCATGCATTATTCCCGTTATAACACAGAAAAATCACCCATTAGCCACCTGACAACACACAAATATGAAGTTTGAAGTCTAAATGTGAGATGAAGTTAACCTCCTTTGCCAGGAGTGCATTATCCATCTAGGTAATGCACAGTGAGTCAGCCAATCAGAACACAGCATTAAGGATAATGCACTATGACTTTGCCCAGCTGTGTTATAAGACATACTAATGCAATAAAAAGTAGTATAAATCTTTTTACTGCTATCAGATAGCCACCTTCCCTCCAGGAAATGCCATAAGATAGATGGGAACTGTACATAAGAATGATTTTTATGTAATTCAATCATAATTAAATTCATAATGTCGTGTTTCTCAGTAGTTGTGGGTGGGGCCTAATGAAGTTCAATGTTATGTGCTCAGTTAATCCTACCCTAACTATTATCAATTTTTAATACTAATAAAGTGCCAGCTCGACCAGAAGCTTAAATCCCACATTGTGCTTGGATAGGAATCAATAATATTATTGTTGTCCATAGACAAGAACCCACTGACCCTTAGGAGCTATAATTGCAAGTGTTCCATTCTCAAAGTCTTGTGACTTGAGTTGAATCTCCGTTTGACAAAAAAAAAAAGAAGACACAACAACTTATATGATATTTTTTTTTTATTATTTTTTTTTTTTTAGATTTAAATTCATAAAAAAGATCTTTATGAGAGCGTGGTATAACATTTCTATACCACACTCTCAGATATTTTATGAAAATAAGTTTTGATCAATATCATTTTTGTCATTATTTCTGTACTTAAAATGGTGAACCTATCTGTAACTTAAATGTATCCCGATTGGCAGATCGATCTATTTACTTACCCTTGCTTGCCAGACCACACAGTCTATTGGGGGAAGTGTTACACCTTGAGTGTCTATGTAAATCCCCTGCCTTCAAACCAAAATGGACTCATTGATTTCATTCACCGTTGTTACACAGATGCTTTGGGTGATTGTAGTTTTAGAGCACACAATGGTGGTCTGTATACATATTGATATTGTTTCCATTCTATGTGGAGTAAATCATTCAATCCATACTGTAAATTACCTCTCCTAAATTCTTGAAAAGGCGAAGTAAGGATATAATCTAAAGAAAATATGGTACAAATTTAGATCAAAACGCAGTGGAACAAACTTTGGGCTAAAGTAGATTCAATGACTTTTTTTACGGCTTGCGCCTTAAAAAACAAGTGGCCAAATAAATGGCCAAGGTTTTCTATTCCAAGAGGATGGTGGACACATCGTACTGTCAGGACTGGGCCTTTAGGTTGAAATCAATCATTCATCTCTGTAGAGAACATACCTGCATTTATCTCCCTTTGAAGTCTGAGTGGCTTTAAGGCACACTGTAGAAAATGTAGTAGAAATAATGGAGAAATCCTTGTCCTAAAGTTGCCAGAGATCCATTGTTATTTTCAAGCAGATTCCCTGTACCACTGTACTGCCATCTGGGGCTTCATTGTAGAAACTAAACTCTGTTTCAATATGATTATTGGGATTCACTGTTTAGTTTTACGAGGCTCCCTGGTAGATTCACCAGTTCTACTTCAGAGTTCAGTGCACCGTTTCGTCCCTCCCCAATGCCACCAACACATTTATTGGAAAAGCAAACTGACTGCTCCGCATGATGCATCGATAGGGCTTAAGCTACTTTTTTAGCGCCTCCTCACGCTGCGTAGCAGCGGTCCCGCGAAGCGGGACGGGAGGCGCTATGATGATTGCATTTCCCCCATGTGATGAGGTGTCACAATACAGAATCCCCAAACTGGCACAAGCTAAAATCTTTAAATCCACTGCAACGCACATGTAAGCAAAGCATGGTATACTAAAATAAGGGAGGCGTTTTTTACGCGGTCACAACCACATTTCTTGTTCATCATGAAGCCAGCACAGAATTGTTGCATCATGCCAACCGGTGAGGAGTATATCACCCCATAACCCTATTTGGCTGGAATTGATGAGTTAATCGTCAGGGCTGCATTCATGCATCATGACACAGAAAATGGACATGTTGCATTAACGCATCATGCGGTCCCCAGAGGATTAAGCTTATAAATCGGTAATTGATTCTATTCATCATAGCTTTGTCGATTTGACCTGGCCAGGTTCTATTGATTTTCCCATTTTATTTTATCTTTTTTTTTTTTGACTGAATTGTATCAAAACGACCTGCCATTATACACTATCAGATGCCGCAGTATAATGTATTATCAAGGCACGGTCACACTGGTGCTGGCAAATCATGCTCTTAATATTGGCAACCTGTTTGAGGGTTAAGAGCCATTTGAGGGATAAGGGCCCTCACTGACCCGGTTAAACTAGTCGCAAATACTAGAGATGATACAACATACTAAATTCATAATTTCTAGCCTAAAATGAGATTCTACCATAGCTTGGTGTGTATAATATATCATCGTTAAACAGAAAGATACCCTAATATAAATGAAAGACTGTACACAGGCACCTGCCAAATTTGGCCGATGTTGGGTCTGGGTTTAAGGTATTGGCTACAAGGGGGATTGGATCTGGCTCTGGCGATGTACACTGATAAGAACTGATAAGATGGGATCAGCATGTCCCTGGACGTGGGTGTTTATAACCCGGGACAAGGTACCCATCATGACATGTCTTATCACTGGGTTTTACCTGAACCACCTTTATCAAAAATTGTGGATATTGGTCTAGACTCCTAATAATACACTCAAATTTATGTTTATAATACAAGTTCACAAAGAAATTGCAACTTTATGATTCCCGTGGCAATTTCAATTTTGAGCAACCACCAATCTTTTTGAGAGGACGGTCGCCCTTGGTGTAATAATCTATCCCATTCTCTTTATTCTTGAGGCTGGGCCTTTGATATCGCGGAGATTTAATAATTTATGGAAACTAATAATATATTCATGTATGTACTTTCAGTTGTTGCTCTTTGTGGGCGTGATCATCGTCTCAGGGCTGCTTTTAAGTTCGAATCTTCAAGGTAACTATCTGACGACCAGTAATCTACCGCGTAAAAGGCGCATCCTATATACAAGGATAATGGTTCTTCCCGGCTCTGCAAGGGGGACACCAAGACCTTTCTTTTCATAATGTTACACTTCCCCCATAAGTAAGCCCTAGCTACACATAACTCTATGAATGTTGCAAATTCATTTAGTAGAACAAAAGTAATGGTATATCTTTTACCAAATCCTAAAATCTAGGTGCGTCTTATGTACGAGGTGGGTCTTATTCGTCCACCCGGCTTATTGCTCATAGAAATCAGTCAAGTCTGAAATATTGTCAATGGGCATTGACTCAACCAGTTTGCAATGTAGATGTAGTTCCTAACTGATTTTTGTGGTTAATAAGTGTGGTGGACGTCTCAAGGTGTGTGGACGGCTCGATGTTAATCTAACCTTCCTATACATCAATACGACAAGAGAGGATGACATTTCAGAGAAGTTGTTGAAAATGTTTTTTTTTTCTTACGGACATTGTCTTGTAAATCCCCTAGAGTAAGGTGTTTGCATATTATTATGTGTTTGCGACAAGCAAGGTTAGGAGCATTCCAGCAAAATTAACCTAAATGCAACTTTCTTCATGAAAATGTCACCCCTTTCGTGCCGCACGGGTCTATTTTTTATAGTCTACTCTTCCTCAGTGTGACAGAATCAGTACAGATACCATTTCAATCCGACACCCTTCAGAGACTTTTTCTTTTATATAATCTTATATATATATTTCAATTACCAACAGGTAGCATGGTTATCATGTTTATTGTACCGTCTCCTTTGAATGACAAGTCAGGTTCATTTGTAAATGCCTCCTTATAATTTCATTACTGTGTTTTTTAGTGTTGGAGCCTCTAGCCAACGCCAACGCCAACGCCAAATACGACAACCCAACACCCAAACCAACACCAAACCCAGATTCACAAGAAAAAAGACTGGATGTTTTACACCAGTTCTGTAAAACTCATTCAGACTGCTATGAAAAGGGAACTTGTAAATTCAGAGCAGCTCATGCTATGTTTGTGCATGATAAGTATAGAACTATGTGGTGTGATATACCCAAGGTAGCAAGTACTGCAATAGTCTGGAAGATAGCAAACCTTTCTGGTCTACCTGTGCCTACAAATCCATCTATACATTATGCTTCAGTACTGAGGAAGTAAGTGTGATTGCTTTTCTAAGAATTTTTTTTTATTTATTCATAAATTTTTATCTTATTTGTTTACAATCTTATGTTTGAAATATGGTTGTTAGATGTGATATATCATTGTCATTTTTTTTTTCTTTTTCAATGGTCAATTCTATTTTTCAATGCATTTATCTCTGCTCTCAAAACTGAACTATTGAAATGTAAATAATATTGGAGGGTATTAGAGGCATATTTTCGGTAATTTTGACCAAAAAAAGCATGAATAAAACTAAATGTTATGACCAATTAAACATCAACTGTTAGCACCATAGTAATGCAATGCGTCATAGATGCCATTTTCATTTATCACATTTTACATTTAAAGTAATGTTAGGTATTAAAGCCATGGATTGATTATTTTACACGTATTCTAATTTCCCTTCTTTCTGTATTTTTGTAGATTTGGACTTCGTTCCCTAAGTTCCTACAGTCCAGAGGAACGACAGGAGAGACTGAGAGACTATTACAAATTTATATTTGTACGTGACCCTATACTACGCCTGCAATCTGGATATATAGACAAGTTTCTGATGGGGGACGACTATCTAGGGGCAGCCAGGAATGCACTCAAGAGAGCCAATGAATACCAGAATCAAACACATTTTAGACATATACAATTTAATGAATTTATCTGGGTCATCACCAAGAGCAAGCTGAAATCAAATCCACATTGGTTGTCTATGGAACACAGGTGCAACCCCTGTGGAACCCATTATGATTTCATTGGGAAAAAAGAAACTTTTGATGAAGATTTCCAGAAGATCCTTAGCACAAGATTCAATGTCAAATCAAAGGGTGTTAAAATACATAAATATGCGTCAAGACACCGGACCAATGGCACATTAGAATTAGCACGTCAGCGAATTTCCAATTTGTCGATCGCTGAGAGACGCAGCTTGTACGACCATTTAAAGCATGATGCACAGATGTTTGGTTATGATTTGGGTAATGCTAATCCATAATTTAGTATAAAATTTATAAATGACTTTATGAAAAAAAAAAAAAAATGATGCTAACCCTTAAAGTATTACATCTTATCGGGACTTAACATTATGTGTCATAACACTACAACTGTGTTCAGGCAAGTTCACAATGTACATTTTGTAGAAAGAGACATCCACATTGGGGCACATCTGTGATCCTGTCACAGGGGGCTGCTATAATAACCTATTTCAGATGAATGTTGCCAAAGGCAGCACTATGTGAGGCCTAATGTTGCCAAAAGGTAACAAAAAGACAACACCATGTAAGGTCTAATGTTGCGGCAACACCATGGTGGGCCCACTGTAGCCTTGTAGCAACAAATTAGTATAAGAGTAAATAAATCCTGTCCTCTACAGAACAGGCATGGATTCTGGTCGTCCACTAATCAACATACTTTATTATTTCTCTGTCCTGAATAGGTTAAAGTACCAAGTGCCCCCCTAGGATAGGTTCAAGTCGGCCATCCATCCAGTGACCAGTTAAAATATTGAATTAATGTTAACAGCTGGTTGATCCCATTGATTCAACCAGATGACAATACCGATTCAACAACAAAAATAATATTCATGGCCACCGGGTGAGTGGCCATCCTAAACTATGTGACCGACTTTAGGTGAACCTACCCTTAAGGATTAAATCATAATATAATGTCATAATAACCCGTTAGGTACTGCATCATACCGAGGCTGCAAGGTTGGCGTGATACTCCTTATCTTACTGTGGTCGTAGATATTTTCACTGGTATAAATTTTCACGGAATTGATAAAAAGCCCTATTTCATGTGTATTTGAATTCACGGATTTTCAAAATCAATAATAACATTAGCTATTGCTATCCTATATGGTAGATATATTCACTATGGACATAAATTCGCGGATTTTACATTTCAGTGAAATCCGCGAAAATATGTACAGCGTAAAATAAACTATGACCACAGTATTTAGCATTGGTGATTAGCCTCACCTGGGCTGCATTCATGCATCGTATAATGCATTAAAGCAGTTTGCGGCCTTTAAATGGCTAGGTTTTGTACTAAAGGGAGACATACCCTCACTTCATGTTAAAGACTTTCAAATTGCCCTGTGCCTACCACTATGAAACCTTTCTCGTTTTTACATTAAGAAAGGTATTGCTCACTCTCACGGTCAAGTTATGGGTTATAATAAACTGTTACAGTAAGCAAATTATGCACTGTTTTGCTGTCAGGATTTGAAAATCACTCGGTGAAAGGTACAATAAACAGGTGTTCAACAGAGAAGGTGTGTTATTTTAATAGTTGAATGATGTGTTAGTTATGCTATAGAAACAGTGACCCATATAGTTATCTTATCCATCAATATGTCCATGCCCCTCCCCATTGATTTGGAAATAAAGATGTCATATATTGGTGCATATTTTGATCGTTTCTCGTGCTTTTGGCCACTTTTGACAAATAAAACTAGTCAGCAATATAGTATGCCATTATGCTTTTGTCTAGCCTATATAAAATGTACATTCTGGAAATGTATTAATTTTTGCACAGTACATATGTTCGCGCACCTATGTAGTGCGCGAAAATAAAATGTGCGCGAAAATTTTCCACAAACTCACTGTACCACCCAACCTGTATCTGCGCAAAAATATGATTGGGCGCAAAGGGATTTCTATGCCCTCTGCATGAAAATTTAGCTGCGCAAAAATATGTGCGTTTACAGTAATCTTTTTAAACGGTTGGGGCATCATCAATTATAATACCTTTTCTGCAAGTCGCACCTCGTGTATAAGGCGCACCCTGACTATGCCAGGCTCGTAAGGCGCACCTGGAGCTAAAGTGTGTTAATCCCACCTTTAGTATGAAATCCTCGCCTAAATGGCGCACAATGACTTCAGTCGAATTCTATAAGGCACAACAAGGATATAAAGGTACAATGCTAAAGGTTCACGAGAATTGGTCTGAGTGAGATAACCCTCACTCAGACAAATTTGAGTGAACCTTTACATTTTATCTCATGTTGTTTTAGTGACATGTGTTCCAAATTCCATTTGTTTGGCACAAAATAATGAATTGATCACAGGTTTTTTGGCCTTTAATGATGAAACATCTGCCGGTGAAATACGGGCTAGGGTTATTGCATGAGGGATGCAATATGGAGCTCCTTGGTTAAACCTATGGAGCTTCAGTATTCAACTTGAGATAAAGAACCATTCTATGGCAAAGAGAAAAAAAAAACACCTTCAAGGCGTAACCTGAGTAAAAATAGATCCTGTAAGGCGCAGGTGGAGAATACCCTTGTGTATAAGGTGCATGGCATAATTATACAAGGTTTTACGTCGGGTTATATTAAGTATTGCCACGCATCACGCTTCACGGTCTGGTGAATATGTCCTGGGTTTTGGAGGAGAGTCAAAAGTGTTCCAATTCCTATAGGACTCAGTATGGAGGCCTAGTGGAGCCGCCATTTTGAATTGCGCTGGTTGAGGTAAAGCCCACTGATAAAACATACCATGATGGGTACCTTGTCCCTGGTTAACACCCACTTCCAGGGACATGCTGGTCCCATCTTATCAGTTCTTATCAGTGTGTGTGGCTGGAACCAGCTCCAGACTAGCTAGTGGCCAATATATGGAGAGTGGAGGGGTAGCATATTAACGCTGGGCTATGCATCTTTCCAGAGAGAAAATATAGAAAATAAGTGAGACCCGATGCTGATCAACTTTGTTCATTTGTATTATGGTAAACTTTCGGTTCCACACTTTTATATCCACAATTGCATAGATATATAGTCCGGACAAGTGTGGTGAAGCATTCCGAGGAAGTGTGGAAAATGAGCATTGTAAATGGTAAATTTTGATATGATACTACAGATAGCCTAATCAAGGGGATGTACCCCGAACATTCCGCCGCCTGTATAGTTTGCTTGCATCGGAATGGAAAACGTACAGTAAATATCCCCTAAGATCAAGGGCGTTCCTCACAAAATAAAATTGAATGTGCAAATTATCAAATACCACCTAGTACACTTATTCTGGAACACAATTTATGTGATGTCCCATCTTTAAGCTACCAGCATGTTGATGGAGGAGTGCCTCTGCTTCTCTCGTGTGACGTCACAGCCTTGCTTCAGAACTGAAAGCCCCAGTCAGATGTTGAGTCAGCTGTAGTAGGCACCTGTATGCTGTACTACACATTTTACACAAATAGGCTTTTTACTCCAGGGTGTCTCTCTCCATAACACCAGTCCTACAACATACACACCTGGGCTTCCAGCAATGATACGCCTAGATACAATGGAGAACCCACATCCTACCTCACCTTCACACAAGGACACAGCACAGGTTAACATAATACCTTCAGTGGATAAGCAGGCTCCATCTTGGAGGAAATATGGGAACACAGAGGAGAGCAGCATCACAACGGTACAACACAGGAGCAAAGGGACCTTGAACTCTGACCCCAAGACTCACCTCAAGGCTGCCGTGCAATGTGTATCTGGAGGAATTAGTGAGTGTGTTAATATTATTGGGTTTAGTTAAGGAAAGATGATATTCAAAAATTATTGATTTAATGTAGTAAATATTATGATATAGGTTCTGTCATTTCGCCTGCAATCCCCCGGTGCAATCCCCTAGCTGGAGTTAGAGCCTCACGTCGTTTGTTGAGATTGAGTGACGTGTGCTACCCTCTGGAGGAATCCTCCAGGTATTGAAATTGAAATTGAAAATTTATTGCACGAATCGTCCCAAAGGGACGTTTTTCTGCGCACACATTTGTTACAGTAACGTTGAACAGGGATGTGGCTGGTGCTATAGTATGTCGGTGATTCCAATAAACATAACACTTATATATAATACAAACCAAGGCAATTTAAAGGCTGTTACCGTAATAGTTATACAGTTCAGGATACCCAAGGTAGTTGGGGTGATCAATTCATGTGACCTACTGAATCTGGTGCAATATTTTCTCAACAGCATACTTAAAACGACGTCGTGTTGGCAAGTGCTGGGTTTTATAAGATAGAGTATCCCATAATGTGACACCTCTATAGTAGGGGGATTTTTGGTAGAAACTGGTCTTAGCTCTGCGTTTTGCAAATTTAATTTTCCGATCACCCCGGGTCCTTACGGCTACCTGAACTTGAGCTTCACCGTTTACAGACTTTTTCCACATTAATACTAATAAATGGACATTCCTTCTATGTTCCAGAGTATCAATTTGACACTGCCGGTGTAGCTCTAATATGCTAATTTGTCTAACATGAGCACCCAAACAGATCCGTAGGGCATGGTTTTGTAGGCGCTGGAGTTTAATCAGTTCATAATTATGAGCACTACCGGTATAGAAAGAGCAGTATTCTACACTCGGGACAATCATTACTTTGTACACTCGGAGACTAATTTCTTTAGACATACACTTGCGTAATTTGCTTAGTTTATACACTTTATTACCCATTGATTTCTTTACTTTGGCCATATGTAACTTAAGGCTGAGATGATTGTCTAGTTCAACACCAAGATAGGTGTAACTTTGACAGCTAGGGAGCCTTATGCCATTCAGAGTTATGTTTGGGTTTCCTAGGGTTGATAGCCTGGTCTTGCTGCCATAGTACATGGTCATACTCTTGTCTGTGTTAATGGTCATATAGTTCTGATTACACCAGGCTCCCACTCTTTGCATATCGACCTGTAAGAGGCGCCTGGCTTCATTGGGGTCAGTATGGGAGGCATAAATTACTACATCATCAGCGTACATGCAATAATGGCTGTTTATGATGCATTCTGATAAATCATTTATAAACAGCACAAAGAGCAAAGGGCCTATGATTGAACCTTGAGGCACACCAAAGGCAACTGGCGATTGAGCAGACAGGGAGTTATTTGCCATAGTACCATGCGATCGATGGGCCAAATATTCCGTTAGCCATTTTTTGATTTTTCGGTGGATATTTAGCTGACAGATTTTGTGTAATAAAGTCGGGTGATGGACAGAGTCAAAAGCTTTACAATAGTCCAGATAGCATGCTACTGTGACGAGGCTATCATCTCTAGCATCATATAAATCTTTAACAACATTGAAAACAGCATCGGAGGTGCCTTTACCAGGGCGGAAGCCGAACTGAGCTTTGCATAGTATTTCATTTTCCTCAAGGTGGTCACTTAAGAGTTTATGGACTAATTTTTCAAGAAGCTTTCCTGGTAAGGGGAGCAGCGTTATTGGACGCCAGTTCTTTACACTCTGTAGGTTTCCCTTTTTGGGGATAGGTATTAATGTACCACAAGACCATGCATGAGGGAAAATACCTTCATTGAGGGAATTTCTAAATAGCATGGTTAGCTCCCATGTTAGAAACACAAGCGCATCCTTTAGTACAAGACTGTTGATACCTACTAGCCCGCATGATTTGTCTATGTTGATATCTCTTACAAGCTTTGATACACTTTCCTCATTAATAAATGAGGCAATATCCAGCTCATCTTCATCGTCAACAGGATTAAGGTCAGGTACTGGGATGTCAATTCCATTCGCCGGTAATTTACTAAAAAGGTCACTCCCTATGTTGGCAAAGTAATCGTTAATGTATTGGGCAGTACGATCTATAGGAATAATTTCACCAGTGAGCTCATTGACTAACTGTATGGTTAGATTCTTAGTAGTGGGGTTAACTAATTGATTGATCTCCCTCCAGAATTTGATAGGGTCCCCTTTAGATTGTTCCAACATATTTAAGACGAAGGTGCTTTGACTATTGTCTAATTGACGCTGGATCCTGTTTCTGACTCTGCGGGCTGATTTGAGTAGATCAGGATTTTTAGTAATCCTATGCTCATACAGTAGTAAATGACGATCATTAATTAATTCAACAGTTTCATCAGATACCCAAGGCTTTCTTTCTTTTTTAATAGTAAATGTCTTAATTGGACAGCTTGCGTCAAGATACTGAGTTAGGGACTTGTATATAAACTCCCATTGGATGTTTGGGTCAGTGCTGTTATAAAAATCTGACCAGTCAACATCACATAAGTATTCATATAAATCAGCTTTATCATAATTCCTATAGGACCTACCTGAGAAAGATCTCGGGTCGCCATCGTCTTTGGGCTTCTTTCTACAGGCTAGGACAGGATAGTGATCCGCTATGAGACAGTGAAGCGGTTTGCATATGCTAACTTTGTCGCAGTTAGTAATAATATGATCGATGCAGGTACCACCAGAAGCCGTCTCGTTAGGGTGGGTTATAAGGTCAGATTGTCTCTTTAGACTGAATTCTCTACAAATATCAAACAACTCAACAGAGGCATGACAATTTCTGTCTCTGGTATTAATATTAAAATCACCAACTAGCCACAGTTCATATCGATCTCTATCCGTCCTACTCAAAATGACTCTTAGTTTTTCAATAAAGACATCAACATTCTGTTCAGGAGCTCTATATATGTTAAGGATCAGTAGGTTCCTATATGTTGGTTTTTCTATCTGCAATGCCTGTAACTCAATGCATTCATGCATTATCTGTAAGTCATGCCTAACTGTACAGTATGGACTGAAAGATTCATCTATATAGGTCAACAACCCACCACCAATCTTATGTGTGCGATCTAGTCTAAAGATACCTTTATTTTCCCAGTAGAACAACGAGTTGTCCTTTTGAGCATCCCCCCATGATTCACAAACACATAATATATCACAATCAAGCCCTAGCTTTATGTCAAGCAATTTTTTCTTACTCAGACTGCGCACATTACATGTTATTATTTTTACCCCCTTATGACTGTCAATATAGGCCTGTGTATTCACCAGTTTTAGCCTTCTGGAGTCTGGGTTCATTTAGACAGGAGGGGGGAAATATACCCCGAGTTGTAGTACCAGGGGTATAATAGACAATAGCCGAGGGAGAAACTCAACCTAAGCCAATGCCCAGATAGGGGGGGTTAGAGTGTCTCCAATATGATGCAGGGGCTCCGCAACCTCGCATCAATAGCAGTTCATATCATCAGGAGAGTCTACCTTCAACGTGCAGTTAGTTACCATGGTTATCAGAAGGCATCGTAGTGTTAGGTCAGTCAGGATTCCATGGTAGGTAGGTAGGTACCTCATGGGCAGCGGATTACAGGTCGGGTGAGGTCGGCAGCAGGGGGTGATACACAGACAGGCGCTGGATCATATACCTAGTTAGGTATAAGTAGAGTAGGGATGACTTTAGCTAACGTGAAGAACAGGGTATTAGTTAGCAGATGTGCATGTTAAAGGTAAACAGTCAGAAACAGGTTGGGAGTGTTATGACAACAGGACATAGTTTGAGCACATCCAGAGTCATAGAATGGTGAAGTAGTCCTGATAAGGAGTCGCCAATCAAAAAGTGATTCTTTCATACGTTAACCAGTATAACTACTTAGCTGGTCCCTCCCTTGTCATTGGTGATGAGCTGTGCTGGTTCCTGTTGGGATTCGAAGTTAACGCCATTTTCTGCAGTTGGCACGGTATGTAGGACTGTATAGGTCGGTGTATAACCTACTGCATTCAGCGACTGAGGCACAATGCCGATTGGGGCCGCACTTGGAGTTGCCATCGGTGGTAGTGGGAGGCCTGTTTGCAACTCAGTCACGGACGGGTTGTCATTGAGTATATCAGTGACAGCAGGTGGAGGCGGTACCGGAGTGGCATTGGTATTAGCCGACTGTGCCTGTATTTCAGCTTGTGATCTCTCAAGGTTCCCTTTGGCCTTTCGCTGGGCTCTAATAATAGCACGACGCTCAGACAGTAACACCCCACATTTGTTCAGGCCAAAATATGTTCCGGCATTCCATTTGGTGTCTTCATTATATAATACGCCAGCACCCCAATAATAATCTCGAGTACTCTCCACAAGGTCCATATCATAGCTAAGGAGTTTGTCAGCAAGGTTGGGATGTTGCTCAAATTTACAACAGATGATCTTTTTCATTATGTCATGTCTGATAGTCCACCACCGGTGGCCAGTAGGGAAGAAGCATTTTTTGGACCATTTTTTCAATTCAAACGGACATGTTTCCTCTAGAATCTTGTCAGCATATTCCTCATAACCCCCATATAGTGCCTTATTGTGCGCAAATCCCTGTTCATTACACCAGTATTCACGTTCGTCACCTTCAAAGCCTGAACTAAGAAGTGGGCAGTATTTGATACTGGCTGAGTACATGTTTGAGAAAGGCGCTCGTGGGCCATTAAAAACTAGCCCGGCATTGGTGATTTTCATTCTTTCAGGGCCATTTTTGGGCTTTGATAGCATTGATTCACGTGCAGATTTCTCCTGTTCCTCCAGGTAGGCCTTAATTTCAACAGTCATTATTTCTGGGGGCAGCTCATCCAGTTGGTTGTGGTTAAACTGTGTGCCGTCTACATCCATGCCTTCATCATTAGTGGTTATCAGCATGGTGCATTTTTCACGGTGATATTTCGCGATTTCACGAAATTTCCAGCGAGTGCTTCTAATATAGTGGGGCTCATCACGATTGAAGAAGACTGGGCTGCGCTTCCCATCAGGTAGGATCTCAGGTCGGAGAGTGAGGCAATGTTCGAGGGCTCTGATCGTGGTAAAGGAAACAATGACCTTAGTGGTGCGCCCATCAATAGGTGGGGTATCTGAGGGGCGTAACCTATTAGTACGAATTATATCCTCGGCAGTGATGTCACCTCCCCTACAAGCTATAACAGAAAGTACTTTAGCTTTTAGGTCCTCGTCAGGATCTTCCACTAGACCAGCAATGATCATATTTCTATTTTTAGCAGCAGTGGCGTTTACTTCGTTGGACGTAGCTTGGTACGTTGGTTTGCCCGGATTAAGGCCGGGGGCTGATTGATTGCTACCTGGCAAGGGCCATTGTTTATTAGTCAAGGAGGCATTCAAGTTGATTAATTGTTTATGCGATTGGAGAGTGTCACGCGTTTCCTTTTTGAAAGACTCAAGCTCCTCATGACACCTCGTAACACCTGATGGTCGAGTCTATCTTATTTCCATAGTCCATATTTTCATAGTTAATCTACTCATAATATAGGGAATTAAACACTTGAAGCATTGGAAAATAAGCATTAATATGAAGGGGATGAAATGATAGAACATGGATAAATGGTGGCTCTAAATGCTCTAAATACAGAAAATTAGGCGAGACAAGTGAATATCACTGCCTGTACGTATATTAATATTATCTATATAAGAATTTCACTATAGTACCAACAATATCATTATCACGTTGGTTTCAGTGTACAGCAGTAAGAAAGTTATATCCAGGGGTCTGTTTCATACGAAAATATAAGCAAAAGCAAGAGCATAAACTTAAAATCGAATGGGTTAGTATACAGTGTTTAGCATGATACACCAGGGATCTATTTCATAAAAAAAGAAATTAGAAAAAATAATGTATAAACTTATAATATGATGGGACTGTAACAACCCCCGGTGTCTCACCTATCCACTTGATACAGGTGCAGGGGTGGTGATGTTGCTGATATACCCACTAGATACAGCAAAGACCAAACTACAAACATTCGGCCACCTCTACAAGGGAGGCTTCCATAGTCTCCTGGTGGAATGGAGGGTAAGTGGGCCCAGGGGGGTGTACAGGGGATTAACCCCTGCCACCCTGGGTGCTGCAGGAGAGAGCTGCTCATACTTCCTATGGCATGGAGTGTGGCAGGACGTGGTGAGAGGGTTAACAGGGGTGAGCAGGACTGAGCAGATGACACCTCTACATAACATGGCCGCAGGTAGGAGTCACCTTAGCCCTTTAAAAGTCCTAAATGTTTAATGGTTTATGCACCATCCCCATTGGACATCATCTCTACGGTCCCAAGTACCTTATCTATGTATTTTCAAATCATTAGATCTAACCATTAGGTCTAGGTCCTGCCCCCATTGCAAACATGTTCCATCGCCCCTTTTGAGATTTACAAACATAGCCCAAAACTTTTTCCCTATGGGACAAAGATGGCAAGATTGGCGTTATATCAAAAACAGAGTGGTACTCACAAAAAGACATTATGAAGTCTCAAGAGCCAAAATAGATATGTTTATCATGAGCTCATCTGTCATCATCTAATACCGGTAGGTTGTATTCCTCAAGCAATGTGAATGCCCATCAAGTCATCTGTTGATTAATATATTCTTCATGTTTATAAAACCAATACTTTTATTATCCAATGCAGAAGGAATATTTGAAGAAAAAAAAAGGATGACGTTTTACACATTGTTTTTTTGCAGGCCAGCTGACGGGTACTACGATCTCACTACTGATGACGCCTGTTGAGCTGGTTAAATGTCGACTTCAGGCTCTCCGGGAGGTGGCAGCACTGAACGCGGATAGACCACATAGCTCTTTCCCAACGTATGTACAAATCTTCAATTTCTTTATGATTGTTGACTTCAGGAAGACATGGACTTCACTGGCTTTTTTCAGTAAAATATTCTCTCTCATTTCTTTATTATATATTTTAATAGAATCTGATATCCATACAGTTAATACCATTTGCCAATTAATCTTTTTTTAGTTTCACATGAAGTTCATGAAGTGATATCTCACAAATGACTTTCAATCTAATCATAGTTTCCCAGAGGACACCAAGTTCGACTCAATCTTAGGGACGAGTCATTTACAGTATTGCCAGTTGGGGGGGCTTGATGGATTTTGGCAGATTGGCAGATTTTTTTCTGACCATTCACAAAAATGATCGCGACCCCCCACTAAGAACTGATTTTGCAAAATGACTCCCCCCCCCATATTTAGTTTTGACCCCCCCCCCCGTGTGAAGGGTGATTGGGTTTTGCCCCTCCCCCACCAAGGGACTCTTTTTCAAAATGACCCCCCCTCCTATATGTAACAACCCCCCCCCACCTGGCAATAAATGACTCGTCCCTTAATTTATCAAAATTGGTAAAATGGTTGATCAACATTGATATAACCGTTGACAATGTTGATTGTTTTTATCAAAGAGATGATAGCCTTCTCTCTTTTCTGTTTTTCAGTCCATTTCGTTTTGCACTGCGAATATACCGCTTGGATGGTATACGTGGGATGTACACAGGGTTTGTTGGCGTCTTTGCCAAAATGGTGCTGGGTTTTGGTGCCATGTTTGGCACATATGATCTTTTTCGGACTTATTTTGCTAAAGAGGGACAGACAAAGGACCAAATAGGTAAGGGCTCAAATTGTTTCACAAAGAAAGATGTCATTTTTGCCAATGCAAAATAATTGTGAGTAAAATTATCACTAGAAATAAGTCAATTTACACAATCCACATAATTATTTCATAAAGTTGCTATTTTACCAAAGTCAATTTGTTTGCCATTTTTAATCAAGAGGAATTAGATCAGCCCTCTGATATGCCATTTAATGGAGTTCAATTAAATTTTGCATTTTCTTCTGGATGCACCAGAATGCCTGTTTTCATCTGTTTTTTTTTTTCCTAATCCAATCTGCTCTGGTGGGACACCTACCTAAAAATTCAATTGAAAGACTTTCATACAGAAAAAAAGGTTACGTTGAAAACCGTTTTTACGTTGAAACCAGTTAAAAACCATTTTTATGCTGAAAAACGTTTTTATACGTGTCTTGGACATTAATAGAAACTTTTTTTGTGCAAAAAGGGTAATAGCTTTATCTTTATCCAGGTGACCTACGGCATATGGTGAGTGGGGCAGCAGCCGGGGTGGCCTACTGGGGGGTGGCCTACCCCCTGGACCTGATCAAGGTCCGTATGCAGGTGAATGGTCACTCAACAGGAAGAGGGACATTCTTCAGGCTTTGTCTACAGGCCTTACGTACAGCAGGTATGTTCTTCAGTGGAATTTGATTATATTGTTCTAAATGCATGTCATAGATCTACGGGTAGTTTAGGTCTAATTAGTACTGGTTTAGGAGAGGTATATTGTGGCTAAACAATATCTGCGTGTAAGCATCATAATTTCTAATTATCTATTTCTTTACCGTGGTTTTAGGCTTACTGCATTAAGGGCAGTCATCGAGTTTAGTATTGCCTTTACCTTGTATGAGCGGATACAGGCTAATCTGCTCAATCTAGCATTGACAGAATGACACCTTTAGTTATCTATATTATCTTATAACATCTTATATATCCATAGGCAATTGATTTTTTGGTGTATGCCTAATGTAAGATCAACACAGACTTCAGACAATGATTTCTAAATGACATAATCTAAGTTGCATGAGTAGTACACTTATTCATTAGGTTATGCCCCAGAATGATGCCTACCTTCTTACTATATTGCTTACTATAATTTGCTCATAGTCTCTCCTACCAGGTGGCCTGTCCTAGTATATCATATTGCCTCGGTGTGACATGCTTAGATTTACTGCATTCATATAAACCTCAAATAGGCCTATGTGTACTCATCAAATATATATATATATATATATATATATATATATATATATATATATATATATATATATATATTGATCTTAGATTTAACAATTAATTATCACTGGTAGTTAACATATTTACTTTGACAGTTTCAATGCAACTTTATACCATTCTGACATGCGTGATGAATGGACTGTGATGCAAGAAAGCCCACATTTGTTTACCAATGCTGCAATGCGCTCTCGTTCTTCTTGTTGTATTCAGAATGGAAGAGTTAAGAATAGGTAGCTGAGCAGGGCAATAGTCCCACATGATTATAATGATGTATTATGGCTGAACCATGTATAATGTCAACGTCAGAAAGGGTTCTCGGAGAGATCAAAGAGCAGGATATGCAGATGTCGAGTGACATGGAAATTACATTGTACCTCTCTTCATCATAGTAGCTCCTTGTAATACATACTTGTCGCTATCTGGAAGTCCATTGCAGAGGCTTATCTTCTAAAGGTCACTTTGTATCATGCAATGAATCTCTTGCTTAGAAATTATGAGAGAGAGGGAGACAAGGAGAGGAGGCAGGCAAACAGAGACTGGGACAGAGATAGAGAAAGAGAGCCAGGGACAGAGATAGAGAAAGAGAGCCAGGGACAGAGATAGAGAAAGAGAGACGATAGATAGATAGACAGACAGACAGACAGACAGATAGATAGTTATAGATGGGTAGATAGAGAGATACATAGATAGATAGATAGAGAGAGAGAGAGATAGAGAGAGAGATAGATAGATAGATAGATAGATAGATAGATAGATAGAGAGGGCATGTACAAAGAAAGGAGGAAAGGGAGGAGAGGGAGAAGAGGGAGGAGAGGGAGGGCGTTTGCTCATCATCTTTTACATTGTGAATGTCACCTACAACATTTCTCACGAAATAGCGTTTAACATGCCTATAGTAGTGTCTACCATTAGGGGGGCAATGTCTCTTTTAAACCAGTACTAATCCAGCTTATTCTATATCATGCTGTAGAAATAATACAAACCTAAACTTAAAGATTATAAATTGAT
This sequence comes from Acholoe squamosa, assembly GCA_949317995.1. Classification (NCBI taxonomy): domain Eukaryota; kingdom Metazoa; phylum Annelida; class Polychaeta; order Phyllodocida; family Polynoidae; genus Acholoe; species Acholoe squamosa. The sequence continues at coordinate 20,733,881 of OX439040.1, forward strand.
CACTACTTTATTACTCACTCCTCCACATGTGAATAGATAATATCTAATCTTATAATACTGTATTTCTTCACCCCTCCAGGTGTAAAGGGCATGTATCGTGGGTTCAGCCTGACTGCATTGAGGGCAGTGATTGCCTTTAGTATTACATTCACCTTGTACGAGCGGATACGGGCTGAGCTACTCACACTAGCGCTGACAGAATGACACTTTCGTCACTTTTATGTCATTTAATAAATTATGACTATTCTAAATGAATTTGTGCGATAGCGATGATTTGTATATATTTATTTTACTTAATAAAGTATATTAAGATGATGATATTACTTTCACGTGTCTTCTTGTCATTTCAAATACATTGTAATTGATATCCTATTTAAGAGGTATTTTCGATAGGGGCCTATTGCTGAGGATCTGATATAATAATGATATGGGTGGCATAATCTGATGCCCCCCCCCCCCTCCAAAAAGAAAAAATACAAACTCACAAACCTGAAAAAAGTTTGTTGGTGCCACAAACCAAATTCTCCCCATTGGGTTGATGCTCCAATCCAAGCAGTAATGATTATGGTTGTAATAGGTGTGTCTGTAAAGTGGTGCCACCTATATTGATATGTGTAACGTCATCTGGTGGACAGTTGGGGAACTAGGAACTGCGGTCAGGTATTGTTTTAATACTGCCTCGACTTCCAACGTTATTGGTTATCTCTGTGCTATATGTTTGATTTAACTGGGTTATAAACCAATATTTCCAATAAAGTATTTATATTCATGTTAACTATACGAATACATGTAGTATGTGTGCATGATAAGCAATATCTATTGCTTATCATGCACACATACCTTAAGGCCATAATTTTATTGCACTATAGCATACATAGCTACCACTCAGGGCTGTAGGGCTGTGCTGTCATATATACGTTTTGATTCTGGACATGTAATCTAAAACCACACTAAAAACTCAATATTCAATGTTGCTTGTTTCCGCTACCTGAGAGAACAGGTAACTAACCCTATAGCACAGACCCAAATACAACGTACCTTTCTGAAGGACGTCCGTGACGTCACGTCACGAACCCTTCTGTATGCACCCTACTACACGTACTTCAGTCATCACGGCGTTCACTCATCTGGAACGAACCTTTATTAAAAAAATACAGTCGTGCTGGATGAAAATAGTTGTGACATTGTCGTGACGGCACGGCATCCAAATCCGTTACAACATGTACGTCATCCAAACGTGTCCGCTCAGCGTTTCCAACCCTTTAACGGTCGGATAGCGCATTATTTTATTTTCTATAAGACGTCGTTGGTTGCAGAGTGACGAGGTAGTGACTTCTCATGGCTGCATGAGTGTATCATGCCTGCTGCATCGGGTCGATACACTTAGATAATAGACAACATCGAGACTGTCTGTTGTCCTACAATGCATGGATGCATCTGAGTGCATTATAGGATTACAGGCAGTCAAGATGTGAAGAAGCAGTTGTCTATTGTCTTTATAAAACATTGTACATTTCCTTCCAATCTGTCAAGTACCCAATCAAGGTATTCCTAGACCAATTAATGGCACTTGACTGTTTTACAGCTATGGTGACCTTGTTCAGGCGTGCACTGTACTGCTATAATGCACTCAAGGTCATTTCTATCGTGCAGCAGAGCACTGCCAGCTGTTTTATAATGCTCAATAGAATGGTGCATTATAAGAATAATAAAGGGACATGAACCTACGTGTATTCTGTGTTCCTTAACCCTGTAAGTGTCGCTACTATATAGAGACTGCACCAATCCCTTAGGGCGTATCGACCCCATGAGGTCGGCACGCTGCCTTCATACATCATGACGACTAATGGGTATGATTTATTGATGCCCTATATATATTAGCCTTTATAAGGTTAAGGGGTTGGTTAATTAAGGATATTGTATACCTCCACCCATATATAATTTCATGAATTTCCATCAGATTCATATATTACACCTTATTTTGACCATACATTTTATTTATTTCAGTTTCCTGGCAGTAGAGGGTCGGTTCCTAGGGACGGAATGCTGATGGATCAAAAACTGACATGAAAAAAACGTTTTTATTTCATAAAGCATTCTTTTCCTAGCGACTAACCTTCTAATGCCAGGAAAGAAATAACATGTGTGGTCAAAATGAGGTATGATATAGGAATCCCTGATGCAAATTCATGAAATTATATGGAATTGAATATTCACAAACTGTAAAAATGCTGGGGGGTATACAAGGTCTCTAGAATGGATCTTCCTCCTTGTATATATCGTACTGATAGTGCCTGGACGCATATACTGATATAGCATTTCTCAACTCCATTACCTCTCTATCCCCAGCGACTATTCAAGACCGCTGTTTTTCCATAAGCCCGACACTTATAAATACATGTACATATAATACAGAGCAGTCATTCTATTCTAAGTAAAGCTGCACAATAGCCTGCTACTTAATCTATTTCTGGTAGATGGGTTCTGATTTCTATCAGGACCCATTCAAACACTGTGGCCGGGGTTATGGTTGTAATTAAGATTACGGGGTTCTTGTGTAAAAGCCTTCACCGATCCTTTTCAAATTTTCAAGAAACATCGAAGCAGGCGGAACAGCATCTCAACCTTATCGTTTATAGGACATGGTATAGTACATACGATAAGCAATCATTCTGCTATATAACTTTTGTCCCAGAGAAAAATGAAAAAAAAAACTTTAATCAAGCCAAGTGGAGAGGAAAAACCAGTCATATGCGTAGTACTTAACGGTCGCCCTCTGATCTTTACACTGCCGAAAACTCAGTGTGTGACTACTATGTATTTTACTACATATGATTACATGTATCAATATTGGATACCCACCCCCTCGTTCCAACCCCTCCCACAAAAATAAAGTTAAAAAAAACAAACAATATAGGGCCCAGTGCACATACGATATATAGTCGAATTATGGGGATATCTCTGGGGATATCTGACAGTCGTGAATATATTCGTTGTGACAATATATCGAGACCATGAAATGTGTTGAATGATGACTTGCAATTGTAAGTACTTTCTTACCATAGGCGAGTGGAGATGTGGCCCCTCATGGAACAATCATCCACTTTCAGGGCTGGTGTAAACTGTATTTTACATGGGCCCTGGGCTGGTGTAAACAATAGTTTCTCGCCACTGTTAGACTAGCGTCAACTATAGTTTACACAGAATAATGATTTCACAATATCTTTTGAAGCAATTTTTTTTCAATTCGAAAGCACAATTTTGTAAGTGTCAAATAAGTAGGCCGAAAAATGTTGTGGTCAGGTATCCCGACCGACCTTCGCTCTTTGGCCTAATTGTACTTCATTTCTTCAAGTACAATTATTGAATTAAAGCTTACGCTATTGGGAAGACAACTACAAATAACCATCATATTTACAGTTGCAAAGAGATCATAATTTTTCTAAAATACATTTCTGCTGAAACATTATACTTTTGGGCAGCCAACGCTTAAGAAAAATCAAAAGAAAAAAAATCGGACCTGCTTAACACATTTTTTGGGCCTATGTTCCTGAACACAAGAATTCTTTTATGCCTTACGGTGATCAAAAATGGCATAGATGTTTTTTTCTGAGGCAGGTAGTGGCACCTCCAGGCAGCACTGCACATGTCCTGAATGTAGGGCTTTAGTGTGACGTCATTTTTTTTCATTTATTTATTTATTTTTTTTTTTTTTTGGGGGGGGGGTCACTGCCCTTCTGGCTCCTTGCCAAAAGGTTGTGTCAGTATTGAAAGGGTTGATTGATCTCTCCCTGACTCTCTGCCTCTGGCTGGATACAACCCTCTTTCTCCTACACCCCTGGGACCTGGTTAGATTCGTACTTTCTCTACCTCTCCTCATCTCATACATTACACAATAACAGCAGGATTATACCCCAAATTATTTTGATCATCAAACATTTTTTATGTCTAAAATGTAATACCAAATCCACATATCACTTTTCCCCGGAGTTTGGAATCATTCTAAATGCGCTGGATATTGTCATTCTTGTCCACGCAGTTAACAAGAGAACAGCGCAGAGAGAAGGCCGCAGTTCGGATCAAAACCGGACATGAAGTTCTCGTCAAATGAAGGAACCTTTGTCTTAAGGTAATTTTCTGAACGTAAAAAGAAACTGTATACTTGAGGCAAATGCTTTCTGTATGTGGAAAGATCCTGGACTGCTCTCAATTTGATGACCATACTTGAGGAAAAGTGGGTGCAGGTTTCAATCATTTTCTCATTTCCCATCCAGGAAATGAACATTTCTAACACCCACCAGTGAAAACCCAACAAAGAATGCCTATATGAGGCCTTGGATAAAAAGAAGATTAAAAAAAAATCCGACTTACCAACCTCAACTTTTTGGACCATGTTACCGGAAACACAGCTTTTTTGGGACTTATGCACAGGTGAACTTGGTATGCAAACCAGATAAACCACATATATAGTTGTGGATGTTGTAAGACTTACTGTAATAACTCACGAGGAGAAAACCTTGATGGAACTTTGTGGCCGACTTAACACCCATGATCTTTATTGCCAGGTGAGGGGGGGGGTGGTTGATGGATTTTGGCGGATGGGCAGATTTTTTTCCTACCCCCCCTCCACCACTATGACAAAAATGATCGCGACCCCCCCACAAGAACTGATTTTGCAAAATGCCCCCCCCAAAAAAAAAGAAATCGGATACACACAAGGAATGATGCGTCACAATGGGTATTTGAATTGCCCATATTTAGTTTTGACCCCCCAGTGTGAAGGTTCATTGGGTTTTGCCCCCCCCCCCAACCAAGGGGCTCTTTTTCCAAATGATCCCCCCTGTATCTAACAAGCCCCCCACCACCTGTTAATAAATGATTCGACCCTTATAGACATGTACTTGGAGAAGGGGTCTTAGATCTGTGCACTAAGCCCCATTGAAATCGCAGATCGTGTCACCCAGTGAGTGAGAGCACATCACCCATTTAGCCCGGTCGTCATAATGCAGCAATGGATGCTGTCGATAGTGGAGGCTCTACTACGCGCTTTTTTGCTACATTCTCATGAAATGTTATTGCTATAGTGCCTAAGGTATAGGGTGTTGGCATTCCTATATTGTAAACATGAGATTCAAAATTGTAAACATGAGATTTCAGGGGTCATTTCATGGGTGATCTCTCTCCTTGTGTGCCATATTTACAAACAAACCTGTACCTACATAGACTCTGTGGGAGTTCAATATATAAACATCAACACTGCAAAATATAAATAACAACACAGCAGTCACACAGATCGCAGGGTCTTGTACTGTAAAAATCCAACCTGTCTGATATTGAATTGCAGAGACTTATTAGAGTGAAAGTCTGCAATGTTTACATTAGACCAACTGGATTTAGTAAACAAAAACATCTTTTTTCAACAAAAACATGCCCGAGATCACCCACAAACCCTTCCCCACATAAACAAAATGGCTCTGTCAACATTCAATTTCTACACTGAAAGAATAACAAATATCACCATATAAACTGTGTTTGTGTCTCCTTTCATGAGAATAGCTGCGATTCTCTGGGAAAATCGTGTAGTGGAGCCTCCACTATGAATGGTCACGATCCATAGATACTACCGCATTGGCAGCGCTTTATAAAGAGATTAACATTGAGTGTTTATACAGCAAGACACTTTCCGTCACTTCCGGGAGCGCCCAAACAGGAAAGAGACGACGAGGGGAGTTTCATCAACGTGATGACCTGTCACGTCTTCTTTTACACCTGTCAATGTACTCACCATTTATTTATCTGTTTAAAACCCCTACTCTCTCTCTCTCTCTCTCTCTCTCTCTCTCTCTCTCTCTCTCTCTCTCTCTCATGGCCCTAGACCCCTACATTCGACATGGTGGAATGGTCGTTTCTTAAAATCAACATGGGACATGACAATGTTAGTGACATGTGACAGAGCCATTTCATAAATTTGGCATGTGACATGCAGCTAATAGTGACATGAAAAATAGGGCCAAGAGAATATATCAGCTATACAAATGTACAATGTACTTAGAATATTTCAGAATGCACCTTTTGGCCTCACAGTTTTCAGAATTTTCTTGGGAGGATGCCCCCAGACCCCCTATTTTCCAATGATAGAATGTTTTCTTTCAACGTGTCACTTTTTTCATGGCTGGACTAGTACCAGGTACATCCGTGATTTACATTATCCATGAACTTGACCATACCCTTATAAAATAAGCCCCATAAGCCTAATTGTATCAGCTATGTCAGTTACACCAAAGACATGGGGTTTCATTTAGTGACATGGGGCATTGCCATTTCTTAAAATTGACATGTGACATGGTGACCCCATCAACCCCCCCCCCATCTCTCTCTCTCTCTCTCTCTCTCTCTCTCTCTCTCTCTCTCTCTCTCTCTCTCTCTCTCTCTCTCTCTCTCTCTCTCTCTCTAAGTAATAGGCCTATAAGACATCTCTAGCAGACGGCATTTGTCTCGGTACCATGGCAACCCGCAGCTGTTTTCCCGCCACGCGATCCCTTTTTCTTCTGCCGCCCCAAGATTATCATAAGCCATGCGGCTGGATCACGGGGTATCGGTATGCGACTCTGTCATTGGGCTTATCTATGTTGTTCCCGCATCATGGAAGGTCGGATCCGATCCTGGGGTCGCAGGGGGTATAGAGGGAGATGAAGGGCTTTAGCGAGGACGTCAAGTGACGTCATGGACGTACTGGAGCATGACGTACGTACAAGCCGGTCGTCGTGTACAATGTGCCCCGCCCCCTCTATTAAACCACTGGACCTGGTGTCACGCCGGGTGTTTTGTTGCTGGAAGGGGGGGGGGGTACTCTTCAGATATACTGCACTATGTGGAACAGTACTAAAGTACATCGCTGAATGTTTGGTGACTTAATTACTATGAAGGTATCATCATAACCCATTCAATGACCAATTTCAACTTGATTTGGATGGAAATAATGCCTTGTGACACTTTCTTTTTCTTTCCATTAATCCAGTTGCGTCTAATTGATGAGAAACACTGGCACTAGAAAAATAGTGAATTCAACCAAAAAGAATCGTTTACTTTTAATAGATTGAATGATTAAATTCAATGGGATGCCTACATCTAAGGAATGCATCAAACTCATATAGATGGCATGATGCATTAATAACTCACTATGTCTGTATTCATGACAAGCATGCAGTCACAGTATTGTTCCCAGGTTGTTCCCTCGTGGTCCATGCAGGAATTGATACCATGATCATGCAATATGTGACTCGGACATCACAATGGTCGTGATCCCACAACTCTATCTGTAACAGTGTTAAGCAAGCCAAATGATTTTGTCCCTAAAGCTGCCCCTCACAAATGTTAAGGCTAACGTGTTTTGTTAACATTTTCAGGAAACCAGACGACATTTTCCCTCTGGTTCTGACGACATTCTCAGGAACACAACTCATAATCAACTCTGGTTGCTATTATAGGACCTGACAAAGGGTCAAAATACATACTAACATAGCAATATACTAGAAAAAAAGTCACATTTTCTTATGTTTTCTTTTCTAATAAGTCCTGATACTAATTGGGATTAGAAAATAATATGAATAATACACCACAAATATCAGCTGCACATGTATGATGTAGGGCCTAAATTCTGAATATCTTTAAGATGTTGTATAAATGCATTAATGATTTTGCCGGAGGGGATGTAGATTTTTTTCATTATTTCTTTTATAAGGGTTTTAACACCTTTTTCTGGTGCATTTACTGTTGAATTCAACATTCAGATGATTTCTTTTCAGGGAGGAGATAAGCCTGATCGTTTTCTCATCACTGCTGCTCACAAGAATGAACGGAGTAGGTGCTGAAGCTAACAGCAATGTCCTCTTGTGGGCCACTATCTCACCGCTGAGTCCTTTGGTAGCAAGATCAATGCCGCAGGCGGGAGCATGAAGAACAAGCAACTGTGGACCCTTGAGCATGTCAACAAGCCCAGTGATATCGAAGTCAACATCGACTACTTGAAAAGCCACCTGGGTCGTTACCTGACCTGTGACAGAAAGGGCAATGCCAAATGTGAGGAGGAAAATAAAAGTTCAACCCGACACCCAGCTTGCCATTGAATATTGCACCTCAACTGGATGCTGGGCATTCAAGAGCAAGCCACATGGTCTATACTTTGGTGGCCAGGAGGATTTTCTCAAATTTGACACCAAAGTGGAATGGTGGACGGTATGTCTAGCCATCCACCCCCACGTCAATGTCAGGAACACCAACAAGAAGTATGCCTTCCTTGACGTAAAAGTCGATCAGATCCACTTGGAAAAGATCATCCCTTGGGGCAATGACAGTCTAATCACAATGGAATTCAGGGAAAAGGAAAGATAATATGCTGTCAAGGTTTGCAACAACAAATACCTGGATTATGATGGCAATCTCCCCCTAACCCGGCCCCCAACTGCCTTTTCAACATTGAAGTCATATTGGGTCAGTCGTCCAGACTTGCCCTCAAGGCCGATATCTTAGTGCTCAGGACGAACGGCTGTGATGAAATGCAAGACCAAAAAAGACCGGCCCAACTGTGTCCAAGGATGAGATATTTACCCTGGAAGACAGCTATGCACAGGTGTACATCACTTCTTATAACGGCCACAAGGTGTCCACCAAAAAAGGTGAGAGTTATACCATAATATCATATTCTGTACCTGTAAGGTCCTACAAAAGATCTCTCCCCCCTCTCTCCTTTCATTCTTGTGATGCATTAATTACTCACTAGTGCTGTATTGATGCTTGATAATGACAAGCATGCAGTCACAGTGTTGTTCCCGGGTAGTTCCCTCATGTTCCATGCAGGAATTGATACCATGATCGTGAAATAGGACATCACAATGGTCTTGATCCCACATATCTATCTGAACCAGTGTTAAACAAGCCAAATTATTTTATCCCTAACTCTGCCCCTCACAAATCTAAAGAGTAAATTGTCATATGTGTATATGTAGGTAGGTTAGGAGGTATGTGCTACTCTTTGAAATGTTATTATGCAACTTACAGGTGTTGTTTGATGGGGTAAAGTTTAGTAATTACCAAACACTCTGTGTGCACTGGAACGGTATTTAAGGACAAGGCACTGAACATGACATGCAGCAAAATATCTCTCAGTTCAAGAATATCTAATTCATCTCTTAGCACATTGATATAAAATGTTCAAACTATCACCCAGGCTATCATTTGAAATTCATGATTTTTATAATAAATTGACTATAAAAGTATTAATTCATCCTTAACTTCTGCCTGTGATTATATGGAGAGCTTCACCTCGGTCCAGGAGGGACCCCTGCCAATTGGTAGAGCCAATCTACCTTTAAATATTACTTCAGCTACAATGTTTGTTCGATTTTGAGCACCAGGGGGTTTATGTGAGCACTCCATATCATTTCTGATAGATTAGTAACATTTTTTACCACTCCATGGTGCTGCAGTGCTGTACATCCTCATTGGTCTACTATTGCACCCTACTATGAGGTCAAAGTGAAGGTCTAATCAATTGGCTTGTAATTAGTCAGAGGGCAGCACCTCTCAATGGGACACCTGTCTCAGACTAGCCCTTCCACCATATCTACATAGGTGACATTTACTGGGAAAAGGGGTCTTAGAACCCCTGCACTAAACCCCATTTTCGCAGATCGTGTTATTTGGTTGAATCAGACAAAGGAATAGAGTGCAGAAATTATTTTGAAAAATTAGTGTGAAATCACATGGAGCCAGCCAGTACAAATTGAGTACGGATTTAAAATCAATTTGATCTATACTCCAACCTGAGGGGCCCTAAGATGATTCATACTGATTTTCTTGATATCCGTTGGACTACCTACAATATGGTTTCTTTCCTATACCCTAGTCGTGGTACATTGACAGGTTGAAAGTTAGTCATGCATCCAATATAATTGTTCAAAATGGCAGTACAGTATCCCTTGTAGCGATAAGACAATCAACTTTGATATTGGTAATTCTGTCTCATATAATTGTTTAGACCAGCAATATTACCTGGATTTGGTGTAATAAGTTAAAGGGGGGCTGGCATGGGAAATTAACAACATGGGTACCCATTCAAACAGCGATCATAAAATCGCGGGAACCAGCGGAAAAATCGCGACGCCCTGATTGGTCAAGGGGTGATCACGTGACTTTTAAATGTGGGCATGCATTACCATGCCAGGGCCCCTTTAAAGGGGGAAAACAAAAGAAATGATGACATCTCAATACACATATGTATGACAATATATTACAAAACACATACAATTTTACGATGCACATTATACATAATTTTACAATTATTTGGGAGTGACCCCCCCAGCAGAAGGACCCCCCAGCAAGGCACCAATGTGGCTTGCCCCCTCTATGTCTGCATTCAAAAACCCATTTTCCATGGATGGCTACCTCTGAGCGCTTCTGACATGATACTGTGACAGTCGTGACGACCACATCCATATGTTTACAATGCAAACTAAAATGATGAAAATGACATATCATATCATAGTCGTTAGTTACGGAAGCCATATGTGTGTACTTCCTGAGTTAAACCACTAAGGGGTTTTGCATGGGAGGGTGGGGGGATCGCCGGGAGATGATTTCCAAACGCAGCCAGAGCCATATTAGCATCCGGGCCTGCTGCATGGAGCAGGGGGCCGGACTTATTAATGCGGCCAGCTCTCTGTCAGTCACCGGCAGTGGTCTGAGTCAGACACCGCCACCACCGCCACCACCAGCGTCTCTGCTGCACCACCTATGCACCACACCACCACCATAGGGGATAAATAGACGGGGCGAAACGCCGGCTAGCAAGCAGCGAGTGAGACGCGCACGGACAGGGAACGTAGAAGGGTGTCTCTAGTGACTGGGTCTTAGCCATATAAAGGAAAGAAGCAGACGAGTTTGGATTTAGCAGTAATATTAATCAGTCCCCGTCGACCAGCCGGAGCGAACACGCCGGTACTGTACGGAGCAGGACACCAAGGAAGCAATAGCCTACTGGAGGAAGGTAACACTGGATATTTTATCATCATTTTCACTGCTTTTGTTGTGGAATCACAGAGTTTGGCATTGCCAGTGGTCTCCTGTCGTCAGACACTGAGATTGACAACGTGAACGTAAAGTGAATAGACGCTGTGGGCAACGGCGACGTGTTTTGTTAACATTTTCAAGAAACTAGACGACGTTTTTCCTCTGACAACCTTCTCGGGAGCAGAACTCAGAATCCACTCTGGTTGCTGACAAAGGGTCAAAATACATGCTAACAGAGGCAATATATTTGAAAAAGTCACATTTTTATGTTTTCTTCTCTAATAAGACCTAATTGGGATATAGACTGGAAAGTGATATATCACACATGTGATATAATGTGTGATATATACTATTTGTAATTGTAGGGCCTTAGTAAATCCTGAATAACTTTCAGATCTTGTATATAAATGCATTTTGCTGTAGGAGATCTAGATCTTTTCTGATAAGCTTTTAACACATTGTGTTTTTCTGGTGTATTTACTGTTTAATTCAAAATTCAGATGATTTCTTTTCAGTGAGGAGATAAGTCTGATCATTTTCACGTCACTGCTGCTCACAAGAAAGTAGAATGAACGGAGTAGGTGCTGGAGCTAGCGGCGATGTCCGCTCGTGGACCATAGGCCTTGTGGGACCCAGTGGCCACTATCTTACAGCCGAGTCTTTTGGTTGCAAGATCAACGCCTCGGCCGTGAGCATGAAGAAAAAGCAACTGTGGACCCTCGAGCATGTCGACAAGCCCAGCGATCTTGAAGTTGACACCGTCTACTTGAAAAGCCACCTGGGTCGTTACCTGAGCTGTGACAAAAAGGGCAACACCAAATGTGAGGAGGATAATAGAAGTTCAACTGACACTCAGTTTGTCATTGAATATTGCACCTCGAGTGGACGCTGGGCATTCAAGAGCAAGCTGCATGGTCTATACTTTGGTGGTCAGGAGGATTTTCTCAAATGTGACACCAAAGTGGAATGGTGGACGGTACGTCTAGCTGTCCACCCCCATGTCAACGTCAAGAACACCAACCGCAAGAAGTACGCCTTCCTTGACGTAGAAGCTGATCAGATCCACGTGGATAAGATCATCCCTTGGGGCAATGACAGTTTAATCACAGTGGAATTCAGGGAAAAGGAAGGAAAATATGCTGTCAAGGCATGCAACAACAAATACCTGGATTATGATGGCAATCTTACCCCTAACCCCGCCCCCAACTGCCTTTTCAACATTGAAGTCAAGTCGGGTCAGTCATCCGGACTTGCCCTCAAGGCGACTGATGGCCGATATCTTAGTGCTGAAGGAAGGCCACCTGTGATGAAATGCAAGACCAAAAAGACCGGCCCAACTGTGTCCAAGGATGAGATATTTACCCTGGAGGACAGCCATGCACAGGTGTACATCACTTCTCACAATGGCCGCAAGGTGTCCACCAAACAAGGTGGGTGTGGAGCATTCTATTGTATCTTCATAAGATTATATTCTGTACCTATCTCGTCCAATGCCCCAAAATCTCCCCTATATCTCCTACATCAAAAATATTGGGATCTGAAGTGATGATGAGTCCCCCAAAAGCAGAGAGTTTGCCATTTTTGCTAATTTGATGCCACCTGTCCCTCCCCCAGCAAATATTCAACATAATTATAACTGATGCTTTGGACTATAGTCTATCGTATTTCACAATAATATTGAGACTTGGGCAAGGTGTGATATGATGTCAGAAGACACAGCAACAGACATTCTATAAATAGGTTCCAACAAATCTGCCCCTGGGGGTCTAATTTTTTAGTAGATCCCGGCAAGTAAGGATAGCAAATTAGCATATTGTACAAATCCTGCATGTAGAAAAGTAGTATGGTAAAACATTGATCTCCACATGTAGCTATATGAAAGCATGTAGATATGTGTGGTACATGCATAGCTTCAATAGGAGGGTGTATAGGAACACGCCTCCCTGTAGTATATAGCTATGCCCAATATCCTCGCATGCATCCATATTTAAGCAGTGCTCTAGGGGGAATAGAGTAATGTACCTCCTCTAACCTACCCTCAGTACTCAGTTCAAGTCTTCAGTATGGTTCACCATATACCTAAGGCATTAATGTCAATATCAATGCCTCCATTCATAACTCATTGCGAAGCCTAAACATGAATCACCTATCAGTAATGTTGCAAATTGAGTCCTCTGGACCAGGCATGGTTTCAATATGGACTATCATCATGATATCATAATTGCCGAAAAAGGCCCTGGAATATGGAAACGCCATCCCATGGCTGCTATGAAAATTGCCTTCATGCACATGCATATCTGTTATCAATTAGCTTTATAAACTGTTATAAGGCACATGTACTCAATAAGGTATGTATTCCATGAAATAGAATCGATTATTTCTAATTATATCATCAGATTAAGTGATGATGCACGCATACAGATTACTGTTCACAGATATCATGGAATCTGCTTGACAAGTGTACCATACGTTTATACCCTCTGCCAGACCCATAAAGGTTAAATACACCCTCCCCCCCATACAGGTATATAAGAACAGGGTGGTATATAAATAACCCCTTCCAGCATGCTCAGACCCATTGAACCTCTCTATAAGTATATGAACCACCACACCCTACCCAGACTCTATATCTGTAGTAATCCCAGACCCACTGACTTCTGGCAAAGTCTCAAAAGGTACACAAAGCAGGGGGTATAGGGAGTTCAATAGTAATTACTATGGACCTGAGACAGTTATACTAGCAATATGTGGGCAGTGTATAAATTCTCCATCATTATACCAGACACAGTATAGCTCCAGTTGGTTTGGATGCTCTGACATAACCCTCATGGGTCATCTATCACCGAGTGCAGTATACAGTGACGAATCAGGGAAAATGATAACATTAAGGGAAATGCACACAAATGCTCTAAATACAATATTTAAGGAGATATGTCCGAAAGAGTAAAAAATTAAGTGAAAACAAGGCTAGGGTAACTTTTTCCGAGGAATCTGATTATGCTATAGCCAAAGCTCTATTTTCATTCTAAAATTACCTTATTTGGAATCCAAAAAAAATGTTTTTCCTAAATTTAGCATATTTGTTGACATTTGGTTGCCATGGAAACCATAATTTTGTTCTTTTTGAATAAAACGTTACTTTATCATATTAACCTGTCCATAAGGTTTTCATAACTAAAAACAATTGAATTATCCCTTCTGGATGCAAAATTATGGATCATTATGTTTAAAAATTGTTATTTTTTCCAATAATGGCATTTTTTTATGCATTATGCCACAATATTTCAATATGCAATTGAGTTAAGGGCTATCCTAAATTTCTCAATTGTCACAAATTTAGTCTGATGCTTGCTTATAGATAAAGAGCTTGTCAAACGTCCCCTATACAAAATATGTATAGATATGTATAAATCCAACAACAAGGATTGGATTCAGTTGGATCACCATAGTTAGTGTTTAGACCATTCTGTGTTTACCAATCTTTGCAATTGAGCCAGCTTCATGGATATCTTTCCTATATATTCTACTACATGTACTACCACCTCTCTGCAATATTTGCCCTCGGCTTCAGCATGTCCCTTCAACAGTTTTCAATAGTTACCAAACTAGGAAGTGGCACGCAAGCCAGGGTGTACAAAATAGAGGAGTATAGTCCTTTGTCTCCGATCAAGTAACATTGATATCAGTATTATATTGTTTCTTAACTTTGAACTTGACTAGAACGAAGGTAGCACCCAGGCTCATACTGGGATTCAGTAGCCAGAATCCAAGTTCACAAGCCCATGCCCAGTACATGGGAATGGTTCCAAATTCCCTGTATTTATGAGCTATGTTTTCAACCGAAATCCAGTCTATCCTCGCCGGAAGTCCTCTCCCAGTCGTTGTTTGGTCAAAGTAGTAATTTCTATATATATATTTATTTATTATATAACTGGGCACCATTCTTCTCCATGATGCATGCTTTTAGTCCTATTTCATCAGAAATGGATCTTATTGACTAATAAATTAAATAAATCCTTGAAGACAATGTAGTAAAATCATGTAAAACGCGTTTTCCTCCTAGTTTCGAACCAGGGACCCCTCACACAGAAGGCGAACACTCAGACAGCTAGGCCACGCAGCCTCATACTTACAAGTGAAGTATTTTGGCCCATATATTTAGTGATAGGGGGGGGGGGGGGAGGGGGAGGGGTTGCACCCTGTAGATGACTCCCCATGTCCTGGGATGTCATCTTTACTCTGTTCTATGGTTACCTGTACACCGGAGATGGCTTTCTGGAGTCATCTCCGATCCACCTGGAGAATACCAGGGACCTGGAGATGACTTTCCATTTCCTGGATTGTCATCTCCAGTCAGTTCTATGGTTACCTGTACCGTACATCGGAGATGACTTTCTTGAGTCATCTCCGATCCACCTGAAAGATACCTGGGACCTGGAGATGACTTTCCATTTCCTGGATTGTCATCTCCAGTCTGTTCTATGGTTACCTGTACACCGGAGAAGAAAGTCATCTCCGATCCACCTGGAGGATATCTACAGCCTGGAGATGACTTTTCGCCTCCTGGATTGTTATCTCCAGTCTATTTTATACTCACCTGAACACTGGAGATGACTTCCTAGAGTCATCTCCAGTCCACCTGGAGGATACCTACAGCCTGGAGATGGCTTTCCGCCTCCTGGATTGTCATCTCCAGTCTGTTCTATGGTTATCTGTACACCAGAGATGTCTTTCTTGAGTCATCTCCGATCGACCTGAAGGATACCTGGGACCTGGAGATGACTTTCCATTTCCTGGATTGTCATCTCCAGTCTGTTCTATGGTCACTTGTACACCGGAGATGACTTTCTTGAGTCATCTCCGTTCCACCTGGAGGATACCTGGGACCTGGAGATGACTTTCCATTTCCTAGATTGCCATCTCCCGTCTGTCCCATGGTTACATGTACACCGGAAATGACTTTCTGATCCTACTGCAGGATACCTGTACCCTAGAGAAGACCTACCATGTCCTGGATGGTCATCTCCAGGGATCTACAGCCTGTTCTATGGTTAGGCCTACCTGTAACTTAATACACCGGAGACAACTTTATAGAGTCATCTCCGGTCTGCCTGGAGGAGGCCTGCACCTGGAGATGACCTACCATGTCCTGGGTAGACATCTCCAATCTGTTCTTAGGGAGTGGTCATTTTTTAACAACAGGGGGGGGGGTTGGTGAAATTCTGCGCGTGTGTGGTGAAAATTTTTCCGTGCCCCCTCGGAGGGGTTTGAAATTTTTCTGTCCCCCCCTTTTATTCTTTAGTGGCGCGCGGGCTTTTTTGCTCAAAAAAAACGACACCCTTAGAGGGGTCTGACCACTCCCTAAAGCCGAAAGATTAGTGAGGAGGAAGGTATGAAGGGGTTCGGGATCATGAATTATTTCAAATTTTGGATCCACCAAATTTTAAACTTGTGCCCCATCACTGCTTCTCCGGTAGCCGGCTACGACTGTGCCTGCAAAAGCTCCAGGGATGCTCAGCCCTGTTCTTATACTTGGACCCTGAAGGGTTACTCCTCCGAGTTAACCTGCTGGTGCACCCTATTGCTCATGCGGTGTACAAGTGACCATAGATCAGACTGGAGATGACAATCCAGGGGCACAAGTTTAAAATTTGGTGGATCCAAAATTTGAAATAATTCATGATCCCGAACCCCTTCATACCTTCCTCCTCACTAATCTTTCGGCTTTAGGGAGTGGTCAGACCCCTCTTAGGGTGGGACAAAAAAGACTCCCCCCCCCCCCCTTTTGAGCGAAAAAGAATGCGCGCCACTAAAGAATAAAAGGGGGGGGACAGAAAAATTTCAACCGCCTCTGAGTGGGCACTGAAAAATTTCTGTGCACACGCGCGGAATTTCACCGACTCCCCTGTTGTTAAAAAATGACCACTCCCTAAGAGTAAGAACAGATTGGAGATGTCTACCCAGGACATGGTAGGTCATCTCCAGGTGCAGGCATCCTCCAGGCAGACCAGAGATGACTCTAGAAAGTCATCTCTAGGTTAGGCCATTTTATTCTTATAACTTGGATTACGGATCTGGCGACGAGATTTTTGGCAAAGTAGAAAAGTGAAAATTTTATTTTTTATTTTTTTTCCTATTGGCGACAGGATTTTTGGAGAATATGACCCAAAAATTATTATTTTTTGGGAAAAAAAGTATATTGTAAGCAATGAACCTTCGATTTCTGCCTTTCCATGTGAACAAATTATTAATACCGGTATCTACACTTTAGATGACATAAAAATGGCTTTTCCATGACTTTTTTTTTTTTTTTTTTTTGCTCATGCCGGTAGGATATATTGGGTCTTAGATGGGGGCTTGGGGCAACTTTTATTTTTATTTTTTGCCCATGGCCGACCACAGAGTTGATTGAAAACATCCGTAATCCAATTTATTAGAACTAAATGGCCTTAGAAATGGCCTTAAATCAGACTGGAGATGACATATACCTGGAATGTTGGAAGTGATCTGCAGGGTACAGGTACCATAGGTGCAGAGCGGAGATGACTCAAGAAAGCCATCTCCAGTGTACAGGTAACCATAGAATAGACTGGAGATGACAATCCAGGAGGCGGAAAGTCATCTCCAGGTTGTAGGTATCCTCCAGGTGGATCGGAGATGACTCAAGAAAGTCATCTCCGGTGTACCGTACAGGTAACCATATAGAACAGACTGGAGATGACAATCCAGGAAATGGAAAGTCATCTCCAGGTCAAAGGTTTCCTCCAGGTGGATCGGAGATGACTCAAGAAAGTCATCTCCGGTGTACAGGTGACCATAGAACAGACTGGAGATGACAATCCAGGAGGCGGAAAGTCATCTCCAGGTTGTAGGTATCCTGCAGGTGGATCGGAGATGACTCAAGAAAGTCATCTCTGGTGTACAGGTACCATAGAACAGACTGAAGATGACAATCCAGGAAATGGAAAGTCATCTCCAGGTTTCCTCCAGTTGGATCGGAGATTACTCAAGAAAGTCATCTCCGGTCACCGGTGTACAGGTAACCAGGGACAGGTAACCAATAAACCCAACCCCAACTACCCCAAGCAACTACTGCCCCCTCCCCTCAACCCATCCACCTACCCCCCTCCCCCTGCCCCCAACCCCAACCCCTCACCCCCCCCCCCCCCCGCGACTACACGACGGTAGGGAGAGGACTCTCGGCGAGCTTCGACCGGAATCCCGTCATAATCCTACCTGTATTTATAAGTATAGGCGGAAGTACATGGTTATCTTGTGTAAAGTTTCATATTACTAAACCATTCAAGGTATGCATGATGCCTCCAGGTTCATGTTTCCTTGTCGTCATGATGCAGCATTGCAGTGCTGGCGGTTCTACTCACCAGACCTGCATTATTGCATCATGCTGACCCTGTGTGACTAACCATGTAGGCCCAGCATGATACATGAATGCAGCCCTGGTGATTAAGTCTTTATGCATTCATACATCATGATGACTAAGGGGCATCATGATGTATCAATGCACTATGCGGCCCCTTAAGAGCTAATGCTGGAGTAGCCCATCATCCCTCGTTATGTCTCTTGGGGGCCATCCATAAATGGCGTCACGCCAAATTTGGCCATTTTTTACCCCTTCCCCTTGTCGCGTTTTTTGCCAAATATGCAATGCTGAAGGTATATGGAAAAATTAATGCAGTCACGCCGAGCCTGACCCCCCCCCCCCTCTAGCGTGACGTGATTTGTGGACGGCCCCTTGGCCCTGCTCTGTTTTGAGAAACAACCTAGACACTTGGCGTCTGTTTAATTTGTTTGGAACTAGGTCACGTCAGATGTACCTCTTAGTCGACGTCATGTCACGTCATGGCCCTTTGATGATGTAGGATGACGTAAACACCTCTCTCTAGGCTTTACCCCATGGGGGCCAGTCTGGTGGGGGTAATTACATAAACAGTTATACTAACACCTCTACAAGTTCTCATGTGCATTATATTTGGACAAAGAGCTAAAATCTATTTGGAAAAAAAGCTTGAAATATAGTTAATACATATAAAATATTTGTGACCAGGCAAGCAAGAACACCCCCCTGCAGGGAAATTCATTATCAAAGTTCATCTCAAGAACTTTAAAATGAGACATCATTGGCTTAAATATTCCTAGTAGTTATGTCAGAACCCCTCCTTGAACATAGGTCATTATTCATATCTGGAATCAATGATTAAGCTCTAAATACATTATAAACCATAATAATACCTAAAAAGACAATAAATCAGCCTTTTTCATAAAAAGTACATAACAATATAGTGATTTTTATCATAGATTTTGATCTAGAAGGAATTTTCTGTTTCTGTTTTCAGTTTTGGGTTTTTGGTGAGTATCCCTGAAAATTGGCATGACAATCTACAAATTGTGATTTTTGGAATGGTTGCCATGGCAACCAGGAGCAGGCATATGTTCATTTTGCCATCCAAATATGGGCCATTTCTAGCGAAAATGGTGCATTTTAAATGAGACCATTGAATTCTGCATCAAAAATTAGCTTAATATATTTTTATAATGATTTTAGAGTAATTTTGCCCCTTCAGTGCCCCCCTGGCGGCCAAATGGGCAATTAAAAATCCCCTGCGGATGGGTGTTCTTCCTTGATGGGTCACATTTTATCATGACCTCATTTCTGCTATATCTCAGGGATAAGGTAAATAAATTGGCAAATTAGAGGAACCCTAGACTTACGCAAGTCTATAGATTTTGACATGAGTCTAGACTACCACCAGTCAAGAGGAATCCCAGCTATGATGTCCAAAAGTTAGCATTTCCTGTCATTTTCATGTTCAGAAGACCTACATTGGCGTGCTGCATGTTTGCATAAGGCAGACCCATACTAATGTCATAAGTGGTACAACTCACATTGGACAACTGCCAGATATAATACACTGGAAACCTCAATTCTACTCTATATTGTTGTATTTTAAAACATACATATCTTCATGGGCATTGAATGTCTCTGGTTCTGAGATCTATGCGCTACTACGTCAGGTAATCGCCCCATAACCAATAATGATAAAACCAGCCAAAAAGAAGGGCTATTAAAGAATAAAGTAGAACACACGAAAGCTTCCAGGCGCTTTTGATCTGACAGGTATTCCACCCCTACTCTGGTGCCCTGAGGTATAAACCCTCAGGGAACCACCATACAGGAAACAGTATAGGAAGCAGAAAGGTCTGGTGGGAGAACACTAATTTCATTCACACTATGGGCATTTTCGCGTGCCCCGATCCGGTTAACCCGGTCGACTGGCTGTACCCATCGGGCATACACCACAGCTACACCCCGGATGTACCAGATCAAGTCACCCGGTCGACCGGGTTGGGTCGCGCGAAAGTGGCCCAAGCCTTACTCATAAGTAGGCAGGAACTGGAAATACTGCTCACTCTTCAAGCATAGGTTTTATTTTTCTAGTCTGAAACATAGGGTTGAAGAGTGCCAAGTTCAGGGACATTGTAGCAGTCACTAGTGCCTATATATGGCACTAGGTACGAGTGTATTCCACCCCCTGCCCCCCCCCCAGTTTTTAACCTTGCTTCGTGACCATACCATGAATCACCTGGGTATGTTTAAACCCTATTCCAGTGCTCTTGAAGGGACTTGCGATTATCTGATCCTATAGGTCATTTAGAGGTCCCAACATTCCTCCTGGTCACCTGAGATTTCTATATTAATTTGTGATATTTACATATATTCCTTATAAGTTATACATTGTATGGAAACGGCACCGAAATGGAAAGATTTCCTACTTTCCCACAACCAGGGAGTAACATTCTTCATGGTAATTTTTAATGGAATGAAGAAAAAACATTGCCATAAGAATAAAAAGACATCTCAGCAATAAAAGCTGCATGAAACTGTTAGTATAACCACATAGAAACAGCACCGCCCCCAGAAATGGCCAGCAGCCATATCCTCAGACACCAACTATAGTCCCATAGGCTTTTATAGGGGAACCTTCACGCTCTGCCTACTCTGACCTGTATTTATAAGTAGGGAAAGGTAGCCAGCCTACCACGTGTAAAGGTATTCAAGTCCTTGAGGGTGGGGGTGCCCCTGTATTCTCTGCTATACTACTTGTATTTACCTTCCATATATGGTAAGGCTTGACGCTGTGTGACCTAGCTGAGGGCCCATGTTGTGCCGGCATAAAGCTTTGCTGGACGCTATATGCTCCCACCCAGGGCTCCCACCCCCAATATGGCTCCTGGTTGACATACCTGTACGTGGCCTGACACACTTCATTTTGATTATAGGATAAAGGGGGTGTGGGGGTCAATGCAGGTTATGTTTCTGTGTGTTAGAATCCCACAAAGCTTAATATTTCCCTATATATCTCATTTGAAAAATGAATATGTTACTGTCTCATTGGAAAAAATGAGGAGGCAGGCAAGGGCTGATTAGAGAAATGAACTGTAATGTAGTTATAGATATATAAGAGTATAATCTTAGAAGAATTGTCCCCAAGGCAGATTGAGCAAGCGACACTGATGTAAATGAGAAGGATTTAACAAGTCATGTTAAAACCTGAATCACGTACATATGTACAAAGTTATCAATAAGAATGATTATAACTTGTATCTAGATTCTGCAATGTATACTGATATTCAGGTCATTGATATAATGCTATACCAAACATGATTTCACAAGCACACAAGCTCAATAATGTATACTAGAGTATTCAGGTTATTCAGTCACACTTGAAGTCAAACACAGGTTCCTCCACAACATGATGGGGGATGAGGGATATCAAACACACCTTAAGATCTCATGGATCGCATCTAGGTTTCTATCCAGACATCTCCCCACTCATATGTACCGGCAGCTTCTATGTTAAAATGTAGGCCTAAGTCAAGTGTCTGGTGACCCAGTATCAGCCCCTCCTCATCCAGACATTCTACCCTTCCTTCCTGACACCCCAGACACCCCCCAACAGATGCCCACATCACCATGTGCATATCCACAGTCACCATGGCTGTTAGTAAACCACATCCTTCCTGGACTCACATGCAGCACTCAGATCACATTCTAGGAACGCCCCCTCCCCCATCCCTTCGGCACCAGGGCTGGGCTTGATTTGGAAAAGTCTCCTCCGACCCTCTGAAGACTGCTGCATCATTTGACTGGCAACAGTCCCTAAAATTTGCTCTATCCTCTCTCCCCCAGTATCCCTCCAGTTTGCTTGATTAACAAGAGGCCTTGTGTCTGATAGTCTTTTACAATATCTTATTTCTCTTGAATCAACATCAATAGATTGAGCCAGTCTGCATGAGGCCTCAAAGATAGTGCCCATGGGCGCATTATGCTAATCTTTTAGCCCTGTCCTTTAGGGTTTATCAGTCAGGTAAGCTCGACTTGCTTCATGAATGCCTTATTGGGGATCTTACTCACCATGGCTGCATTGATGCATTGATGACCAATAATGGTCATAATGATATAATGCATAAGTAAAGAGGTTCTATGTGTCTAAAATGAAAGGATAAACCTCCCTTAATATACATGCACCACAATGTACATATAAATTTAGTTTCCCCACAAGAGGAGAACAGAATGTCCCTTTCCTTTTTGTAATAACCTAGGAGACTCAATTCTCCACTGAGATGATGATAGTAAAAGTGAGCGATAATAGACCTGGATGTAACACGTGCACACCCTTATACTGTTGATCCATATGGTTTGGATCATTATGGACAGCTTCTGGTTGCAGGCTTCAGGAGGAGGGTTGCATCATTACCTGAGGATCCTGGAGTAGGGGTGTATTACCTAACCTTAGCTCTTAGTTTACTCCAGCTGGTCACTGTGAAACAATGACAATACACATAGTGGGCAACCCACTTCTACAAATGCTGAAATCTGGACACTGCACGATATATACTCCATGGTGGCCTCAGAGACTTGGTACATTATCTGAGATGCTGGCAAATCCAGATGAGGCAGATAAGAGAAACAGTTAAGAGAAGGTTGTCTGTACTACACAGGAAACATTAACAGAACAGGTCTCTTCTAAATAAGGTTATCATTATGACATGTCCCCATGTGTTATAACATCAAGGTGGGCTCAGAGCAGAAATACATCCCTGGAATACTCAACCAACTACAAAAATACCCCCCAGAGAAAAAAGCTAATTGATTAAATCAAGCCCCTACCTCACCTGTATGGTGATTAACACCTGCCAACACCCCTCACATCGCCACCACCCAGGTGACAACTGTCAACCATGTCCCTTACAAAATACACCTGAACATGTTCCTACACAGTTTGGTATTATAGTTACCAGTCACCAGGTGTGTGTCAAAATAATAAACATCATTCTGGAACAGACCCCAGGTGATACCAGCCATTGCCTATGTTATAGGACCTTGTTATTCACAGTTTATCGCCAACGGCACGGTGTAACGGACCCCTGTTGTGCGTCCTTGTCACATCGATCCTCAGGGCCAATTTGTGGCTGTCAGAGAGATTACATAATAATTACATAATAATCGTTATAATGATTTTTGAATGTCAAGCATATTTATGATATACAATAACACTTCTTTGTTGTTGTCTCACATTAGGACAATAGGGCACCTGGTCCAATGTGGTGCTTTGTGGTGATTGAATTGGTTATTTACCAAGGTTTTAATGGCCCGGTAAAGCTGATTGAATTAACAAGTGTTAATGTGATAATGAGAATGTTGGACATGGGTACATTGTCCAATAACTATGATTAATATAGTAACACCCCTATATTCCTTTGGCCTAAAGAGTCCCGTGTCCAAATGCTAGGCCCTGCACTAAGTCTTTATTTCATTTTCATCTTACATTAAATGGTGATTATTTGTACAATGATAAAGTTGCTGCTAGCATGGACCATGAGACTGCTTCCATTTTAAGTACATATATTCCATCATGTTTGTGGGAAGTACCATGTCGTGACCAGCTGTACTATACCAATTAGTACCATCTCTATAATTAACACAAATGGTGGTTAACCCTTTTCATCCCTGTGTTTCTCAAAAACAGTGCTATAGTACTGCATATATATGCAGTACAGGGAGTTAAAGGGTTAACTCTTTAAAGACAGCATGCCTCTTTATCCGTGTACATGCTAGATACTTATAATAATCCAGGGATTGGAATCTGCAGGGTTTTCACGATTTCAATAATTTTTCAAGTTGCAAAAATCTATATTCACGAGGTTTTAATGGAGCATTTCAGACATTCTTTTTTGTGCTCAGTCACTTTCATCCCTAGAAACCAGGATGCTCACCAGCACTGCCTTGGTGGATCACCCCAACCCTGTCATCGGGCTTCCCTAGCCCACTTAAAAGGGTCTACTTCTCATCTTTCCTATCCCCTCAGGATGTGTGTGGTGCACATATGCACGGGCACTGACACATTCCTCTGTGAAATTGTGTAATGTAGTTCTCGCCATGAATATGACCTTAGCTGTCGAAATGGCGTTAAACATCTATTACTTACTCACTCACCCAACTTCGACGTATGATACCTGGCATGTAAAGGTAGTTCAATTTACCAATTAGCTTATGGTGTATGCCCAGCTAAGTATCTATTGCTGCCAAATAGGCCATGGCGAGTTAAGTGCCAAGGAGGCTGAAATCCACTATAATATGAAGTCTTAACAAACTCAGGGACAGAATTCTTTTGCTATGTAAGTGGCAAATGGCATAACCAAATAACTCTCTGCTGACTCCATATATGACTATAATGCCTCCTATGAGCTATTGGGTGTTTTTTTGTGCCATTTCAAGAATTAAATGTGGCAAATGGCACAGGGCGCGGCCCTGTCAAATCCCAGGCAAACATGCAATCAGAGACATAAAACATACAAGAGTTAATACACACAAAGTCAGGAACAAACAGTTGTGCACCTATTCATGGTCATAGCCTCCTCCCAAATTTGCTTTACATAGCACAATAAAGACCGCATGGTGCCTCCGTGAAGAGGTTCCCATGGCATCATGATGTATTGGCGTTGCAATTATGGTGGGCCTGCAGGCTCACTGGAAGTGAATTGGTGCCGACCCTTCATGATGCCTGGTTTGTATCAACAGAATGTTTGTTACTCCCTGAGCCGCTGAGGCTACATTCATGCACCATAACGACCAAATGACATAGTATGCAGTCCTTAAAGGGTTAAAGGTACCTGTAAGAAGTGCACAGATCATACACCTGTCTGTACTATTACCCAATGTGTGCTTATACCTGCAGCCACGCCCTTTGGTCCCCCTCTCTACCTACCATCTAGTACTATAGATATAAGTTTGGAAGTACACAAGTCCCAAACACTACATGCACTTTATAGCATTTAAAAGAGCAGTGGTTTGCAAGGGCGGTCTTTGGTTTAGTACTTGGAGACTTTTCCAGGTATACCAAGGCACCTAGATCTATCTGGGACAGGCTGCTGCAGGATAAAAGATCAAAGACAAGATAACGATTATCAATAACTGATTATTGTAAGTTATGGATAATCTCTCTCTCTCTCTCTCTCTCTCTCTCTCTCTCTCTCTCTCTCGGCCGGTCGATTCTCTCTCTACCGCCCCCGCCCCTCCATTCTCTCATGTACTCGTTCTGGATGAGACTGTTTCTGACTGAGAGGTAAGAGAGTCCCACGGCCCTGGCTTGTCGCCTGTGAGATCATACCATAGGTCAGGGAATTAGACCACAAACGTACCAAAACACCTGTAACTAGACGGTGCCAAGTCCTCCTGTGCATGGTTCCATACCCACCGTCGTTCTTCTCAAGGTAGCTCCCCCTCTTAACCACCAAAGGTCCGCACAATGCCCCAAGTTTCTTGGCTGTCATGATGCACAAATGCGCTGCTGGTGGGTCTGCTCGCCAACACTGCAATGATGCATCATGCTACCAGTTTAGTATATAATTCAGTGGCGGATTTAGAGTACTTAAAGAGTTTAGTTAAATATTTTGGACACCAAAATTTGCTCAAAAATAGGGGGTGCGCCCCGTCCTTTAGGGCCGCCTCCCCTCCTTTTCAAAATCCTGGATCCGCCACTGAAATCGTCCCTTCCATAACATTGCAAATTAAAAGTACAGTTTATATTACTTTTCACCTTCTCTGCTGTGTCTGTCCCCCTCTTTTCAAGTTTCCCACCCAATTTTCCACTCCTGTTCTCCCTTTCCCGATTCTCATTTGCATTACCGACAGCCCATGAAGAGTGCACCTGAGTTGGTTTGATAAGTTAATTAGCAACATGTCATGTACAAGCAACCTCTAATGATTAATTACCCCAAAAGAGATTCATGTCCCCTTAATAAGTGTGAGATAATTTATTGTGAGTGCCCCCTGTGGTGAGACCCTGGAGAAATTGCTAACACAGGCCAGGGAACATGTACAATTGATGTCAGCTTGTCACAGACACAATCTTTGACTTGGCAACCTTCTCTCTCCTACCTGGGACATCATTCCCACGGTTTCATTATGAATATCCTACTAACACTTAAAGCAGAACATACTGCTTATAGGGCCTACCTGTGCACAATCATGAGCAGGCAAGCAGAAAAGGTAGCTCTTGTTGGACCTATGGCGTATCCTTTCTGTTTGGCTTAAAAAAAATATGCATCAGGGATAATATCTATCTACCGTTCAGGAGTGTAACAACTACATAGGTAACACGATGCACGAATGCAGTATACTCCAGGGTTAAGTCCATGCATCAGATACAAATAATACCTAATACACTGAAATAACTGTAGGGCTCTGACATATTATCATTTAGGGTTATTTAGTGGTTATGGGTGGCTAGCCGTCTTGAAACTTCCCTAGATTATCTAGGCATATATCCAAGTAAGTTACTTTTTTATGTAACTCTTCACTTTACCGTGGCAGCAAGTCCTTAGACCAAAATAAAACACTGAAATAGTTGCACCCAGCATTATCACCTCAGGAACTGAATGAAATGCAACAATAGTGGACAGAAATAGACAGTAGTTGTCACAAGTAAGTAGAGTTATATACCCTCTTTAGAGCCCAACAAGGAGTCCAACAATGTACTCCCTGTTGGAGATCAACCCTTACACAAAGGGTTATATTCGTCTCCATTATAACATTGGTGAAGAATGGTGGTGGTGGTGGTGGTGGGAGGGGTGCTTGGTCGTCCAGGTCGTGTGAAGGTTAGTATGAAGGGATGCAGGGGAATAGCAATAATACTATCCTTCTCTCTCTCCCCACCATTGAAATCCACTCAAGTTCTGGGTATTGCCTTTGTGTGGTCTTTATGGCATATTCACAGAGGTTAATATACCGATTCCTCACCCCAAGGCTATCTTGGATATGACAAAGACAATTTGGTAGGAATAAGTGGGACTGCTCTGCCAATTAGTAAACCCAGCACTGTTACTATATTTGCCTTTCTCATCCTCATTATAAATGAAGAAGAAAAATGATAAGATAAGAGAAATGAAAGAAGATTATTGGTCAGGATGCAGGTGGTCCTGAAGTGGAATCAGGGAGTTGAAAGGAATGTGAATTGGCACTTACTTTACGGATATTAAAATATCTGTCACTGCTCAAAACTTTCAATTCAACTGCTAAATTTAATGTATTTCAGCAGTGATTTTCAAAGTTAAAAGCAGTAGAACAAGGAAGCAGAAAGAGAGACATTGAGTGACTTTCCACCTGCCACATTCCAGTATAAGTAGGCTAAAGCAAATTAATAAATTTGTCCTAGTTAAGATGTATTATGATATTTACTATATACAAATTAAAGGTCACATAGTTTGCTACTTAGTAAGAGCTTAGAAAGTAGAGCGGTATGTTAATATGTTGTAATCCCCCCTTAGTGCTTCTCGTTACACAAAGTCCCCATCATTGGGCTTTATAATCCTTTTAATGTCACAAAATGCCTTCTGGGAATATTCACCAGCACTGCATTGTGCATCAGTCCAGTGACAGATCAAGGTGAAATATTTGTTCAATTTTGTTGATTCTGCATGGTGCAAAATTGACCTTTTAGAAAAAAAACCAACTTAATGATCGGCGTGATGCACCACTTAAGTGCTGTTGATTCTGCATCACCATTGTCAACTGCTCCAGTATGTTCCAGACTATACTGCTTTGGCATTATACCTTGGTATAAAACATGTTTAGTGTATAGATTAGAAACAAGGCTTTGGTAAGTTCCAGGCAGACACCCAGGTATCAAAACAAGCTGTAATAATCCCCACCCACCTCCAGTGAGTCAGGAACACAACAGTAACAAAACTCTACATTGTAAATAAAAGTCTACTTATAAAAGTCGATATATGCCATCAGTGAGCTTCTGTACTGTCTCACGCCCTGTGCTATCTAAGGGCCGCATTATGGTCCAGGTTAATGTATCTTTGTCGTTATGCTGGCGAGTCTACTCGCCAGCACTGCATTGTTGCATCATGCCGACCCTTCGGGAATGTATCAGTGCTATGGCGACTGCCTGATGCACTCCATGCATCATGAGGACCAGTTGGTATGATGCACTTTGTGGCCCTCAAATGGTTAACCTTTTGGCTCAGATGGACAGCCTGGCGGGTGGCATGGACAGCTACCCCCCCCCCCCCACATCCCCTCACCTAACCACCCCATCCCCCACCTAACCACCCCTGTCCTAAGCTGGTTAGATTGACTCAGCTGCAGACCGGTGAAACATGAAAAATGAAAGATATTATTGAGCTGAAAGGCTGAAACACACAGAAAAAAAGCAGTAGCCCCACCCTGCTAGACACCACCGCTCAATCTGTACCTGGCTCGTCCCTGGGGGTTGCCATCTTGTTTTTCTGCACAACATATTCCGCACATAAGCCTATTTTAGCCATTTTCACGTTAGCTACACCACCACATTTACTAATTCATTATGCCAATTTGGGATAACAGTAGCCCTGTTGAGTGAGTCACCAGGGCCACAGCCATGCTTAATGCCTACCCAGTAGGGATTGAACACCCCTAAAGAGCACCAATAAAATGGTGTTTTGGACTAGCTAATGCTGCATCGCCGAACATTGAGGATGAGAAATGAAAGTTAGATGCATCATGCAATTCTTAAAGGGTCATTCACAGCATTTGAAGTCTTTAGGATGTCTCTCCCCTGATTTTGAACAGGAGTTTCCAAGTTCCAAATACCTATATACAGTCCTTTGGAATACCTACATGTAACTAAGGGTTTCTAATAGAGCGTCGGGCTTCCCTAGCCCACTTAAAAGGGTCTATATCTCCTCTTTCCTATGCGCTCTGGATGTGTGTGGTGCACATATGCGTGGGCACTGACACATTCCTGTGAAATTGTGTAATGTTTTTTTCTCGCCATGAATATGACCTTAGCTGTCGAAATGGCGTTAAACATCTATTACTCACTCTCTACTAATAGAGCGTTTCTGGGTGTGTGTGTTTTTTTTCACTCTCAATCACTTTCATCAGTGTTATTGATATTCCACGAACAAGATAAGAATAATAAGATACAGTAAACTCTTTACGCTGCTAAAACCAAGGAAAGATCCATTTGCCCCCAGCTTGAACAACAGTAGCAGTCAATGCTCCTGGGTAGCCACTTGTAGGAACCACCCGCCCAGGGGCAGGCTATGTAGGGGAATTACCAGGGGAATCTCTCCCATGAACATGGGGACAAGACGTCATGGTAGACAACTGATGGTCTCTTTAACAACTCTAAAACTTCCCACACTCTCCTCTACGACGTTCTGTTACACCATAACCCATTATGTCCTGTTTTCACTCTTTTTGATTCGCTTACTCTGTAAGATACAATGTATTAACCCCCTCTGTACCACTGCAATCCCTGTCACTGTGGTTCTTCCTGGGGCGTTCTGTCGCATACCTTAACCCTTAGGATACCACTGTAAGGCAAGACCTCTTTCACCCTACCTAGTCAGACATCCCTATTAACAGATAAGCTGCTCCCTACTCTTTCCAGCCATTTAACCCTTGGAATCCTAATAAGCAATAACGATAAAGCTGTATGGATGACCACCCACCGTGGGTGGTCAGTCATAATGGCAGTTCCTGCTTAATACTGAGTGCCAGTCTTAACCCTTTACTGTTAGCATAATGCCTCTAGGTTCATTCAAGTTTCTATGTCGTCACGATGCACCAATGCAGTGCTGGCGAGTCTACTGAACAGTGCTGCATTAGTGCATCGAGCCGACCTCTAGGGAGTGTGTCGACTCCAGGGTATCAACCCTGCAGTGTCGCCATGATGCATGAAATTGAATACATCAGAGCTAAGCATTGTACAGTCTGTATGCCTATTGGTGCTTCAAAGGGTGTAATACATTAAACTTCTATGCGGCCCTTGGAGTGCTTTCACTCAGTGCATGCCTGCTGTGTATAAATGGGATTTCTGCCTATATGTAGCAGCTTTTACACGAATACCGAGCATTTACTACATTTACATCCATTATGAACCTCCCAGACAACTATCTCCCAGTTGGAGCACTCAGACAGATCATATTATATCATGACACTCTATATACAATCGTTTTATCAGTTTGATACACTAGATGGCGTCCTAGTCGACCCCTAGGCTACAGGGGCTCCTCACCCACCCAGCCCCATAGGCCCCATAGGCCTATTGAGGGGGCAGAAACACCGATTACAATCACTCTGTTTTGAAAATGAAAAACGGTTCCAAGAGGTTAGAAATCAGAGATATCCAGAGAGAAAGAGTGTATCTAGGTACCCCATCGATATTGGATTGAAAAATCGAACCAAACACCTTCTGTAGCATTTCAAATCTTGAGGTACACTCTGCAGTGAGTAAGAGAGAACTTTCCATGCCCCTGTAGCAGGAGCAGTTTGGCCTGGTCTACACTAACGCCATCTGCTGTATATCCTTGATAAAACTTTCGTATATGTGGTCACATTTTGTAACCCACCATCTTGTCCCTATGTCTGTGTCACAGGTTTCCTTTTGTCTCTGGCCCTAGCCCTGGGGTGAAGTGGGACTTAACTGTTAAAGGTAGCATGATGCATCAAGAATTCATTAGTCCTCATGATGCACCAATGCACTGCTGCTGGCTAACTGACCGGCGCTGCATCTGTACATCATGCCTATATCTATCAGGAGTGTACCAACGCTGTAATGTCAGAAGTTACCTGCCAGGCCTGCAGTCATGTACATTGTATCATAATGGGAAGAGTTGCAGAATGTATTCATGACCATACACCTGTCAGAGGTTACCTGCCAGGGCTGCAGTCGTGTACATTGTATCATAATGGGAAGAGTTGCAGAATGTATTCATGACCATACACCTGTCAGAAGTTACCTGCCAGGGCTGCAGTCATGTACATTGTATCATAATGGGAAGAGTTGCAGAATGTATTCATGACCATGCACCTGTCAGAAGTTACCTGCCAGGGCTGCAGTCATGTACATTGTATCATAATGGGAAGAGTTGCAGAATGTATTCATGACCATACACCTGTCAGAAGTTACATGCCAGGGCTGCTGTCTTGTACATTGTATCATAATGGGAAGAGTTGCAGAATGTATTCATGACCATACACCTGTCAGAAGTTACCTGCCAGGGCTGCAGTCGTGTACATTGTATCATAATGGGAAGAGTTGCAGAATGTATTCATGACCATACACCTGTCAGAAGTTACCTGCCAGGGCTGCAGTCATGTACATTGTATCATAATGGGAAGAGGTGCAGAATGTATTCATGACCATACACCTGTCAGAAGTTACCTGCCAGGGCTGCAGTCACGTACATTGTATCATAATGGGAAGCGGTGCACAATGTATTCATGACCATACACCTGTCAGAAGTTACCTGCCAGGGCTGCAGTCATGTACATTGTATCATAATGGGAAGAGGTGCAGAATGTATTCATGACCATACACCTGTCAGAAGTTACCTGCCAGGGCTGCAGTCACGTACATTGTATCATAATGGGAAGAGGTGCACAATGTATTCATGACCATACACCTGTCATATTGAGTGGATTTCTAAGTTCCATTTATATTCAAGTATTGCTACAAAGGGCTTCATTTGACAGAACCCCCCCCCCCTACATATCAACACTATGCGCACTCCCTATGGCCTTTCATAGCAAGTGCCACAGTGGTCCATAACTCATATTAAAATGATACACCATACAGATGTTGTGCCTAACTGCAGACCGCCTACACATTTCATACAAGTCTCCCCATCCCCTACCATTCATGTAATCAATTTGGGATTGGATTGCTATACTTGATAGGTCATGTTTGAACGCTCATCAGCGAATCATGTTATTGAAACTGCACTGCGGATACCATAAAGAATACATGCACATTTAAATCCTGGAATGACTCATTTCTACTGGTTTATAGTGCCATTCAAGTAACATGGGATCATAACAATAAATATGTTGTTCGGTAATATACCAGTCTGTACGCTCACCACAATACACATATTGTGGAGTCTCCTAGTGTGACTCAGTGGTCTAGGCTCTCTCTGCATCTAAAGGAACCTCTCCATTTACACACACAAGTAATACCAGCATAAATGGACCCTGTAGCCCTTAAGAGGCTGCATAGTCCCTTAATGCAGAACACCTATTTAGCATCGTGATAGAGCTCACTAATGCTGCATTTAAGCTAACCAGGTATCATCAATCATGCTGACCCTATAATGTGTTGATACACTCCTGAAGGGTTGATACACTCCCGAAAGGTCGGCATGATGCACCAATGCAGTGCTGGCGAGCATTGGTGCATCATGCCGACCAATGCTTCTGAACCTCCAGGCATCACGCAACCCTTAAAGAGTTAGTAATCTAGCACATATATGAGTCAGGTAAGGTGGCTCATCATCAGAAGTCCAAACTCATTGATCCATCTATACTCATAGTACACCCATGTAAATTAAACACTGCACAGCCACCCACGTCCATGCTGTTAAATTTGCAGACTGTAGCATTACACCAATAGAATACCGGAAGTATATGGTGAAGGTGGGTGGCTTATGCCAATTTGCATATGGTCTGACTACTTCAGGTGTGTAGGAAAGTATCGTGTCATGGTCGCTATGATAGGCTGAAAAGTGCATGTATCACGACGCCAGAATAGACTATGTTGAAGGTTAGCAATATAATTGTAAAGAGCACAAATTTACACTAATAAAGAGACGTTCTGTTATTTCTGTTCTCTCCCAGATTTCTGTCACCTATAGTATAGGCCTAAACACTGGCACTAAAGGGCAGAATTGTGTATCACTGCATCAATTTAACCCTTTAGGGTCGGTATGTTCCTTTTAGGTCCTTCATGGAGTAGAACACATGAGAGCATGAAGTTGGAAGGTCGTGAGATGAGCCCTACAAATAGAAAGCTGTATATATCTTGAAAAAACAAGTAGTATGTATGACTGGTCAAATATAATCAAGAGCACCAACAACTTGCTTAACAGCAATGTTGCCAATATGAGTGGAAAAATGCGTTTCAGTTAATATAATCTATACCATATCCTGCAGTGGAAATAAACTAGCCAACTCAGTGGAAACAAACTATAACGAACCCCTCCCAACACACACATCCCTTCATTCAATGCCTACCTCCAGCGTGTCTCACAGCGTGCAGAGCACCACGTGGAATGCCGTGCACGCAGTAGGTAGGGATGAGTCACAGGAAAAGCCCATGGTGCATAGGGAGGGAGGTGTACTGGGTCTAATAGACAGGTATTGATCACCCCTCATGGTGCTTAAACCCTTAAGGGCCGCATGGTGCCTCCTCAATGCTAAGTTCCGTTGTCGTCATGATGCACCAATGCAGTGCTGGCGAGACTACTCGGCAGCGCTGCATTGGTGCATCAGGCTGATCCTTCGAGACTGACTGTATCAGCCCATTTGGGAATGAGCGAAGCATGATGCACATACTTTATATAATCCTAAACATCAATGGGCTTGGTGCATTAGAACACTGTGCTGTAAATGCTCACTTGGGGATAGGTGACTACTACTACTCAGCCAGGCAGGGCTATCTACAACTTGCCAGTCCCCTGTGCCAACTACAAGAGGAAAATTATGTTTAGACCCTGGCGTTCAAGCCATGAGAATCTCTGTATTTGCAGGTAGCAGTCATATAAATCAGTCTGAAAGAGGGGCGAGTCTTAAGAGGATCTATCAATAAACAAACTGTCCTTGAATTGTGCTCTATGGTTGTTTAATCGGTGGTTTCTATTCCTTGTGCTGTTGCGCCAGAGAACCGTGTCTTTTTATATAGGGCTTAGTTGAAAAAAAACTACCCCAAAAGTATAGGTAATCAGCAGCCCAAATCTAACAAGTTTTTATTTTTTTAATGGTTAATGATGGTTAGCTGCCCCTCAAACCTTACATACTCCTATCCCTATGCACGTCCCTATACAGCTGTCATTCAAGCATACACACAAGCAGATATGGGCATCAGTTATTTGAAACCTGGGGTTTGATATCACAGGTATGACTAATTCCAATGTCAGGTGGATGAGGTTGAAACATGAACATGCCTATTGGCATTTCCCAGCCCGACCACAGCCTTGCAGGCCACCCAACATTGGGAGGAAATTAGGTACTAATGTCAATAGTGTGGGTTGGGAGGGTTCTCTGTATGCTTTATGCTGTATTACCTACTCTTGAAATGTGAGACTGTTACTAAATGTTATTGGGCCTCTGAATGCCTGATAGAATTAAGAGGTTTATTTCTAGGCCCTACTACAATACATGGTATAAATCATGTTCCCTTTTCCTTGTTGAGGGCTTCCACATCTTAAAAGGGACTTTATCTCCTCTCTTCTGTCCCCTCTGTGCGACTGTGAACATTGTATGCACAAACACACATATATCCATCTTACTGATGCCTTATGCCATTTCAAGTTATGGTAATGTGTCTTTCACACCATGAATGCAACCTTAGCTGTGGAAATGATGCCCAACAGCCATTACGCCCTCAATTCATGTACTCACTGCTCCTGTTCATGACATTGGGCTATGTGTTCTTCACCCTGGTTAAGTCACCTACAGGTGAGAAGTCCTACATGATTCACCTTTTTGTACTAACAGTAGTCAACCACCAGGGTTCCCCATTAGCACTGATATGACTACCCTCTATTCCACACTGAGCATCACCTGGCAGGAACCTCTGTGAACCAGCTCCAATCATAGATACTGTCTCTTACTGTTTTGATATACAGTAAGAGACAGTATACTGTTATAAGTAATGGGAGCCTAGAACTAAGCCTCAGCTGTGAGCTGCTGGCAGAAGGCTTCTGCATGTAGCTATATAGGGAGGGAGGGCGCCAGCATGGGTTGGGATGGGTTGGAGGGGTATAATTTAGAGAGAATGTGGCTAGCCTGCAGGTCCGGGTGGCAGAAACTATGTGTGTTTAGACAAGTCTAGAAGGTAGCCAACTAAGTCACCAGGCAGCTAGGGTGGCATTTAGTTTGAGGCTTGTCTGAAATTGATGGACTGCTTCGAAAGCAATGTCTTTGAAAAGAAATTGGGAGTACCTCTGTCCAATTATTTTGTTAGAGGAGCATGACTTCCTCGGTAATCTAATTACATTGTATCATCATTGTGACTAAATGGAGTTACATATTGGTAGAAGGAAACAGCTGGAAGGAATACTATAGATGTAGTATCCCAGTACTTCACATGTTTTCACGTTGAATGATAAAACTAAGACACATTTAACCAGCTGCTGGATAGAAAAACTAGAAAGTTACAAAGGTTGTGACCAGGTGGTCTCCAAAAAACTGAGGTTTAAGAAAAAGAAGAAACGTATGCCTCTCATGCGTGCACACTCTCTCTTGAATTTTCAGTCCATTTCAATCCCCATCCCCGGGGTCCCCATCATGAGTTGACTCTAAGACTTGTCAAATTCTTGTATATGTTAACAAGAATAGAGACGATTTCTGTTGATGTAACAACCCTCAGAGCGAGCACCATTAATTCGTATGTATTTTATCATTGGTTATAAGGCTATCAAAGCTTTGGCCATCGACACTGTCACTTTGCCCTTGCCTTTTTTATAAAACACCAAGCAGCAGTAGCACATAGCGGATGACTAATCTAACACATTTGACCTTCTCTGTTCCAAAAGCTATCTTTATACAGATACCCTCTTGCATTTACTGTGACTGGCTCGAATTCCACACCATGTGATACCAACAGTAAAACCAACAGAATGTAATCTCCGAGAAACTCGAAGCTATTCCAAGCAACACGTGCCTCTAATTCCTCCTCTCCAGCCACAGTCTTTGCTGCTCACTCAATATACTCCTCTGTGGGAATAGCAGGGCTAGATTATGGCTGGAGAGTGTGATCAGAGAGCTGCTGGGAGCAGATCGGGCCCCCAGTAGAGCTGCTCACCAAACGGTAGTTTATCATTGGGGCTTCACCTCTACCAGTAGTTGTCAGTTGTCCTACAGACAGAAGTGAGCTGCTCTCAGGAGCTGCTCTATATGGATGGGCCCCAGCTGCTGGGTGGGTCTCCAGGGGCAGAAGGGCAGACCTAATTTTGGTCTTCATATTGGAGATTCTTCTCGCTGAAATAACCCAGTAGAACCCTATTTCTTTCCATACCCAAGTCACAGAAGCTATTTACAGAATTACTAGCTGTCTGCTATTAATATCATGCAATGTGGTAATTAATGTAGATTCTCATTTAAGTGGGAATCTATATATGTAAACACCAGTTAACAGATACATTCTTTTTGTGTTTATGGGCTAGCTACAGTATTGACCAAATAGTTACATGGTCTGAGCTAAATCTTGTAAGTTTATTAAGCAGGCTTTAGCCTGCTTATTTGACTGGAGTGGGACGTTTTCAGAGAGAAATTATTTGGGAAATCGGTCGGGGTAAACTACCTTGAGTTGACCAACTTGTTTTGGAACAGACCTTTAGTAGTATTGACTTAAACTTAGCATGCATTCTCACTGCAATGTATACATACGGAATATGTAAGCAGTGTAGCTAATTGGTTAGATTATGGTCCTTTCACCCATACCCTTACCATGGGAGGTGCCCCGTCAATAATCCCCATGTTTGTCATAGCTGTGAATTTAGCTTCTCACCTTGGTGGGGCAGGCATATCAGCTGTCAGAGTAGTGCTATTGGTTGAGGGAGGGAGGGGGGTGGCTGGTGGTGGACCAGGTTTACCAGCCGTCAGAGTAGCGCCAATGGGTGTCAGACGGAGGGCCTATAAGAACTTGGAAATGAAATTTATTTTCAATAAAATTATCAGTTGCATTGACTTTGTCCTATCGCCTGTGGCATTTTTACCTATGCTTTTGGCCTCTGCAGCAACAGCTAGAACCAGGGGACAATATGGCAGCCAACATAGGACAATAAGTTACAACCCTATACCCCATCAGCCCAGTAGTGTAAGCAGGGTAGGGACCCAGACGTATTAAGCAGTGAGTACTATGCACGACCCATGTCAAGTGCAGATCAATAGTAGCCGGATAAGGCGACATCCTAGCATTAACACCTCACTGGAGGAATTCCCTGATCGATTCATCTCCTGGAGACAGCTGCTGGAGGGCTGCTATAGCGTGTGCTATAGGCATGATTGGGAAATGCCCATGCTGTGATTGGGACGTGGGGATTGCTCGTTGGTGTCCCATGTATCTATCAGGAATGGAAGCCGTCGGGGTTTTCCTGCTTTCAGGGCCCGATTTCAGGGCTTTTCCTGATTTCAGGGATTTTCCAAGCTCCAAAGACCTATACATTCCATTCAAAACATATAGCTAAGCTTTTCATTTATCTATATATAACCATGCTATACCTAATTTACAGCATAGATTCCATCACCCGCTAACCCTTTCACGTTGGCACTGTGGCTTAATGCTATGTCCCCTTATCCCACAGGTCTGATACACATCCAAAACATTGACATGAAATACTAATGCGAGTTATTCACAAACGCTGCAGTTATGCATCATCAGGACAAAAGACCAGTAAGCCTACGACTCCTTAGGCATCATGATGCCTTTAGAGGGTCATCCTTTTATGCAGCATATTAGGCATCCTACACCATATCGATTGTCATAGTCATTCAAGGCATCTGTATAGGGCTAGAAGGGATAGTGCTACTTTGAACAGTACCATAGGTGACTCATCTCCGGGGGCTTGGGAGCCCTCTATTGCCTACAGGGTCATGTTTCTTGGTGCACCATGACCACCTTTAGGGAGTTTATTAGCCGAATAGGGTCGGTATGATGGATCAGAGTGACTACATAAAACCATGGATGGATGGATTCAACCCTGGAGAACAACTCACCAGGGCTGTGTTCATACATCACAATGACCAATGCGCGTGCGCGTGCGCGTGCGCGTGCGCGTGTGCGTGTGCGTGTGCGTGTGCGTGTCCGTCCATACTGATATTAATGCATCGACGCACACTGATGGGGAGAGAATCCTGAATCTGTGGTTTACTTATAGGGGATAGTGACACCTTGTATTCATGTTGCTGTCATAGTGAAAAGTCCAGTTTTCACCTAGTGAAAAGGCTAGTTTATTCCAGCCACTCACCACAGCTGTCGTCCTTAGACGCCTAGACATGCCGAGGTCAGTGCGTAGGTGTATGATATATTTCAGGTATATTTTCTTTTCCCTACCTTAAGAAAGGACTTCCTACTGTCCTTTTAGAAAAGCGAATAGGTGATATAAATCACAGATATTTCTTTCAACATTTGCTGACTGTGTTGCCGTACAATAGTGATTTTGATATTGATAGCATGTAAAGGACATAAAGATGAATTATGGCTACCTTTCTACTTCTTTTCATCCATACAACTGCTCTTCTCCATCTCTAAATGTATTACATAAAATATATTTGAGACAGAAAAGAACTATCCACAATAGCTATGGCAATGCATGGAAGCTTATAAGACTGAACCGGAAGTGGTGAAAATACCATTTTTATATCCATAATGACGGGCGTATCTCATTTCCTATGAATCACCAGTTTTCTCTGAAAACCAGGTACTGGGCTTACCAAAATAAACAAATTGGCATCCTTCTAAAGTAACCCTAATTGCAGTGGGAATAGTGTTTGCAGTCCTCAACCAACAGGTGCTAAATTTTGACAGGAAAACCAACATTC
The DNA here is from genome assembly GCA_949317995.1 of Acholoe squamosa. Taxonomy (NCBI): domain Eukaryota; kingdom Metazoa; phylum Annelida; class Polychaeta; order Phyllodocida; family Polynoidae; genus Acholoe; species Acholoe squamosa. The sequence goes on from OX439040.1 coordinate 20,773,065, forward strand.
ACTGGTATATTTTTCTACCTTAACCCTTTAGCTTCCAGGGTCACCAAGTACCCTGGTCGCCATGACGCACCATTGCAGGTCTAGCAAGTTAACTTGACATAACTGCATTGTTGTTGGGGGTGTATGGAACATGTGGGGTCAGCATGATGCATGAATGCTGCCTTGGTAATTAGACTTCCATGTCTGCATTCATGCATCATTATGACAAGAGGGAATGGTGCATAAATGCATTATGTGGTCCTTAAAGGGTTAATCTACCTCACCCTAACTGACCTCTAACCCCCAGCCTACATCTGCTATTGACCCTAACATACATATATACCACCTTCCCCCATGATTTACACGTGTGTTCCTAAACACGCCCCTACTACTACATCCTTGCCCTGAGGGAGGCCAGACCAATAAATCAGTCAATAGAGTGGTCAGTCTAAGGGTCCAGCCCTACCCCATTCATACCCCTTGGGCTACCTGCCCCTAAGGCCTTCATCCCTGGTCCTTTAGTACAAGTTTCTGTAGTCAGAAACCAATGCAGGTTCAGTGCATTCCCCAATAAATGTGTGTCTCCTTTGGTATCCACAAATGTGGTATCCACAAATATAATGTGCCTCTCCTTTGATATCCACAGATATATCCACAAATCATGTGTCTAGTATGTCTTGTAGATTCCAATACTTAAAATATTGAATGGTGGTTTGCTTCTTTGGTCTTTTCGATCAAATACAGTTCTGGCAAATATCTCCACAGTAAAATAAAACTCTATTTAATTAAGAAACAACAGGATACTCTATAGTCTTTTATGTCATAATCATTAATCTGATTCAAATACTGTACAACATACTTATCAAATTTCTCCTCTTATCTTTTGCCTCCAGGTGTGGATCTCTCTGCCAATCAGGATGAGGTGACTGACAAGGAGATCTTCCAGGTGGAGTACGATAAGGCAGAAAAAGGCTGGCGGTTGAGGACAAGTGACGAGAAGTACTGGTCACTGGAACAGGCACAGGGCATCCAGGCACGGTCAGCGTAAGTGTATAAATTAGTCATTTTTTCCCTATATACCTTAAGTGGGCATTCCACTGCTGTTGGTTGGGCGGTTTTTGCTTATCCGACTGATTTTTTTCTATACCTTTTTCATATTGAAAATGATTGGATTAGCGAAAATTTGCCCGACCAACGGCAGTTGAATACCTGCTTTATTGGTTCAGTATCAAGCACTGGTTCCACAGGTGTTAAAATAATACATGTATTATCAGTGGTGACTGAAATTGATTTTTATAATAAAAGGAAAAGGTAGCTTTATATTGTGTCCCCATATGACATTAGGTAGCTTGAAGGAATCTGGACACATAGGCTGATCTCCCCTGTGGGACCCAAGGACAGTAACAAATCTCAAGATGCTCTATACTGCACACATTGCTTATCACAATGCTATAAGTGTTGGGCTCATTACTCAGTCCTCCATTGGCCCATAATGTATGGACAGGGGGTAGACCTACAGAAGAAACAATCAGCATGACTGCAGGAGACCTTACTGTGGGGAGCCACATGGCTTCAGGCCTGGAGGTATTGATAAATCCTATCCAGCTCCTACAATCAAGAGCCAAACTAAACCACAGTGCCCACACAGCCAGACCACCTGTACAGTATGAGTTGCAGGCTAGTTGTATTGATTGTATTGTAGTTGATGTAGGTGCTTTAAATCTACCTTAACTTGCAGCAGAAACCAACTTTAGGTGTAATTTATTCTAATAAAATGACATTGCTTCCTATGTGACTCCAGACACATGATATATATATTTTGTATAGGAAACACGACTTCCAGGATGCCTAATGGCCTATGTATACTTCAGAGGGACTTAACTATGATCTGTAATCATGTACCTTTGGCAAAAAGGGGCATGGCTTCCAATGTGGCTTCAGGTCTTTAGGTATAAATGGCATTGTCGTCTTCCCAAGGTCTAAGCTTTCTACATGCCTTTGACCTGAAGATATATACTCGACATTGACGCAGATATATGAGAAAAAAAAACGTAAGAGAAAATAAAACTAAATAGTTTCTGATATTTTGATATTTGTCAGCTGTCGGTCGGTCTAGCTATAGCTGTCGACTCTAAATGTGTGGTGACATATATGTAACTGCAAAGGGCACAAGTGGTACTGGTGGTGAGATGGAGGTGGGGGAGGTTGTGTACAGAGCAGGTTCAGTGTATTTGTATGCTTACTGGTACTGATTCAGGTGTACTGTGTGAATGTCAAGTATACATCTGTATAACTATTGATACAGTGATGGATATTCTATGTCTGAGTTAGACCTTTTTCTATGTTCCTTTGTTGCTGGAGTTATGATGGTGAACTAAAAGGTAGACGTATGAATCAATGACCTCATTTCAAGTTTCTACATAATGGAATAAGACCTTACTCATCACGGGCTTCCCTAGCCCACTTAAAAGGGTCTATTTCTCATCTTTCCTATCCCCTCAGGATGTGTGTGGTGCACATATGCGCGGGCACTGACACATTCCTCTGAAATTGTAATGTAGTTCTCGCCATGAATATGACCTTAGCTGTTGAAATGGCGTTAAACATCTATTACTCACTCACTCACTCCTTACTTATCATATAGATAAGAACAAATTTAGGGCATGGATAGAGAAGGAAACATAGGACATACATAGGAAATACAGTGCACTACCTACACTGACACCTCCTCATTGATATCTTATTTTTCACTTTCAGGACAAAGGGACAAAATGGAATATTCTACATAGAATGGCAACAGGGCAGTGGTCAGGCGGCCATCAAGGCATCAAACGGTAAATATGTGACGGCCAAGATGAACGGCAGCCTGCTTGCGACACAATTGGACCCCACAGAGAAGGAGATGTTCAGTTTCACTATAATCAACAGGCCCGTTCTTATCCTAAGGTGTGAACATGGATTTGTAGGCATGAAGGCACAGACCAGCACTCGCGTCGAATGTAACAAGTCGAACTACGACCAGCTGTCTCTCGTGCCGTCCGGCAATGACGATGGATACTATTACATAATGGGTAAGTAATTTTTGGTTCTTGTAGAATAGATTTTTAAAAAAAAATGAATGGTCAAATTTACAAGTCTTTGGTGAAAGCAGGGGAAAATGTTAGCTATACATGTTAGCAAGAATAGAATTGATTGTTGCAAGGAACTTAGAAATTCCAAAGTTTGGCTCCTAATACTGCAGTGATTACCTTAAGTTTTGCAACATACCTGCCCCTGAGTTTAAGATTGGGCTCCATTGGCCCCTCTTCAATCCAATCTTTTGGCCATGCTTGACATATTTCTGTAGCTCTGATATACTACGAGTTCTCATTCTTAATTTCAGGACCTAATGGCAAGTACATAATACAAACTGGCGATGGAATACTGTCTGCAGAAGGTGCTGAACCACAGCAGTTTGTTTTGGAGATGTCAGCCCAGTCGCGATTCCGGATCCGGAATGAGAATGGGCAATACCTGATGGGAGAAGCCAATGGAACCATGAAATTTGGGGGAAGCAAAATCACGGAATGGGAGTATTAAAGCCCGGAACGGATGAAACCCACATTCCAGAAAATAAAACAATGAAAGTGACTACCAGCGATAATCAGTTCTCGATTCACAATATTAAAGTAAGGACACTATAAGGACATGAGGTCATACAGCTTTGCTGTACCACCCTTTACCTTTTGTATCCTCGTAAGAGGAAGGTACAGAGTGCAGATTAGTTCGGTAATATAGGACGTGTTTTAAACTGAACGCTGTAGGCCTACCTACAGTCTACTAGGAGTCTATACCCTGATGACTGGAGACCCCCCAGTGACTCTGGTGAATCGTATGTTTTTGTTCTGGACCGACATGTCAGTCGTAGTGCGCCTGTCACTCTTGTTAAAAACATTATCCATGTTGGATGTGTACTCACCGTGTATATGACGTCATAATGACGCTTTGCTGTATATGACGTAGGACGTGACGTCATGACGTTGGACGTGACGTGACGTGGAGTATCGATGTTGCCATGGATACACCTATGGTATGATCATGCGCGAAGAGAGGAGGATTATACCGGATTATGTATGACACTATATATATATATATATATATATATATATATATATATATATATATATATATATATATATATATAATGCAGATTTTCACTTCTGTACAATGTACACGTCGGAGGCCCTTTGCTGTTCCCTTACATTACATTGTCTTTGTCTTTTCACTCTGGTTTGTCTCTTGTATGTCTCAGAGGTTAGGGAATCTCCGAGCCAGTACTTCATAATTGTTTATGCATTGGTATTTAATAACCCTTTAAGAACGGCATGATGCCTCAAGACTTCTTTTAATGTGTCCTCATGATGCACTCACTCAACACTGGTGAGTAACTCGCCAGCAATGCAGTGATGCTTCATGTTATCCCTTGAAGAGTATCGACCCTGTAGGGTCAGCATAATGCAGCACCGGCGAGTTACTCACCAGTGCTGCATTCATGCATCATGCCAATGGGAGGACATAAGGCATTAACGCACTATGCTGTCCTTAAAGGGTTAATACATAACTGGTGCTCTACTTGGTGTATTATATACGGGAAACATAGGACCCGCTGGTGCATTGATCATCATATTTAACTCGAAAAGAGTTATAGTTTAATGTGTGGAAAACGGGCCCTAAACATGTAATGAAATTTGCGTGGGGACAAGCTTGCCAAGGCATGCAGCTAGAGATGCATGAGAAAGTGATTTTTTGTATCAAAACCTAGAAGATTTTCTCCAATGAAATACTGTAAATGCTTTTAATTGAACCCAGTCTGCTACAGGCTTTAGGCTGTGGCTTTGCTGTACTATATGTTAGAGTACTTAGGGTGATTTAGTAGCCAATGTCAGTGGTGAAATTCAATTGGAGAAAGTGGTGTGTTCGTGTCAGCGCTCCAGTGAGGAACCATCTTTTTAGAGGGTTCAATGGTAGTTCTATAGTTGAAGAATTCTGATCAACCTAAACGCTTTTCATAAAGTCTGGGCATTTAAGTACTCTGCTGTTCTTAAATGGTGAAGACTATACATGACTGTAGATTGAAGAGAAGGCGCTTGACTGTGGTGATTAACGTCATTGTATATACAAATATACCACTATGGAAAATACTCTTTGAATATTATTAACAAAAAGAGAAGGAGACAACAAGCTTTGCTTTGAAGCCATAGCACCAGGCTTATATTATACCCACAGTAAGGTATTGAATAAAGCATAGGTCAACAATAAAAGTTAAAGTGTTCGCAAAGCAATAGCTGTATTTTATGTTCATGGTGTGATAGTGATAACTTTTATTGACAAGGAGACTCCATTTTGGTCATGTTATTCTAGCTGGAACAAAAAGAGAAGGATACAGAGCCTAGATAGCTGTTTAAGAAAAATACTGGTAGCTCAGTAAATTCTGAGAAAAAAAACAACAACCTGCTTTTGCCTATATTTGATATCACAATATTTCTACTCACGAAGTTAATGATATGATAGCAGAGCGTACTGGAGCATTCAGTTCAAATCTTGATTTATATTTACAAAATAGTTCTTTCCATGGATTCAGGCTGTTAGGTAGAGATACTGCATGTGCCCTTAATGAAGGCTTCACATGAGAGGTCTTCGGTCTTTATCATATAAAGATTGATTGGCCTGTTCATATTAGGTGTATGTATAAAATGAATTGGTCATGAAATAAACAACCCCCCATATTGTGTGAATAAGGTGATGTGATAATGTGTGTTTAGGCTCTAGGTAGCTCGACAAAATGGCCACCCGTGACTCAGCAGTTTTACTCTTTTGAAAAAATGTCTGCTTCTGGTGCTGCTCCCATAATGCCTCAGTGATGAACATGAAGAATCATCTCCCATCCATGACCAACCTCATGAAGTCTTGAACTGACTCCAATTATGACCTATGCCATATAAGGCCATGCAGCATTATCATAGTCTACAATACGCGCAAAATAGGAATTTGTGCAATTCCGTGAACAATTCTGTTATTGTGCGTAACATATACACCCACGGATTCCTTGTGTGTCTTAAACCATTCCCAGTTCTGACGTCACTTCCGGTTCACTTCAATTGTTACTGAGGCATGGTGCGACGGTGCTTGGGCTGGCAGTTTGCCAAGTAACTGTAGGGTGTGTTTATCATAAGTAAGAACAGAATAATGGTTGATAATTGTCAACGTTAATATTGTGTACAAACAATTGAAATGTCTCTTGTCCTTAATGCTTATACCGTTACCGTCTTGTAGATGGAAGAAGTGTTTCATATTATATTAATTATCACTGATTATCTATAACCTGAGAAATTTGTGTCAAGATCTGTTTTTACAATCGGCTGGTTGGGCTAGGTCCCTAGTCTTAATACCTACTACTATGTATATTTATGTATACCGAAAGGCCTTTCAGTTTGTACCAGAAATATACTTGTATCTATATTTCCAATAGCCAAGTCTACCGCTGCCATGGGCCTCTTGTATAGGTCCTGATTTTTAAACGTTTTTTGTGAGCTTGCATCAAGTGTATTATTACATACAAACTGCCCAAATGAACTTTTTAACTAGAAAAGAGTTTTTGTAGACTGGTTTCTGGCGGAAACACATAGAAAAGGGCAGTAGAGCTAGCGAGAATAGACGATGCACTAGGTTTAGGTGTTAAAGGTGCACAATCCTTATGCAATCATTGCTCATTAAAGATAGGTACAAACTGTGACTCCATCACAAATAATTACACAATATATGCCAGCTGCCACGAATAACGACCAAACATTAAGCCCTGAGCGAATGCTTCGCCACCCAATAGCCATCTTTCCACTTTTGAATGCTGAGGGTAGAAAATGGCCATTTTTTAACCCTTTAAGGAAGGCATAATGATTTGATTTCATGCACTACACAATTTCAACATCAGGTTGATCGAGTTCAGCCCTGATTAGAAAAGTCTTGCGTCATACTGCGCCTTTGCGGTTGATATTCACCCAATCGGTTAGCATGATTTACAATTATGAGTAACTTTGCAAGTGAGTTGCGAGTAACTCATAAGCGAGTATCTCACCAGCATTTTGTCGCTTCATCATGACAAAAATTTGCCTTGCTGTAACATGTCTTCCTTAAAGGGTTAAGGAAGTGTTGAACAACTCTTACTGGTGTTGTTGTTAACAGATATGTTTTGTTGCATATCTTAATTCTCACCTGAGTAACTCTCTATTTGCTCGAAGCCTGTATTTGCAATACCTTTTGTATAAAAAAGCTATCATTTTGTACCCACAACTATAGAACAAACTTTGACACAAACTGCCAAAGTGGTTACAATTACTTTGCCATCTGGATTTATAATCACTTTGTTTCTTTTTCTTCCTATGTGAAGCTCTACGATATATTGTTATATTGATATTTTACGATGTTCGTGACGAGCATTTGTGAAAAAGTATTTTGTATTATCGGAGGGAGGAGATTCATATGATAATAAACATATCATGTGAAACATAAGCTTGATGTTGTTTTCCTTGATACCAAACCTCAATTATTATTATTCTTTTTTTTTCGAACATAAAACCCATTTTGCTTCACCGGTATGCCCTTCGATGCCAACTGTGAGCCGCAGTAAAAGTATTGCCTTTTCCCAAATGTGAAATAAATCTACAGAATATAATTTCAAATGGAAATGGCCCATCTCAAACGAATCCATTATACTTTTCACGTTAAAGCACCGTCGTCGAAGTTGCAACATATAATATTTCTGAACACTGTTCCTTTCGAACATTTTTGCTAAAATCCCAAATACAACCAACATAAGACACATCGATGATTGTTTCTGCAATGAGGTATAAACCCTAGGAAGAAACATGGCTTAATTTAAAGTTAGGTAAATATTAAACCCCATGGTATCTATAACACGGGATTTTCTTTGAAATGGGGCATTTTTGAAACTGTACATTTTGGAAATGGGACATTTTGGAACAGGACATTTACACTCAGTCCAGATTATAACTGAACACACCAAGCTGCAAGATCTAGAAAAATGGGATGCGGGCTTAAGACTCCAACCCTTTTATCAATGTTGAAATATCATGTAATGATTGAATCTGGCAGCAATACCAACCTAAATCTCAAGACATAAGAGTCAAGGAGTCAATATTCTTATTGAAATTAATCTTAATACGTCCTCCACTATTTCAAACATACTTCTTATAGGGGTCTACTGAGTTATCATTCTATAAATTCTCCTATTTCTCAGTGACATGGAATGATTTGTGAGTTGGCGAACGGTAGTGGTTCTATAACTACACTCTCCGCTGACACCCCACTGCGACAACACACAGTTTTACGACCAATATACCACCGAGAACCACCCTAGTGTCTGTACTCATGTGTGCAGCTCTCTGCCATGCAGTAATAGGAACTTCATTACACAGACATGCCGTAAACTATAGCTGTCATTAGGCATGTAATCACCCAGCATTAATTGAGATCATTAACCCTTTAAGGACAGCATTGTACAATAGGATCAAATTGGTTGCCGGGATACCTGGTGAGTAACTCGCCAACTCTGATGAGTGTATCAATAATATAGGTAACTTGGTGCAGATCCTTTATGGAAGACCCCTATCACCATTTAAAAGCTACTCCGACGACCTTCCAAGCTCCTTTGAACAGCCCTTAAAACCTGAGAAATCAAGTTTGGAGAAAAAAAATATCAAAAATACAAATTCCAGTATCCTATGGTACAACAACTCTAGTTATCAACTGATGTTTGTTAAGGTCTCACCTCGTGCAGAGATGCAATCAATCATGCTTTAGTGCGAATGCTTGAGATTTATCTAATGATTTCTGTGGACTTGCCGCATACAATTTGCCATAACAAAGAAAAATATTCAACCATTTCCCTAGTCCTTGTTATGGCCAAGAGGCTCAGAATGACAAGGATAATGTGTGTAATAGGTAAAAGGTACAAGGCTATAAAAATTATCTACATGTGATCCATTTCTCCTGGGTGTACTCATATCCACATGTAACGCCGGCATGTTATTAACAGTTCACTCTTAACCATTTGAGGACAGCATAATGGCTTAATATATTATGTACTTTGGTTTGTGTTATGCCCTAGAGAAGCTCCTTTAACTCACTAATGTTGGGTGGGGTATCATGCATAATCTATAGAGTTAATACTCTCCCTATGGGCTGGCATGGTGCACCAGTGTAGTTCTGGTGAGCTGTACTGAGTTGCTTGTCAGTGAGAAAATAAACCAATTAAAAAGGAGCAAGAACCACGAGGCATCATTCATGCTGTCCATAAAGGGTTAACAGTTAACCTCTTGTCCCCATGGGACGAGCAATCATGACATCCTGTTGTTTTTTTACCATGTGCATAATGACAAATCTATTGTAGCATAGGTTTCTCTCTCTATTCCCTATTTGATCGTAGTGACAGTACTTGTAGTTTTCCGCCAATGTACATGACTTTCCTCAATTAGTTCTTAAACATGAGTATAAGAATACAGGTACAAACAAATTCAACATTGTTATAACAATTTCAAGGGCCGCTTGATGTACCCCATTCAGGTTTATTCACTAATCTGCATGTATATGGTACTGCTTGACCTGCATATTCGGATTGATACATATAAAAATACAGTCAGAGTGAGTTACTTATCAGTCCCGTCCCGCGTCCATGCACCATAACGACAATGTAAATCAATATGCTATGTGCTTTAATGTCACATTATGGGACCCTTAAAGGATTAAATGGACAAAGAAGCCTGAGACCGTGGATCCAATACAGACGCACAGAATGTGCCAAAAGAGACTGGAGAGTGATTAGTAAGATAGAGACCAAAGTTATTAATTCAATGTTGCCAGTTTCTCTACCAACATTTTTAGACGCATCTTCGCCTCATAGGTATGCTCATGCATCGGCGGATAGAGATGCAGAAGGAATTAAGGTAGCCGAAATGGTAGGTATACATAACCATGCTCCCAGACATTTCAAGTTTTTCTTTCTGTTGATATTTGCCCTTTTTTATAGGTCAGTTCCAAGACCATGACTTGTCATTCAATGGTAGAACAAGATTTTTTGCCTTTTCTTCTATTTTACCTACAGACAGCGTAACCTGTTGCCAGCCCCTCCCCTCTTCTCCCTCCCTCCAACCATGCACAGACAGTGAGACACTCCCACTCCAACTCCCCTGCCGTCATCCTCAATCGCCTCTATTAAACAACCAAACATTTTACCAAATACTTGTGTCTGACACTCTGTGTGTAAGCCTGTCATGTTGGGACCTGGGAATCTACATACACACAGTGCATAAAACATACTAGACACACATTCCTACACTGTAAAAAAAAATGTCGAAATAAAGACGGAATCCTTTTCTCAAAGTTGCCAGAGATCCATTGTTATTTTCACAGAGATTCCTTGTACCACGGAACCGCGACCTGGGGCTTCTAGTAAACACTACACTGGTTCACTGCAATATAATTACGGTGGTTCACTTTCCAGATTTACAGGGATCCTTGATTGATTCAACAGTTATTTTTACAGTGTAGCTGAACCTTTACACCAAAAGCCACCTGTGACCAGGCCTCTTGTCAAACTGTTACCAGAGAAACATGTGATTTTCTCACCAATGTGGTCATGGTTTGACTATTGGAGCAGGGGTTGATGACCAGCTGGTGGCTGTTGCCATGACAACCAGGTGTAACTACACTGACCGTCCATTGACCACTATAAATCACACCTGACACAAGTGAGACATTGGGCCATAAAGCCTTAATATCTATGTGATGGATTAAACCTGGATTAAGCCATACTACAGTTTAACTTTGAAAATGAACCTCGCCTTGCTATCGCTTTTTTCATCAGTTTACTTATGCTGGAAAATTCACAATCGATTATTAAAACGAGGCAAATGGATTTTGCATATACTCAAGTTCAATGCAGAAGTATTCACTTAGACTATATGCAATACCTCTTGGAAGACCCATTGATGGCTATGAACATGAGGACCTGTTATATATCAGAATAACTCCTCTTGTTGAATGACAGTAATATGCAAGTGTTTTGACAGCTTGGGATGCTTCGGTAATTAGCAAAACTATCACAATATACAATGCGTCACTTCCGATAGCAAATGGGCCTATATCGGAAATTCCACCATTGGGCGATTGTGATTATTTTGACTATTATCTGCCACCACTTTAAGGGCCACAGAGTGCTTTAATGCATTATAATGCCCATTTGTCACTATAATGCATGAATGCAGCCCTGGTGAGTCTAAACTCCAAAGCTGCATTATGTATCACGCCGGCCCTGTAGATGCAGATTTGTGTGAATATGATGCAAGAGTGCTGCCTTAGTGAGCCAACTCCCCAGGGCTGTATCCACGTATCATGAACACAATCAGGCATCATAGTGGGGTCTGTTCAGGATCCCTGTGGGGTGTTTCAGAAGCCGGACATGATAATAAACATTAAATATCTGTTTCTAAAACTGTTAGATTCTAAACTTACAACTGCAACCATTATCATCTCTCACCAGTCATATAGTTATAGACACAGTAAGGTAATGGTAATGCTTTAGAAACACATGCATGTATAAGCCTACAATCACTATTAAAACTGTTATATTATCTCCTTATGACCGGTTGTAAACATTACCTGCTTCTGAAACACCCAACAGGGGAACCTGCTGAACAAAGTTCTAAAATGTGGCAACCACACAGTATGAGTATCATTTTCACCCCCTCTTTCAATCTAAGTGAGAAGCCAACAGGAATTCTCACCCAATCACCCCAAAATCCAAGAACCGCCAATTATAATACCCTAAGGTGCCATACTACCCTTGAAGGATTAACACCTGTCTCCAGCTGTCACACCTGTCCCTTGTCACACCCACAGTCTGCAGTGATTGCTTCATAAATGAGTCAATAGGAAGCCATCTGGAATAGAGTGGTCAGTAGAGGCAATGGTCAGTTTGTCTAACCCACCCCCTACCTACCCCCTTACCTGCCTACCTCTTAGATCAATAACAGTCTTTGTCTCTACAATATGGAACATTTGTTTCAGACATTGCTATTGTTTACAGCGTTGCACATGTATGTATACATGTGTTACTGACCAGACTATATAGACACAGACTATTCGAAAAGTTTTTTTTTCTCCCTGCAAGCCATTCAGTGCTGCAGATTTATTATTTTGCATGCCCGGATTGATTTTGGCAGAACTGAATACCTCAAAATTATTTTTTTGTCAAAAACGAAATATTGAAAAAACATAAATTAACTTACTATATTGATAATGAAATTCTTTAACTACTAACAAACAGTAATGCCCTTTCAACCAGCCCGGCAGCGATTTTGCTGGCAAAAGGCACTGCCCCACAAGCTTTTGTATTGACTGTAGACGATGCTCTGTCCAGACATTATGTGCTCTCTCTTGCAAAAGAAAAAAAGACTCCGCGACAGTATGATTATAGACATCATCCTTAAAAGCTACCCATAATTGTGATAGCATATTTTGAAAGCCTCTATGCCAAATAGAAAGATGATGATATAGTTTGTGGACCAAATACATCCCAGTATAGTGCTTACACAGCACTTCAAGTCTACAAGCAGATATTGTTGTCTAGCTTTCTTTCTGGCATTAGGCCTTTATTTCCTTTGACAGTTATTTCTGGTATTAAGCCTTTATTTCCTTTGACAGTTATCACTATAGATGACCCAATAGAAGGTTCATATATATGTGATCAATCATCAATTATACCAGAATCATTTCATCTAATACAAGACCTATCAAAATAAGCTATCATAAACATAGAGAACTACTGTTTTAAGTTTGGATAGAGTAACGATAACATGGTATATCTGATACCAATAAGTTTATGAAAAGGAAACAAACTTGGGGTTCACGAGTAGGTAGACCAGCCATGGGACATTGACTACTTAGTATTCAGCTCACGGACTGAGCAGGTGCTGAGAGCTGCTATATGTGGACCATAGAGCTGCTCATTCTCTGACCTGATTAATCATCTAAGGACCACAGGATGGTTGCATGTTTCTAGGATGACATGATGCTTCAATTTAATGCTAGTGAGTCTAATAACCAACCCTGCATTGGTGCATCATACCATACCAGTGATAATATATCAGGCCTGTAGGTTTAGCATAATGCACGCTTCAAGTCTTGGAAATCACATAGGGAAGTCACGCACTAAGGCTACATTCATGTACCATGACAGCAATAAGGCATAGTGCATTGAAGCGTTATGCTGACCTTGAAGAGTCAAGCCACTCTCCAACGCCATCATTATTACCATCTGACTCTGGCCCAGGGTTCAGACATGGCTGATCGTAGGTCGACACCCAACATCAAGCTACCCCGGTACTCTGATAATGGTACATTGTAACTACTTGGTACTGGTTCTTGTGGCTCTTGTGGTACTAGTACCCACAATCTGGGCTGGGAGTAGTGTATAGACACTTATTCCTGCTGTTTAGCAAGCAGAGTAATCATGGTCCCTCATGTACAAGGGATGGGTATAAATTGTATTGTAAGGTTTCAATTCCAGTCGAAAAGAGTGGATTCTTCAAACTTGCATTGGCTTAAGTTTAATTTCCGATAATGAGCGAATTATATGTAAGAAAAAATGCTTTCATTGCACGTGAAATGGTGGTTGAGACAGAGATTTGAGCAGAAATCAATGTGAACATCTGTGGGAAGAATGTTGATTAATCCTCAAGGAAAGTAGACCTACTCATCTGAGTCCCTCCCCATGATCCACCCCCTCCCTCCTCCACCCCTCCCTCAGCCTTTAGCTACTCACCACCCTCAACATTGTTCCCACCACAATGTAGGCTATCGATTTGTTTTTACTTCATGCAAGGGAAACATGCCAGATCAGTGGGTCAAGAGAAGTGAGCATGCATGGCGTTAAATGGGGTTTCTTTCATGGCTGAGACAAGATCAAAATCAGAAATAGGCTAAAATAAGAAAAAGAAAGAAACACACAAAAACAACAAATCAACTAAAAGGGGTTGCATTGGAGGCGATACACGCCCCACCTATTCGGAATTTATGTTAACCCTTGCCCTATAATTGCATATTTGAACATGCAATTTCGAACAGAAGAAAGTGTTCTTTGAACAGAATATCCAGGAGCGTTCGTCTTGAAGTTCGGATTAAAATTGGAATTAAATCAAGAGCATTAGACTAATTTCAACCAAAGGGAGCCACATCAAAAGACACATTTCCAGACACCCTTAAAATGAAGGAGGCACCATACGATAACAGAACCTTCCTAGACACTGGGCTTGTCTGAGTCTGCCAGCCGGGGCCTCCGAATACCTAATAAGCACCCATTTGTTTTTGGCGGGAAGCGAGGGAAAATCGATCGCACTTTGTGCTAATTGTCGTCTGCTGAGACAGACGCTGGTCTCATCGACCTTCACGTGACTCAGCAAGTCTGGAGAGGCATTTTGAAGAGACTACCAACAAAGAAGGAACTCTTAGGTCTTTATGACAGTCAGGAAAATCAAAAATCCTTTTATCTATGCACGCTAAAAATGTGTTTAGTTTTTAAATACTTTCTTCACAAAATTTTGTGAAACAGGTTTATGGGCAAATCATTCTACACTTTTGCCAAATGTGTTTAAAAATCAACAGTGATCAAAACATATAACAACAATTTGCATAACATTTTTAAACACGTTCTGAACCTAAACAAATAATTCTCAGAAGCTTATATTTTGATCTAAATGTTTTGATTTAAAACCCTTTTTGGGAAAAGTATAGGCCTAACGATTTTGCCCCAAAAAAGTGTTTCACAAAATGTTACAAGAAAGTGTTTAGAAACATATTTTCAGTGTGTATAATTATCTAGCATCGGATTTCCATACATTATGAAATAAAATTAATAACATGTTTAGAAAATAGTTACAGATTTATGGGATTCAAAATATAGAAAAGTAATATTCTAAAGGTACACCTCCGCTCACTGGAAAAAACATCTATCAATAATTTCAAATAACCGGGAGGATGCGATTTCTGGATCCAGCCTTGATTGCACATATTGAAGCATTGACGACGGATCCGTGTATCGCAGCTGCGATAGTGCGATAAGAGATACTAGATCTCCGTGAATGATCCTGGACATCTGTCACACGGCCCCGTGATGACAGCACATTGATGACACCTTCAAGGCCATTATGGTCATGGCAGATCCCTTAGGAATACAAGATGGGTGAGGAGGAAACAATATTGAGTCAAGGGAGATAGGATTTTAATGTTATATAGAGCTGGGACAGATAGGGCAATGGGCTGGGGGGTAAGCGTTGGTTCCACAGCCATACAATCGGTCGGAATAGCTCTAATCCGACGATTTATAATATATCAAAAGTATAGAAAAAAATCGGTCGGATTAGTGCTAATCCGACCAATTTAGGTCTGTGGAACCAGCGCTGTAGCTATGGTCTTGGAGAAGGGATGGCAATGTTTTAGGGAAGGAGATGTTAATTGTCTATGTATGGGTTAGACCACAGGGTTCTATAGTTCCCGACGAAGGAGGGGACTATATATATAACCCGGTACACATTGGGTTAGGGTGGTCTAACCTACTTAGAATATGATGCTTTTACGACCCAGGTTAATGGTGATGGCTATGGTCTTTGAGAGGACATGGTTAAAGGCAAACGCTACCCGGTACACAGAAGCCACATGGTGGCAGAAATCAGAAATCATCAGTTATACTAGGTTTTAATAGGGTTTCTCACTCCAACTGGACCACTTTACCTAAACATTTTTTTTTCAGTTCATTTTTGATCACTAAAGATCTTTTAAAGACATTTATATGCCATTTGAATTCCAATAGGACCCTATGGTTAAGGGAAAATTAATATTTTTGAAAAATTCACAACTTTTTCATTTCAACCGTGACCCCCCATTTTTCTTCTTTTAAAATGTTTGTAAAGATGTCCTTTATGTATTCAGAGAGTGTCGTAGATGAATCAATAGAAGGTCAGTCACTATGATGCAAAATGTGGACAAATATTTTCCCATTCATCTCTATAGTTAAGACATGTTTCAATTAAGTGGTCATAAAATCAAAATAATCACCGTGACATATGTAGTTTTTACATTTTCCTATTCCTTGCATACCAAACTATTACTATGCAGAGTTATTTGAGATTATCAATAAAAGATCTAACATTGGTCACCCTGTAGTGTTTGTCTTTAATGGCCTGGGAGAGGAGACGGATGACCAAGGCGATTGAGATGGTAACAGTATGTGATGATAATACAATATGGTCTAAGGGAGGTTACAGCAATGGTCTAGGGGGAGCAGATGGTTAAGGGGAGGAGTATAACATGATAGGGATAATATGGATAAAGGTAGTGCCACTGCAAATTATTGAATGTATACATGAATAATACCATCCATCAAAAATGATGTCCATAGATGTAACGTGTTCTTTGTATTAGTGGCCTAACAGCAGAGGGTAATAGCTGGAACAAGCCTCATACTCACGCCATGACACATGTGACAGGATCTGCGAAAAAGGCCCTTGGTGCAGGGTGCATTAAGGTCCCTATTCCCAGTACATGTCACACTGTCATGTAATCCTAAGATAAGCCTAGGCTGTAATATGATATGTCCATCTACATAGGCATGTCTAGTATTGGCAGTGGTGTATTGCACCAATTACAGGTAAATACAAACAGCATGGGGGGATTGTGTTACTATTGAGAGCTAATAGAGCTATAGCTCACATAGCCATTATCAGCTAGGGGCCGCCATTAGACCCCGACGGCACTATGACTAACACCTTCAGCCCCCGACTCCGCAGTATATGCCAGGGATGCCTCCCATTGGTCAATAATACAATAGCCATGTGCCGTATAGGGCTGTAAAACTGGTCCTTATCATTGTAGCCGTGTTATAACCTTAATAAAACATGTGCAAGGTATTATTAGCTTTTTGTTAGATCAAATCTGTCTGTATGTAATAGAGAGAGAGAAAAGAAAATGAACATCCCTGTTACACTGCTGTTTTGTTCTCCACCTTTATCATTCATGATAAACTGAATGGGAATAATACGCTTTTTTCTTTGTGATTTATTTACAAGCAGGTAAGCCTAAATTGTAATTTGTTTATTATGTAACGATAGAAACATTACAAACCTTCGGAGATGTTTTCATTTGGCTCTCATAAATCAATTCATATTAATTGAGAAATTAACTTTTAAAAATTGAAGTCGTCCAGTGGTAGAGGGTTAAATATTCAGCTTAAAAAAACTCTGCTTGCTCATTTTAACTCCAACTTCACCTAAAAGTTGCTTTTACCAACCCCCCTCCCCCCTCAAAAAAAATAATAACCTCCTTTTCTAAATGCTGGATTTTCTGCAGCATTTTTGTCCATTTTTATATTCACTCCAGCAGCTAGTGACCCTCCCCCGATCTGTCAACATGACAGGCTTTGCCTAACAGTTACTATCGATTAGAGTGAATCATAATCCCCCAAAACAAGGAAAGAGCATGGCACTTTCGAAAGCTACAATGTTGTGTTAGCCAGCTGGTAGTTCCCTGACATATATGTACACCATTATCTCAAACATTGTCGGTGAATAGTTTAGGAAGAATAAAGTAATAAAATCAAAGTATTTTGAACGAAGAATGCTTATTTTGAGTATATATATATATATATATATATATATATATATATATATATATATATATATATATATATTTCAAAGTATTGAAGATAATTTGTATCAACATGGGAGTTTCCGAACGTGACCAGTTCCAGGGGACAGAGGAACCAGAATGGCCTGTTACCGTGACAACAAAGGTAAGAAGATGAGGGGTAGAGGGGATGATGATGGCGAGCAGTTATGAGCTGCTATGAGCAGTTTGACACCAAACAACAACTATCACCACATCCTCCCTACCACACTGTGATCCTCTAAGGACAGCAAGATGTGATTTTATAGTAATTAGCCGTTACGTCTCTAGCCCCAGCAGAAAAAAAGGAAGATTAGAATATTCAAGGTGCTGCATTTTTAATCAAAAGTACAAACTTCTCGTAAATATCTTTATATGATTTCTCTATGCCTAGCTGTAATATTCTTGTCGTCAATCTTATGAATGCGAATTCAATAACATGCTTTTACAACTCATCTAATGATTATTTTCCCACGTCATTTGGACACAGGCACGCTACAGATTGGGTGTGCCAATAAAATAAGCATGATAACATCATTCTTTGTTCATAATACTTTGAATAATTCCTTTATTCGTCCTAAACTATTTATGACATATAACTATCCGACAATGAGCCATCAAGGAGCAATCAAGTTTCTCTTGATGAAATAAAAATATGTTAAGACTATGAAAAGGACATTGGAGCTCAGAACAAGATGATATATATATGAAATATTAGGGCACATATCAATGGATGTATCAAATTCTTTGATTTCATTGTAAAATAATGATGGGAAAACGACAACTGTGAGAGAGAGGAAGAACACAAGAAAGATACAGGAAAAATCCCCGAAAAGTAATGAGAAATTTCTTTGAAATGTGAAAAAATTAGACAAAATTCTTCAAAATCACAACAACAAAAATTTGCCCCTGTTTTGCTAGGGTCGGTCGGGTTACTGGAAACAAACTTTTTTTTTTAATTTGGCCCAGTGTACTGATGTTGTGGTGTAGCCTATATGAACATTGTATGCATAATAGTTTCTAGGCAGTCCTCATTGTCTGAGTCGTTCTGAGCAACTCGAGTCCCAAGAAATTAACGTTCGTCACGACATAAGTGACGCACAATGCTACACTGTCAGACTGCGCCAGGCTATTTACAGTATATTAGAAAACAGTAAGGGCTTCTGTTAGTACAAATCCAACGACCCTACAGTAGCTTGCTGTGTATGCAGTACAGTGGTAGCTGCTCTGCCCTGCACATTGGACATATGTATTGAAAACTCTAAAAGGTGATTTTCATTCAGCACAAAAAAAAATCCCAACTGCATAAGCCCAAGATAACCTGACCCTTCATCGCACAACTGCATGACTCATCTTTATTTGGGGCAAGTTAAAAAAAAAAAAAAAAAAAAAAAAAAGGTCCTTAAAAAATCGTGTTTTTTGCTGGTATTTGACCCGCGTGCTCTGGTGCAGACAACCTGCCTTCAGTTTTTGTTTGCACAACAAACATGGCATAAAAAAAGATGGGATAGGTGTGATTAGCAATGGCACCCATCATTTTTGTATTCAGGGTTTCTAATCAGGAGGTGTGTAATCTGCTGATCATGAAGGGTAAAAAACCAAAGCTCGATCCAATTTTAAATATAAACCCTTTAAGGGTCACGTGGCCCATTAATTAATACATGATGCCTTGATGCCCGAATGCAGTCCTTACAAGTAACTTGCCCCTGATGTCTTCATGCATCTGGAGGACATAATAAGATTGATACTCCCCTGGGGAGTCAGCTTGATGCATCAATGTGTGCTGACTCACCACCACTGCATTGGTGCATCTTATTAACTACAATTTTAAGTACATGGGCTTAGATTTAGTCACCATGCCCCTTTAAAGATCAATCAATTCACACGTGCGTCAATTTCACTAAAGAAATGCCAGCTAGGTATAAATGAGGTAATATTAGAATCTGGGAGATTGAGTCAGAAATGCTTGTCACTGTTTGGGACACGAGAGGTCACTCAGTTTGACCTTGAGTGACCTTGAGTCAACCATTGTCTGGCTCAGACACGTGCCTGAGTGGGTGTAAAGGCCTGAAGGGTATTGCCAAAAGAAAACGAGAATGGACCTCTGAGGAAAACGTGTATGGCCTAACTCGATTTCATAGCATTGACAAAACAATTACAGCAGAATCTATAGAAAACTCTTTTTGAGATGTAGAAAAACGTGCACATTTTCTCTAAACGTTTATCCAAACAATCATTTAGCAAGACAAAAACGTGCACGTTTTCTTTCTTGGTTCTCGTTTCACTTTTGGCAAGACCCTCCTGGGGACTGGGAGTGGAGAGGAGAGGAACGTAGGAACAATTCAGTTCAGAATGGGAGAACATGTACAACATGCATAGGCTTTCTGGCAAGTTTTTAGTATTTTACAACTGGACCTTTAAAAATTGAGGGGGCGGGGGCATAATGGCGTAAAAATACCCAACCTCCACCATCACTAGGTATGAAGAGAGAAAGGAGGAGGGAATAGAGGATGGATTGAGAAGGAGAGGAGGACACAGGAAAAGAGGATTGATGAGGAGAGAGCATGGAATGAAGAAGGAATGGATGAAAGGGAGAGGAGAAGAAAGGCGCAGGAGGATGGTAGGGGACGGTGATGGGCTGGGAGTAAAAAGGCCTGCAAAAGTGTACAAAACGCAGTTCAGAAAAAACGCATGGATTTAAATGGTTAAATATCGTCTGCGCCGTGAAACTTCTATAAAACGTTCAGTCCTGAGCAGACGACAAAGGCAGGGTTCCCGCGCAAAACTGCCTCACATCGGTACAGGACGTGCGTGCACTCAGAACACGTCTGTACGTCGGTAACATTATGATGAATCACCGGTGGGGCTCCTGTTTGTGTGTGTGTGTGTGTGTGTGTGTGGGGGGGGGGGGGTTACATTATGTGATAACATGGTAGAGGGCAGGCAGGGGTGTATCGGTATGACAGGTGACGGATCCAGGATATTTATCTATGCTAAAGGCTGGATTATCAAAAGATAATGTGTTATCCTGTATTCTGATTTGGGAATAACTCTCAGAGTCCCGAGATAATTCTACATTGAATACTCACCTTAATTCCTTTCAGAGTAAATGGAAATGAAAAATGGAAATTAAACAAAGAACGACACATACCCTACACACAATTTGAACGATTTCAGGGTGTTCACAGCTAAAAATATTTTCTTGATCTAAGAAAATAAGACAAATTATCTTACGTGGCGGAAAAACTACCAGTTTTAAGAAAATCAAAAATCTTAAAACTGGTAGTTTTGTCCATCAGGTAAGATTATGTAAGATTCCAAGAAAATTATTTTTAGCTGTGTTCAATCATAAGGAAAGCCAGCCCAAAGGCAAGGTTTGATCTGCCTTTGCAGTGTTCCATCTGCTCCCTATCTAGGCTGGTTTATCTAGGTCAGACCATGAGCAGCTCGCAGCAGTCAGTAGGGACACCCCAGGCCATGACAGATGACCTGCTCTGTCCACTCAACATGACCTCCACAAAGGGTCTAATAGATAGCCACTCAGCAGCCCTGTCAGCACTACATGAAATACGAGAGGTGAAGTAAAGGGGAGGAGGGAAGGGAATGAAAGGGTAGGAAGAGAAGGAAGAGACAGGTTTCCATGTTGAGGGATTAGGGGATATCTTTTGATGAAAAAAAGGAGCTGAGGCCAATGAGAATTTCAGTTCGTCATGATTTGGGAGGGGGGTGAAACTGGGGCCCTTATTACTCTATCGCAAGGACAGAGAGACAGACAGATACAGACAGACAGAGGACAAGGGAGAAAGGATATGAAATCTAGAGCAGGAGGGACAGAATAGTCAAAGCAACCCAATGTAGAATGTACGACAATTACAATCAAAACCCCATCGAATTTTTCTTGATTATGGTACACCTGGATAGGACACAATGGAAAAAAGAGTAGGAAAGGACATGGTTTAACAGGCATCGCCTATTCCAAGCAATCCCAACCCCATCTTTTTCTCTCCACTGTGTTCTGCCTACCCTAACACACCCACCCCTTTCAGGTCCCCTGCTTGGAGAGCCAGTGTGACCAGACATGCATGCTAATGGGCAGCAGGTTAGAGACAATGATCTGTTGTGTGGATAACAATGGTAACCGTGAGCTGCTCGCAAACAGATGATACTGGCTGGGAGCAGCTCACCTCTCCCCAAACCCATACGCCCATAACAAACATAACCCTCCCCCTTATCCCTTTAAGGTTCACATACTGCTTTTAATGCATCATGGCATTTGGTCTTCATGATGCAAGCATGGTAAGTAATTCACAGGGGTTACATTAATGCATCAGATCACCCCTATGATGCTGATCCTATCAGCATGATGCATCAATGAGGCAGTCTACTCTCCCGGCTACTCTCCAGTACTGTAGTGGTGAATTACGAGGTCAAGGTGGCTGACTACACTGATCTGTGCTGGTTGGGAACCTACAGGCTGTTGGCAACGTATGGAATAAAGCTATACTGACTGAAAGGGGGAGCAATCCTTTGCATCTGTAACAGCAGTCTCAGCACTGCCATACCTTTGGTCAGGAAACAATATTAATTACACAAGAAAATATTATGTACAAATGATACAAGTTAAATACCTATATAAGCAAATATGCATAGAAAAAGTCAAGATTATCTCCACAATCTAACTGAGCGGCCACCCCAGGAAGCTCCAGGAGGCCAGGAACAGACTATAAGCGCCACCCACGTGCTGCAGAGACGGCTGATAGGGACGACTTCACCTTGGTTTGGGTGACGGCTGCTGCAGTACCGGTTTAATATCGTCCACATAATTCATACAGTCTGAGCAGCTCACCCAGCAACTCACATCGACCCAGGACAAAAGGGCAGTTTGTTATTACCACTGCCAATACCCTCTGTTATAAATAAAGCACAGCTGGTCATCCAGAAGGGATTTCTATTTGATGGGTGGTGTAGTAGCCAATAAATTAGGCATTTTAATTATTCTGTTTTTGGGGATTATTTGGGTTTGGGGGATGACAGATACTAAGGCGGATTTGAGCAGTCGGAAATGGGATGCAGGTTGTATTAATAATCTAGGTCACTGAGAGTAGGACTAAGACCTTACTGCCCAGAGCTACCTTAGAGGAAAGCTGTGTTCAATTACTTATCCAATCTCTCTGACAGCAAACAGGAGCCAATGCACCGCAAAGTGAAAGTTTAAGCACTGTACATGCAGAGGATCGGTTCGCCTAGACTGTAGGTGGGAGGGGATAGTAAGGTCATGGAAGGGAAAGTCAAGGCTGTCAGACAATACAAAATGGGCAAGTAAGGGGAGGGCAGAAAGGAACAGAGTAATGTATAGAGGATCTAAACCAGAACATAGGTAAGGTGTGATAACAAATGGGTCTTCTGCTCGCAAATACAAAGCCTTTCCTCCAGGTAGCAGATGTTCAGACAACTCCCATAGCGCTGAACGCCATGAGCAGCTCGCAGACATCAAGAGCCTGTCTGAGATAAAGTGTGTCACCTCCCAGAGAGCAGCTCACCAGAAATTGGGTTAATGATGCTAATAGCCGCCGGCAGATGGCGTGACAGCAACTGGCACGGTCTAATATAGGCCAACATAATTATTATAAAGGCCAAACTCAAGAAGGAATGGCTGAAAATACGGAGGATAAGTCTTGTCAAATTATTGCAGGCTATGCCTTTTGAGTTCCACCTCCATTTGAATTTCAAATTTTATTCATTGCATCTTGAAGTCCTCCTGCAGTCCTGATTGGAATTGAAATGGATCTACAGGAATTTGACTCAGGGGGGTAGGAGTTGGTGAGTGAAGGCATTTGGGGGTGAACTAAAAGGGCCCTGGATCAGCAGACGCTGTTTGTTGATAATTTAATAATGTAAATAGACCTGTAGTCTTACACCCTACCATCTCCGTGCATATTCTTACTAGACACTATAGCTACCGCCCTAAGGCAACACAAGCCCTGTAAGGATATGGAGTCTGTGAGGGGAGACTGAGTCAAACCGCTCAGAGCAGCTCGGCGAGACGCCGGTAGTGAGCAGGTGACTGAGTTTGCCGTGACCGTATTTCTGCAACCCCTATACTTCACCCAGGAACTCTTGGACGTTTGAGCTTTTAAGAAGGGTATAGTGCCAATATTCTTTGATGCATCCTTACATATCGGGGTATATATTCTGATGCGCAATTCATGGATCACTTTCATCCAACATTTCTCATCCCCATTATGATATTGGCCCAGAATAGACAGTTCACCTGCAATGAGAGGAGGTATGAAAAGCCATTGCTGGTGACAGAGAGATTTGGATCAACTCTAATCCTAAGCCCTACCTCAGTCAGTAATGGTGCTGGCGGCAGCATCACACAGACAGAGGCAGCAGCTCATGGTGTGTACAGAGCAGGACAGAGCTGCTCACCGACTTTATTATGTGTGTAGGGTGCTCTCTCATTTTAACTCTTTATGAGTTCTATAGAGAGAACAAAGCATTATGCCCATTGGTCGTCATGGTGCATGAATGCAGCCCTGGCGAGTCTACTCGCCAGGGCTGCATTCATGCACCATGACGACCCAACGGGGTTGATACACACCCGAAATGTCGCCCTGATGCACCACGGCTTTGGTGCATCATGACGACCACGGGGCAAGAGTATGGATGCATGATGCATTCCATAAGGGGCTTAAGGACTGGTTAGGGGGAAAAGGACTCAGTATGGAGGCCTAGTGGAGCTGCCATTTTGAATTTCGCTGGTTAAGGCAAACCCACTGATAAGACATACCATGATGGGTACCTTGTCTCTGATTAACATCCACTTCCAGGGACATGCTGGTCCCATCTTATCAGTTATTATCAGTGTGTGTCGCTGGAGCCAGCTCCAGACCAGCTAGTTGCCAATACATAGAGGGCAGAGAGAGTCCTGTAGACATGCACATTATGAGGGTATGGGTCGGTGCTGATGACTATAGATGTAGACTGGCTGTGTACAACCATATTGTCATACACATGGATACAATAGGCTTCTATAGCAGTTACCCTGGTAGTAGTATAGGCTATGTGGTACTGCTGCAGGCGATATTGTCCTCAGAATTTCTTTTTATATGAATGGTTGTAGTACTCCATAGTAGCTGTAGGTGGGCCTTTTATCTGAGTAAGCTAATCTATAGAAGGGCACTTGCTGTTATTCATGTATAAGTGCTCTCCCATTAAGCCATATTTTCTTTGTGTGACTACATCGGAGGGACTTATTAACCCCTTAAAGGCCGAATTGATGCCTGCTAATCTTTCGGGACTCTAGTGGCGTCGGAGCATCACCTGCAATGCTTCGGGTTGAAATTTAAATTATAATCTTCCTGAATTAACACAGGCGTTGACTGCATCAATCCGGTGTGGCCAGCATGAAGCATGAATGCATCGCTGGTAAGTTACTCCCCAGGGCTACATTCATGAGAATGCACTGTGTAAACTTTAAATGGTTAAAGATACTCCATAAATGGTAGCACACGCAAATGTCTCCTGTTAACCTACTAAACTTACCCCTTGGGATCTGTCTGTGGTAATGCAGAAAGCAGTCCCCTCGTAGGGATCCTATTGGCATTAAGAGGGAGATAGGGAACCCCTGCTAAGTGTGCGTGCTAAGCCCTTTACGTACATGTATACATGTCATGCCGTCTAAAGCTTCAAGCCCAATAATGATTATTGTCTTCATGGTGCATTGTACAATAGTGATGCTCGCGAGTAACTCCCCGCACTGCATTAATTTTGGTGCAGGAAGCCGGCCATTGTAAATCTATCAATGGCTAGGTTTGAAACATTAGGTGATTGCAGGTCTGGAGGCATTTCTCAATAATGCTAATTAATCACGGTTGAGAAATGTCCTCCTGGTGAGTTTACCTCGTAGTTGCCTTCATGAGACATGCAATAAGAAAGGTAGACGAGTCCATAGAAGCATTCTGTTGTACCCAAAGGGCTAGGAGGTGGGGTAAGGAATCAGAAATGATCTGAAATAATGGGTTCAGGTGAATGTTGGGGCTGAGAAATGCACATCAGCTAACCCTTTCTGGGGAAAAATTAGTGCATTAATCAATTAATTAATGCACACTAAGGCATATACTCATTATGATTATGAATGCAGCCGTGGCGCTTGCCTCGCCAGTGCTGCATCCCCATGGCCCTACTTTATTGTTTGATGCACTCCTAAAGGTCGGCATGATGCAGTGATATAATGCTGGCCATTCATTTTATTGCATCATGACCTAAAGGGAGCATAAAGCTGGAGCCATTATGCAATCTCATAGGGTTACGAACGTAAGGCCCCTAATTGACACGGGAAGAACTGATGAATTCAATTACTTCTGGTTCCGTTGCACCCTGCCCATAGCGAAATTGACGGATGTTTTTTTTTCTTCATGAAAAGCTTCATTTACGTCTTTGAGTAAGAATATTTTGCCTTCAGGTTTTCAGAGAAGAAAATCCTACAAAGGAATCTTTCTAAACCATTGAACCAATGATTTGGTTTTTGATAAACGTAAAACTTTATTTCCAGGTAGTATTTTCCAAGCATTCCTTTTCCCTTGGGATATTTCCAGAAACATGGATTTGAATTACAAGTACACCCACTAAGAAAAATCAACATATTTGTGCAGTTGCAATATGTTCACTTGTTTAATTGCAGTTACACTTTATCAAAAATAGTGAATGTATGTACTTTCTTGTGTATGCTAATTGGTTGAAATTGTGAAAAGACAATTATTCTTTACTTATCTATTCTCGATCATTCATGATTCAGACACTAAAAACACCCAAATGAACCCTGAATAATGTAATCCTTGTAGTCAATGCTGAATATTGCACACCAGTACCCATGTATTCAGTAGAAGTCATCAGGGAGTTCTACACATTATAATTCAGCATTTACATCAGCTATAAAGTCTGCCCACACTGATCCGTCCCAGGAGAGGCTGCTGTAATGTGTGACAGTGCATTATGTGTGTGATAGATCCCTGTCTAAAGGCATTACCCTGTAATAACACTTCAAGGGCCAAACAACTTTGTGAGGCAGGAATCCCTTTGGTCATCATGATGCATGAATGCAGTCCTGGTGGGTGGCTCAACTGGGCTGCATACACGCATCATGTGGACCCTGTGGGTTGATACATTGTCAAAGGGTCAACATGATACACTATCATTGAATGCTGACAAGTCTATCTAGAACTGCATTGGTACATCATAGCAATAAAAGTTCATGGAGGCATCGTACAGCTATCCACGGTTTTGCATAGGCAGTGTGAGACCGGTACAGGTGGCTAGAGGCTATCCATCATCTCTTGTCAATCTACGTACAAGATTCGCCAATAGGGGTAAGCCCCAAAGTAATGAAGGCTTACTACAGTGGAGGACTGAGAGGGGATTGAACCTTTCTTTTTTTTCGCTGTTATTGATTTGGCGCAAAAGGCATTGTGGGGAAAGGAATTGACCCCCGCCTTTTTTTTCCCCAAAATCGTGGTGTAACCACAACGAATCACATTCTTTGGCCTCCAATGAAAACATTCTTTTGGGGATCTGCTCTTTCTTTTGATAAAATATCACATGAATGTAGGACACAGAATACAACACACATTGACCACAATACACATATATGACAGCATTGCCTAAATAAAATTCAACCTTTTAGCATCGGTCCACACATTTTGCCATGAGAGGAGGATTCTAATCTAGTGCAGGTTTATAGATATTGCATCGTCCCAGCAGTGACAATACTGACACCATAGAGTGTAGGTCTGCAGAATTAAACTAGCACCCATGACCTGAAACACATTAGACCTATATATATACCCCGATAGAGATCAATATACGGCGATGGCGTGATAGTAACAGTGCACTCTAGTTGCTGACATTTACCAGCCATTTCCAATATTTATACAGCAAAGGAATTTAAGTCATAGAGGACTGGAGGTCAGTACACAAGATGCTACGATTGCACACCACCCCTACGGATTGGGTGATCGTAATTCTAATGACCTACCAGCCTTGGGTATAATTACACAGGATTTGGTCCCGGGGACTTGGTAGACATGTCAAAGTTGTGACCACTGATAATATCCTGCTGCATTTACATCAAATCGCAGGAGCTTGTGAAGTGCCCTCCTGATGGGATTACGATTGGGTTAGATGAAAGTAAATCAAATAGAATTTAATTCTAGACACATGTATAGTATATATAATATGTACAATTAGCCTTGGGCCCAAAGCATCACAGCGTGGTACTATATATAATTCATCTATATTTTCACAAGGTTGCCCAATTTTGAGAGGGAAAAGAAAACCTCTAGACTATACCTGAATACTTTGGGCTTTGTATGGTGTATAAAAAGCAACTTCTAGGTGGCGTCTAACTAACTTTCAACATATTCTGCCCACATAACTAAATGTATAGGCCAAATTTACGGGAATCGATCAGCTGGATTCTACAAATATATGCAACATACATAATGCTCCCCAGTAACACAAACCCAACAATGATTGAATTCTTGGGGACTCTGATACAGACACATGAGAGTGAGTGAGTAATGGTTGTTTAACGCCAAGCCGACAGCTAAGGTCATATTCATGGCGGAAAAAGTACACTAGACATCACGTCACAAAGGAATACATGTGCCTGTGCCCGTGCATATGGACACCAGACACATGTAAGAAAGAGGGGACAGGAAAGAGGAGATTCAAGGAACGAATATGTGCCAGTGCCCGCGCATATGGACACCACCCACACTCAGAGAGGATAGAAAAGCAAGACATAGACCCCTTTTAAAGATGGCCTGGGGCTGGGGAGGCCCGATATACAGACACATAAATTATGGAGGGAGACAACAGTGGATCTACTCTGAAGCTAATCCCATGAGCAGCACCACACTCCACGGTGGACCTCTGTATGGAAGGCCCTATCACATTCATGAAATATGATATATTCCTACGCTCAGAGGTGATCATATCTCCGATACCCATCCCTCTGGGAGATAGCGAGCCTAAGGTTGTAGGAGACACGCATAAAGTGAACCTTGCATCTTTTATGTTCCTCTTCTCTTTTTCCCCTTTCACCCATGTTCCCATTAGGAAAATCGATCATCTTGAATCAAAGGAGGTGCATGAAGTGACATAAAATGGCACTTTATATAAGCCTCCGAAGGTCCCACTCACTATAAAACAAGGTGAGTTCCACCACTCCTGTTTTTATGATTGGATTATAATTCCTCTACAGTCTTAGGTGCCAATATTTAACATATCATGATAGACATTACATTCTGTTTGGTTGGCCAGGACGTGGGCCTATTGTTCAAAGCACAATCGTCCATGGTAGGCTAACATCCTTTAATATTTGACGTTATATTGTGCCTTTGTGGTAGGATATGGTTCCACGTGGGCCTGTGAATTAGGGTGTCCCAACAATTACGTTTAACTGCAGGCCCTCAAAAGGGTCATTTGGGACTTAATTACCGGTTCTGAGCAGAATGGGCATATCAGGCTGCCCTAAATTAGCAGCTGAGGAAGATAAAAAAAATCAAATGATTGAGGAGTTGTACTTTTCTAATGAGGATACATGTGAGTGAGTGAGTAATAGATGTTTTACGCCATTTCGACAGCTAAGGTCATATTCATGGCGAGAACTACATTACACAATTTCACAGAGGAATGTGTCAGCGCCCACGCATATGTGCACCACACACATCTGAGGGGATAGGAAAGATGAGATATAGACCCTTTTAAGTGGGCTAGGGAAGCCCGGATACATGTGCATTCATGTACAAACTGTTATATTGGTAAAGTGATACAACAGTTTTATGACAGGGATCGTGTCAGCAATGTGGTAGTGCTGCCCTTGGTTGGCTCACTGATGCTGCCCTGAGGCAGCAGCAGCGTTTCAGGGGGATTTTACATGCTGCCTAACGGCAGCAGCGGCCCTTAAAGGGTTAATATTTAACTCTGCTGCCATACCTAAAGTCCTTGTCTTGAGTCCGCCTGACTCCAAATGTGGTTGGCTACAACGTGCCTGTAATTGTTTCCACAGGCTTTATAAGTATCTAGGACAAACATTCACACGTTGCCCATCGAGTAGCATCATGCATAAATTTCCTGTCACATCCCAAGACAAAAGGGTCTGGAATATACTAACTTTATTAAGTCTGGTACCACACTGCAGATATAAGATCCTTTCACACAATGCCATGGCAAGGATGGATAATAGCATTGGACAAAACTGTATTGGACTGAAGACGCATTTACAATGCCGTATCTCTGACTGAAGATTAAAAGCCCCCATTATCAGACCAAAGGCCTGAAAGGCAAATACCAAGACTCAGATTTTGGACTGCGATTAGTTTAGGAAGGAATTCCCCGGGATACAAATAAGAGACTAAAGATGGCTACATACTCTCCCCAGTCTCTTCTAAGACTAGCATCATCGCATGGTGGTTTGAATAGCCCCACTCCAAGTCTAAACCTCCCTTCCAGTAATAGCTGCCACACAGGAGGACGCAGTCGGATGTTGTATGTCGTCTGCTGCCCTGGTTAATGTGAGACGCCCGCGCTAGGTGCCGCTTTGCACATACTACTTGTTGCCGGCCGGCGCCACTCTAATATCCAGCGTCTCGCCGAGAAACATCAACCAGCAGCCAGCATTTGTGCCTGCTAGGTCACCAGCGACGCCGAGCATCTGTTTACACGAGGCAAGTCGCCTGTAGCGCCAAATACTCTTGTGGATCCGTTGGTGAACAAGGATTAACAATTAACCTACACAGAAGAGTCTGTATATGGGGTGAGAGTGGAGGGCTTATCTGAAGTATGGTTACTTTTGGGGATAGGGACGGAGATGGGTCCGTACTAACTGTAATTGGGCAAGTCATTGGCAAGTTCCCATTTCAAGCTAGAGAGAAAGGGATGAAACAAAACATTTAAGGCACTTTATTGTTGTGCATTTGTCATTTATTTTGATTTTATGTACACTCTCATTATGTTACATACGATATCAGGTATTAGTAGGCCTACACACAATGATTATTTTCAATATGACATTGTTGTAGCCAACATATAATTTTCAACAGGAACAACAACTTTAACTGTGACTAAGGTACAGTTCATCAGGATAATCAATCATTTTGCTCACAAAAGGAGATCAACCTTTCAAAAAAGGTGATGACTATAATCTATAATTCCTCATTTCTCACTTAGTTCGCAGGTCCTTGGATTTGTCGCAGGCCCTTGGATTTGTCACACAGTCAATCCTGTTTAGATTTAAATGACATAACATTAGGCACATGAAATCTTGAGATACATGAGTCCATGCCGAAATTATTGATTTGAGACACTATACATGTCACCAAAGAGCCGGCACATTTTTAGATTTAACAAAATACCTTTTAACAAAGAATATTCTTGTAGTGTCTCATTTATTTACATAGTCAATATCAAAACTGACTATTGTGGCTGCGTTATGCCTGAGCTTGAGGCTGAGAGTGGGGCTGTGGATATCCAGGCAGAGGGAGATTGAGGCCTTCCTTAGATTCAAAGAATGTGTAGGAGAGTGTGATCTGGTCAACGCTGTCCATCTTAGGGTCCTCAGCAAAGTCTGGGTCAATGTAGAAGAACACTGGCATGTCCACCTGAAAATACATGGAAACAAAGGAACATGTAATCGTGCTGTCTTTCCTAAAGGCTGAGGGAATGAATGGTGGTTGTTAAACGCTATGTCGACAGATGAGGTCATAATCATGAGGACAAATATAGAATAGATATCAGTTTCACAATCACAATCAAGTGCATGTGTGTGTCTATGTCAGCATCATATTATGAGCACCAGACACATGAAAGAGGGAACATAAAGAAGAGATAAAATACCATTCTAGGTGACTAATGAAGCCCTTTCAGAGTGATGATTTGTTCTAATCATTAGCCACCGTATCAGTTGGGATGTCCCATTGGATGTATTATTTCAACACTTTTTCACATAGGATATAATTGGGCACTCAAGTCTCAGTGATGCCAATCGCTAGCTGGCAAAAAACAGGAAAACCTAGCAACCTTTTCAGAAGACTCTTAAATAGATTTTGAGTGTAATTGAATAGAATCCCTCTACACCGACTATCAAAGAACATCGTCAGATCATCTGTGTGTTATAACCAGTGCTCATCCCACGTATAGTAAGGACATAGTTGATGGATATAGGGGTTCACTAGGTCCTTTTATCCCAGATAAGGGGACGAGGCCAGAGGCCGAGTTCCCCTTTATCTATAGGGATAAAAGGACCGAGTGCACCCCTATCCATCACCTATGACGTTTATACCATGGTTTCCGCCATTAAATTAAACATTTTTACCCTTTAAAACCATTAAATTCAATGTTATTTGTTGTGAGTCTATAAACATTGCCTTTAGTACATACTGAAGGCACTGCAAAACGGTGCCTAAACTGGATAACCATGGTATAACATAGTCTATATACTCGTATACAAAAACAGAAACACCAATGCTAGACTGACCCTAAATACACCATAACATCACAAGGGAAAAGAGCCTAGATGCAAATCAGCACAGACTATTACATGGGACACCTTTTTCCATGTTTTATTCAAAACCCTTTTAGAGCAGATACTGCAACCTTGGTGAGTTACTTACAAGGGTTACACTCATGCATCATGCCAACCCTATGGGGTTCGTAAACTCCCAGAGGGTCGGTGTGATGCACCAATGAAGTGCTGGCGAGCAGAGTCGCCAGCACGTCTTGGTGCATCATATCGACCGATGTACATGATGCGCTAAAACATTAGCGGCCTTTAAAGGGTTAAAATCACCTTCCCTGCACGCTACCCTAGCATGACACCCAAACACGACCAGTTCACGACCCTGGCATGTTGGTGGTGGGCTGGTATTTTAATGTTCCACATCCCTTCAAAATATAAATGTCAACAAAATGTTTGTATATGTGTGGTCTATCAAAATAAGGTGTTTACCCATGGCGGGGTAGGGAGTATGTAGGATAGAGGGGCATGACCCCAATGTCCAGCGTAGCGTGTGAACTTGGTTCACCCTTTATGGGTTGAATACAGAGATGTAAGTGATAGCGTGTGAAAAATGCTATAAAGATACACACAGAAAATCTGAATTCATTGTAGAATACCACGAAACCTTGATCCAAGAAAGGAAATTCGGGTATATCTATTGACAGTCTAATTCTGAAATCACGTAAAATTCTAAAAACTTAGCGTCCGTGTGAATAATGTTACAATGCGCATTGCCCTCTTCTTGCCATGATGCATGGATGCAGCACTGGTGAGTAACTCGCCAGAGCTGCATTCATGCATCATGTCGCGCCTACACAATTGGTGTACACTCCCACAATTGATGCACCAGTGTGTTGCTTGAGGTTGATGGTCTCTTGGAGCACCATGCCCTCTTTAAAGGGTAGAGAACTTGAATGGTATCTTCAGTAGAATGGTTAGGGGGCATATTTACAATTTGAAGATATAAAACGTCCTCCTACCTTGGAGCAATATCAGATGGGTATGGGAAATTTGACTAGAGTACTTCCCTTCTGAATTACCCACAAAACTATGAGAACAGGGTGAAACAGGAAATCCCCAGGGGTTAAAGGGGATTTCATCTGTCTTTTGGTTTCAGATAATTTTGATGTTGATACTATCGTAATACGACCTGCAATGACGTCTGCCACTTTCTGAGAACCTTATGCGATAAGATCTAGTTATAACATAAATCCTATGAAACCAATCAGATTTCCCGCTACATCTCAATCTCATTCACATTTGATATATCTATATCACCTATTCTAACAGTCGTAACAGGAAACACACTGAGTGTCGACTAGAAACCATTCTGTATGATGCAGTACTCTCTAAACACTAGCACTGTCTAAATTTATACTTTGATATGTCCCTCATCAATGCTGGCCGTCAAACAGCCAGACCAACAAAACGCTATCCAAAAATATAGGTGTTGTGAAAGGACATATCGGGAGCTTTAGTTCCAGTGGAAATCGATATGCACTCACTCCCCAAGGTTAACCGATGTAGTTACTTTTTCTACTTCTCTTATCGTCAGTTCAAACTATGTTTCAAAGACCGAGTCCCCGGATGATGACCAAATAGCATGCAGAATCCGAGATGGCAACACTTCTAGATTTAGAGATGTTCTAACTTTACAGTTACTCTGGAAAAAAGAGAAAATATCGTTTTACATCTTAGCATCTAGGGGGGAAATGGTGTTTTAAGTTGTACAGCATTCCTTGCCTTATGCCGCAGTTATAACTGAAGCCATAGCTGTCACTGTGAGCGAATCTATGTGAAAGTGAGACATTCTCTGCAAGAAGTAAAGACTGACTAACACCATACATATATGGCTATCTCAGCACAAGGTGTGTGTGTGTGGGGGGGGGGGGGTGAAGGCGTAACCCTCTTGTTTGTTTGTGGTTTGTCTCTTCTTTTCTGCTCGATACTGCCTCACGACAAAGGACATTGAAGGTCACGAGGACCAAAGCAGGAACCAAAGCCTGCAAGCCATTTGAAATCACTTCTATGGCCACGAGGAGGACAGGCGGTACCTATTTTCCTTTGCACTCGGGGTGCCAAGTTCCAAAATACCAAGTTTACAAGCACCAATGCCAAATGGAATGCAGTTAAATTTTCTTCTGAATGGGAGTTCACCACTAATGAGCTATGCCCATTTGTTGGCATGATGCATCAATGTAGCCCTGGTGGGTGACTCGGCAAGTGCATTTATGCATCGTGTCGACCTTCTTGGGTTGATACACATCCAAATGGCCAGCACGATGCATCACGAATGCAGCCCTGGCAAAAGCTGCATTCATGCATTATGACGACAAAAAGGCACAATACATTATATCACAATGTGGCCCCAAAAATAAAATACCACTTTGTGGCCTCAAAGCATTAATACTCTTCCTTCCAGTCTCATTCACTAGTATTGTGCACAGTAAACTATGGCACCCTGCCCACCTTATACACGATGTGTAAGGACGTGGAGGAACTTTCTTTTACACCCCATCACGGCACACACAGCCCTGGAGGAAGTCCATTAACCCTGTCTACATAAGCTGCCAAAACTTGCAAAAGGCTTGTGAAAGCTATCCACAATTGTTGCACGAGGTCTAAGAAATGCTGCCAACTTATTGTTTTTATGGTAGAGACACCTTAACATGACTTGGATGGCATGGCACTAAGGGTTAAAAGGGTGACTTTTCTGGGGCATGTTACATTGACTCTCTCTCTATATATATAGACAGCGTGATGCCTCAAAGCTTCCTGTTCATTTGCTGTCACGATACATCAATGCAGCACCTGTTTATGAGTCTCTGACACTGTATTGGTGCATCATGACAACCCTTCAGATGCACATAAGCAATTCGAAGGGACAACACACTGTAGAATATATCAAAGCGATTTGTTGCCCTAAAAGGGTCATGACTGTTGGGTGAATGGGTGGGGTGACAAAGGAGCTTAGACCCCTATTCCTTGTACACACACACATGGTAGACCTAACCCCAAACCTCCCATCTAACCACACAATACTGAATATACAGGCCTCCCAAACAATGACAACCATAGACATGAGAGCCCATTTACTTATATACATGTCCACTTTCCTAGACCTCCTTATCCTCACCCCAACTAACATATACACCCTCTATCATTATACTCTGCCTTACAGTGATATAAGTCAAGGTGTATGGGAAATTCTGTGCTAGCACAAATTCATTGAAATACATCACAACACCTTGTTCAAACTATTGAAATTTACATATATTTATGGCCGTGTCCAATTGAGAACAGTTTGAAATCAGATAAAACTCTGAAATCCTACATCCCTGTGCCTAAAGATTATTTTTAACCTCACCATCTTTAGGCTGTGGTGTTTACGCTGATTTGGATCTGTTGATATTTACATCAGCCACATATTACATATAACAACGACCAGTGTCTTATTCACCGGGGTAGGTGCGTTATTAGACTTAATGCCCTGTCACCACGTGAGGTTGGCTTTTGGAGTGTACTTTTTGGCATTGCCTTGACCTTTAAGGGCTCACTAGTTCTTCTCAATACCCATTTATCGCCATGAATGCAGCCCTTGGGGATGAACTCACCAATACTGCATTTATAAATGCATCACCTACTGGCCCTGCAGCAATTAGGGTTGATACAATCTCGTAGGGTCGACATGATGCACCAATGTTGGGCTGGCGAGTTACTCATCAATGCTGCATTGCCGAGAAATAAACATGCAGTTCAGAGGCATCATGCCGTCATTAAAGGGTTAACTGATGGGGTAGGGCGAACAGGGCCCTCCTGTATTGAGGAATTCTTGACATATTTGGCTACTAGGTAAAACAGGGATCTAGATCTAGGCAGTTCGTGACTCGAACTATATATACACCGATGTGTGTCCATGCTGATACTGAGGGGTCTGTGATGTTGGACATAAGGGGTACGTCAAACTTAAAGCGAAGGAAGGGTTAAAGTTCAGATCAGGAGTGGTCAGTGTATTAAGGGCATCATCATGACTTTGTGTCCCCTCCATCCTGTGACTGATGGGAGGTGGACATTTACAGAGGTGTATATCTTTCCTATTGATTTGCCAACATAGGTGGGATAGTCCCAAATCAATTTGTCCCAAATTTTATACTTCCTACTTGCCAATACACTCTCATCCCACACCTGCCTTAATGTCTTGTAGATCTTTATTATTCAGAACATAAGGCCTTCCATTGAAACATTTCAAAATGTCCCATACCTACTACTATTATGCATTCAGTGAATACATAGCTAGGGTATGATATAGGCCTTAACCCTACCAGTGTTTGTCACTTGTGTGATATGCAGGCACACACAGAGAGGGAGACCAGAGGTACAGGTGGTAGATGGAAGGTGGGCATTGTGTAACTACTCTCTATGTATGTCATGGTGTGTCTATGGACTGTATTCCTCTTGTATTGTTCCACAATAGCAAGGGGCTGACTGTAATAATACCTGCAATCTGGTACGTATAATGATCTATCTTTATTATGCGCATATTCCATTAAATCAGAGCAGCTTCTCAACTGGTTTTATAGTTTTTTTGCAGCTGATTTGGTCATGTTTGGTTCTACATTTAGAACTTTTTCATCTGGCATATACACACTATGATAACTTTCCCTCTGGTAATTGGGATGCATAGCGTATAATGGACCTGATCGTTATCATCTTTGATAGGTCAATTCTAATAAGTTGGGCAAAGATTTTGTAAGCTACAAGATTATTTGACACAGGATTGTTTTGAAATCACAAATATAGCGTTCCACACTTTGTCCAGAAGATGTAAATGATATATGCCTTACCCAGCCTAAACAATTAAGGCAAAACTTAAAACATATTTTCCCTGACAGAATTTGGCCAAGGTCATGGAATTCAACCAGATACTCTTATGTCAACCATCCACCCCACCCACCCCTCTGCATCCCACCCATCCCCACCCCCATGCCTTAGTGTAACCAGATTGTGTATGAGACAGGGTTCCAGTTGGCTGCATCCTAAGGAGACAGAGAATACAGGAGTCTCTGCTTGTTCAAACAGGTTTGGCACCAAGCCGAGGACCAAGACAAACTCCCTCAATCACTCCTCCCTAGGTAATTGTGTTGCATGCTTGTATAATTTAAATGTAACCCTTTATGGTCTGCATCATGATCTAATACATAATGCCCATCATGATGCATTAGTTGGTTAGCCTGGGTTGCATTCATGCATCATGCCAACCCTTCAGGCGGGTATGTATGAACCCTATAGTATAGGGCTGGCATTCATGAATTCAGCTTTGGCGAGTCTAATGACCAGGGATGCATTCATATCTATCATGGGAAAAATGGTCCAATTACTAATGTATGATGTGCCCCTTAAAGGGTAGGGATTGATGGGATGGAATGGTGAGGGGTAGGGAACAGGTAGGTGGGAATGATTAGATTGTACACGGAGAGACAAGACAAAGCAGGTCCCAACAAATGTATACATACAAAAGGAAGAAAATAAGTTGTCATCAATTTTACATTTAAGAATTTCTTTGATCACGGTTTACAATGCTGGAAAAGATAATCTAGAAAGATAATCTTACTATTTAATGTACCAATGCCATAGCAGCAAATTCCAGACGAGAAAAAAAAACTGAGCTTCTCAATCTTTTAAAGACATCTGACAACCCCCCCCCCCCTCCATACAAATATATCCCATTTGGTATGGACGAATCGCAAGATTGACCCAGGCAGATTGATTGAAACATTGAAAAAATGTGCAGGTATGTACTCTGTCATTTATTACTTTTCCTGAATTTCCCAGACTTAGGATCCCCTGGTCGTAATGTAGTCAGTGGCTTTCCCTGATCCGTGGGAACTCTGAGTATTGCAACAAAACTTAAAGATGAATTACCCAATATAATCTTACTTCAACAGTGGTGCATGGCACCTTCCCCCTTCAACTGAGAAAAGGTGAATACAAATAAATCTCCCTAGTCAAATAATACACATCTTACTTTACGACTAGACACTCAATTCGCACAAAAAAACCTCCCCTCACCTTTTCAGTTGGAGATACTTAAACTAGTTTCCTTTATTCATCCTACCTGCAGGAATCCTGTTTAAATCCTGTCTGGGTGGAGAATCTGAACTCTTTGTGGTCTACACAATGCATTGGTGCATCATGCTGACCCTCAAGGAGTACATCATGCTGACCCTCCAGGAGTGCATCATGCTGACCCTCCAGGAGTGTATCAAACCGGCATGATGCAGCCCTGGAGAGAAGACTTACCGGGGCTGCAATCATTATACCATGCTGAAAAGGGCATAATATTGTAATGCCTTAATGCACTATGTGGTAATTCAAGGGTTAACAAGTGATGCTAAAAAGCAATAAAGTAAGGATCTGAGAAATATCTTGTTTCACTTCCCACTGAGAAGTCGTTGAGCAGGAGTCGGTGAAGGTATATCAACCCAGTTGATGTCAAGAGGCATTATGGCCGGTTGATGTCAAGATGCATTACGGCCAGTTGATGTCAAGAGGCATTATGGCCGGTTGATGTCAAGATGCATTATGGCCAGTTGATGTCACGATGCATTATGGCCAGTTGATGTCAAGAGGCATTATGACCAGTTGATGTCACGATGCGTTATGGCCAGTTGATATCAAGAGGCATTATGACCAGTTGATGTCAAGATGCATTATGGCCAGTTGATGTCAAGATGCATTACGGCCAGTTGATGTCAAGAGGCATTATGACCAGTTAATGTCAAGATGCATTACGGCCAGTTGATGTCAAGATGCATTACGGCCAGTTGATGTCGCCCTTCTGACTCTACTTACCAGGGTTTTATTCATACATCACATATCCACCCTTCACGGCATGAGACAGGACTGTAGTTCAATGACCAGGGCTTTATCAATCCCTCACCAGGATAGGCAATACCCCATGAAATATCTTAAGATTCTGGAAAACAGATACTAGTTCAAACTCTCTACATGTACTATGTTCTGTTTGCAGAGTGGAAATGATAAAAAAGGATGCTATTACCACGCTATCAACTCATTATTCTGATAGCATCACCATCTATTTTCCTCATTTCTTTTTTCTAAAAAGGTACTGGAGGTAGCACTAGTACATGTAGCAGGCCCTGGAGGAGGTGTAGCTGGTGATGGAGGCACATGTGGATGGTTTATAGACCATGCTTCTCCTTCAACCATAACCAGGTGCACACAGCAGGCCAAAAGGTAATGGTCGGTAAAGGACCTTTTTATGTTTAACACATAGGGACCAGGTTACCTGGAGTGCCACAGGGCAGCCTGCTGGGGCTGGACATTGAAAGATGTGATGTATCCATTCAATATGTGAAAACAGAATCTACTCCCAAATATTTATTTATTAATTCATTCATCATCAGATTCACTGCTCTCTATCAATTCACCAGCTGACCCCCCCCCCCCCAAAAAAAAAAGAAAAGAAGAAGAAGAAAAACTATGTAGAAGGAAAGATCATTATGAACAAGGGTCATACATGGAAGGACATAAACTGACCCCTTTTTATGTATATAGCCTCTAAATAGTACAATATCCACACTCTCTTGGCCTGTATAAGCGACGGGTCTCTGAATGAGTCTGTCTAATTTAAGAAGTATAAAGGTTGTATAGGCACTGTACACTATTGTTTGAATAATATGATGGTCACTATTATGTATAATATCAAAAGCCCAGTGCCACTGATGGATATGGGCTGTGTGTTTTGCAGAAGGGACACATGAACTTAGCTATTCTATAATTATGTGGAGAAAAGTGAGATTGCATGTCAATCTAAAAATAAGACTCTCTCATTTTGGTACATAAAAAGAGCAGAAAATTACCCAGCCTGGTGCCTCCAGAACCTACTTATCATGTCATGTCAGTCTATATACCTCAACCTACACCTACCAAAACAAGTCTGTCTACACAGTTTTTTCTCCATTATAGGTAACTCTTAGGCTCTACATACATGATATCCATGCTAACATTGTATCTAAGCACCTGGTGATACCGTGTCAAAGGGTGCATTTATACAGTGTATGCATAACAGTTACTCCCCCATATCATTCTAAAAGGGTTAAACTACTTTCGTCTGGCTCAATCCAAAGGATTAAAGTTTATAGAGATTTACAATACTTCAGTGTGTTATCTGGAACATGAAGCTAACTCAAAGGGAGACATATTATGTTCCCTATAGTATTACCATGTCATGTAACCATCCTAAAGACCTGCCTGTCTATCACCAAGTTGTAAAATCATCCTGAATGAACATCCTATTTAAATGAATGGATTTGGGGAGTAGGAGGCAGGCTCTGCTACATGTACTATTACACTGACAGTACATACAGCCCACCTCAAGGCCAGCCTAATTCATTCTCACTGGAATGGCAAAAACCTAACTCAAAATGTTTTTGGTATGAGTTGATGTTTTGAGGTACATAGACTACTTAAAAGGCAATCTGTAGGCAAAATTGGAAAAGAAATTATTTGATTACATTCTTAAAATATAAGTGTTATTTTAGAGTGAAGGAATTATTTGAAATTGTGCATCACTCTGTGGGAAATGATCAAGGATTTGATCCAACTTTGAGCAGAGATTGCCCATGCTTTAACTTTCAAGCATCCCAATGCATTAAAGCGCATATTGTCGACTTTTGGCCAAAAGGGGGACAACTGACCACAGGTTTATGGTGCAGAAGAGGGAAAACAGATAAAGATCTATCTATAGGTAGACCAGTGTCCATACATATGTGGCTTACAGTGAAAAGGGAGGAGAAACGTCGAAATGCAGCCATCTGTAGGTTACCCAAACCTTTTTCGATGACAAAACCTTGGCATGAAGGACAAAATCAAAGGCAATCCTTTGGAAGCCGGGTTCTAGATTCACCCTATACTGTTAATTCTCTGCGGTCTGATTGTGCTTTTAAGTCTCTCTTGGCACCTGTTCCTTTGGCACAATAGATTATTCCAGCATTTGCAAGTAAATCCCTACATCCATGCACAATGTGATGTATCTCTCAATGGATGTATTGTATATTAACTTGGAAATCCCTGAAAACTTTCATTCCTGCTGGATATGACATACCAAGGTGGTGGCGAGTTACTCCCCAACCAGTACTTTTTTTGGGGCATCATGACGACAGATGAGGTCTGGAGAGGGACAGGTTGTACAAAAAAATACCAAAAAAATTATGTGCAAAACCTGGTCCATGTAAACAGTGTAAAGTGTGCGTCCTGTCTGCTTGCGCCTATTATCCCTTTAAGTGTAGCATAGGGCATTAATGTATCAAAATAAGCCCATTTGGCAGCCATGGTGCATAAATGCAGCCCTGGTGAGTTTATACATCATACCGGCTCCTCTGGGATTGATACTGTCTCAAAGGGTCTGCATGATGCACCAAAGCAGAACATGTAGATTCACTAGAACTGCACTGATGCACCATAGGAACAAGGACACATACAGCTGGTGGCATCATGTGACCCCTAAAGGCCAAATGGCATTAGGTCGTCTAGACGGACATGCATTGGGCGGATAGCCTGTGCCACAGTTATGTAGACCATGTCCATTGGCAGCACAGATGGGTCCGGTGTGGATACGTGCAGATATCATGTATCCTGTAATTAGATAAGTCTACAGGGCCATCCCTATCCTGGATAACAGTATGGCCTGATCTTACCTATGAGGATACAAGTGGTAATGGAAATACATGTACCAAACTAGATGGTGTGTTTGGAGTTACAGCTTGGCTCAAACCTGGGTTTGGGAATACTGGAAAGTTGAGGGGGGGGGGTCTAGAATTGATTTTTGTCTGCTGCTAGAAGGCGAACCATGCCAATCATGGGTTGCCTTTCATTCATTTTTTAGAAGGGACAAATAATTCATCCTCGTGCCACCATGCAGTTATTTGCTCATGGAAGCGGCGAGCAGCTCATAGTAACCCAATAGACAGCCTGTGTCATTTAAGCAATTCGTTTTGCCATTTTCTAGCCACGATTCATGAATGACGCCCTGACCAGGGTTACATTATACCAACCCCGCAGGACTGCATCAACCCCTTGTGGTTGACATGAAGCATGGATGCAGCGCTGGTGAATAGGTTTGTGCCAGTGCATCATGTCAGAAAGTGGACACAATGCAATAAAACACCATGTACCACTTAAAGAGTTAACACACCCTCTATTAGCAGCTCCTTACACTGCCTGGTGCATCTCATGCTGTAAAGGGAGTAAAAAGGTCTCATATCTCTCTATCCACTTAGTGAGAGGAACCACACAAAACAGCTCTTTACACATCCTCACCTTTAGAGCTTCTCACTGTTTTAGTCTAAGACTCCTCATGCGCTGCTGTAAGAACACTCTAATGTACACTCATCTAAAGGTTTCTGAGGTCATGTATTGGGTGAAAAAAAGTATTTTAACTCTGGTGAATAGCAGTATCATTATTAGGTTAAACACCCAAGACTTTGGGAGGGAAAAGTCTGTTCTAATACCGAACATTTTATTTTGCATGTGCATGTAACACGCTATTTTGTGATGCACTGCTGTTTGGAGGGGCCATTCTTTTCAAAGTCAGCTCATTCTTTTCAAAGTCAGCTCTATTGTAAATACATGTAAAATAGATGAAAACATGTATGTTAAACATGTAAAATAAGACATACAGCCATCAGAGGAAATCTTTACCATAGATCTATGATACTGACACTATATAGACTTCTACCCTAATCTCCCCATCTCTTATCTTGTTTCTCCAAAACCAATGGTGCATAAGGGCAGTGGTACGATTAGATACCTGAAGCCATTGAGGAAGGGGAGAGGTGGAGGGCAGAGAGGGTGGAATACCTGGCGGCATCTGGAAGCTATCACCAGCAGATCCTTCACCAGAGACTGACTGGCACCCTGGAGGAACAAGGACCCTTAACCCTTTAAGGGGCTAATAGTAGTAAGTACATTAATGGTTTATGCCTACTTGAGGGGATGCCACTCACTTATCGCTTTAAATTCAGAAATTATCCCAGTTTTCTCAATGTTCAATAGGAATTACTATCCCATATGAATTACAATCAAATATTCGGAATTCCGTAAAAGTGGTGTCTCTACAGTATTTGTCAACATGATGTATGGAGCAGCCTTCTCATCATGGCGTCTCTTTAAGAGTGTACATCAACCCATGATGCATATTAAGTATAGCCCTAGAGAGGTACTCCCAGTGCTGTCCCCATGCATCATGATAACTATTGGACATAGAGCATGACCCCACTCTGCAGTCCTTAAAGTGTTACGGAGAAGCAGACTGGAGCAAATAGTGTGTGTTGAATGATGGGGTTTGTAGGTACACCAGGTACTAAATGTACAAACATACATGCATTGTAAAGAGTTGTATGTAGGTATATGTACATGTATCAATGTAGCATCAGATGACGGGTGAGTGTGTCAACTTTTAGCAAACAGAAGGATTCTTTTACATCCCATACTAAAAGGCACTGTGAAAGATGGACAGCCATTTGATATTCTGTTAGTGTATGTCCACCACAACAGAGAGCAAAGCGAGTTTACTAGTACTATTTGTTTAACACAATTTTAACAGATAATGTCATACTACATTAGACTGTGATGGATAAATGCATCTGTGACTACGGACATGCACAGGAATGGACATGTCCAGGAATGAATGAGATAAAGAACAATGTAACCAGCCCAGTTTTCTTCATAGAGTGAAACTTGGCCCTTATACTTGCAATCAGAACCTGAATGCCTGGGGGACCTTGAGTCAGTGCAGAAAAGCCTGTAACCCAGTAGGGCACGTAAGACTTATAGTCGGAATGTGGAAAACCACTCAGAACATCGATAACAAAATTACCCATTCGAATGACAAGACCATCAGAGAATAAACACCTTTTAAAGCAGATATACAGATAATGTCAGTGGAAGGGGTATAAAATCCCGTTTTTCTGTGTGAATTACAAATGGGGTGTCTTTGGCTCAATGGAGTATATATCATTATTTTATCGTGACGGTTACATATTTTTGTGTGCTCACTTTTTCATATTTTGATTAGTTTCGGTTCCTACTTCCTTGTTCATTATTCAGTGTAGCACGCCGATACACAAAAGACACATTTTTATTTCACCAGCCAACAAAATGGGGTAAATTGGTCCCCTGCCAGTGAATGTCAGCGAAAATACTAAACACCAAACAGGAAGATAATATGGAGAGGCCTTGATCAGGGGTGTTCGGTAGGCTGGTTGGGGGGGGGGTAGGGGGCATGGTCGAGGTCCCCCCCGCCTCTTTGATATCGAAAAGTATACTGTATGAGTCCTAAGCTGATGCCATAAGATTAAATGATGACATCTTGAATTTTGAGAGAGGTTTCACTCACATCTTAAATTATCAAATTGATGGTTCACAAGCTTTCATCCGAACACACATGTTGAGGGGTCTGGGTTTATATGATAAATTCATGTTGAAAGAGTCCAAAGGTCAAACACAGATGCTTAGAGTCCCAAGTTCATATAATAAATGTTAAAATAGTCAGGATCAGG
The DNA here is from genome assembly GCA_949317995.1 of Acholoe squamosa. Classification (NCBI taxonomy): domain Eukaryota; kingdom Metazoa; phylum Annelida; class Polychaeta; order Phyllodocida; family Polynoidae; genus Acholoe; species Acholoe squamosa. Next base: position 20,817,954 of record OX439040.1, read on the forward strand.
TCATAAATTCTGAATCCATGGCACCCCTTAATACAATCCTGAAGAAACTATATTCTACTACTTCTATCTAGGAAATAGGGATGTAGGAACAGATCACCCTACCTGTATATCACCCTTCCTGACTTGTTGTGCACATGGCCTCTACCTCCCTATACCTGTGTGACACTGTGACCCTTCTAACACAGGTCACCCCAGGCCAGGACCCGTGGCTATCAACCCCCTGGTATTTTAACAAGGAGATTTACCCCAAATATTTTGTTGTGTGTGACCTCGTTCTCGATGTCATGCAGGTATTTATAGCGTTCCTAAAGATTTATATAAGTGCCTCCTTCCCTTTTCACCAATAAGAAGGACCGGTATCAACATTATACTTTGTCTCTAAATCGTTTTATCGTGTTTTGGTTTTACACTAGGAGAAAATTAGGTAGATATATATAATTGAAAGTTTTTACGAGGTATTCTGAGAGGCATAAATCATAATAAGCAACGTGTAACAGGGTCCCTGTTTACTTGCTTGTTTGTACATGTACATCAATTCACGCGAGATAGATAACCCTAAATTCGGCCACTTCAAGATAATTCCCACCTTATCCTGGGTGATCTTTCAATTTCATCACATTTTCATAGAACATATACCTCTAAGTACGTAGTGGAAACCTAGATGATTTAATATCTCTTTTAACATATAAATACAACAATACAGCATGCAAACATTTATTTTTGCCGGCTCTCACTTATCAAAACCAGCAAGGGATACATTGTGGCACAATCGAAACATACACAGTGCATGCATAGACCTACTCCAGCCCTGCTTTCAATTTCATTTTAATTTCATCAAATCAGGCTTTTTCTATGATAAATAATCCTGCCAATCTATAAGGAAATGGGTAATGGAAGCCTGTGTGTTTTTTCTTTCATAGTTTGATTTTCGGATGAATTAGGTGGGGATATACCTCTAAGGATCGGTGCCAAATGTCGACCATAACACTTTCAGGTATATCAAAGAGGACTAATACACTCCCCTGGTGTATGAACGTAGATTACTCGCACATATTTTGCAAGTTTTCAAGATTCTCCCCTGTGCAATCACTGAGTTAGGGAATGCTAAACAAATCTGTGCACAAAAACTATATCAAGGCAGTTACCCTGCAGCTAGTGATGGGTGGCAAACAGGTAAGTAGGTGGTCGACTCTAGGGTGGTTTACCTTTTAAGGTATTTCTAGGTATGGCTTAGACTTCTTAAGCCCCTTTTGTGGCTTTGTATAGCTGAGTGAGAGGGATATTTATAGATCCATGCCTCATGTTCAATCACGATCATCCTCTAGATTTTTCTACAACAGATTTCTTTATGTTCAGAGGAATGAGAACTTCACCTACACTGGTTTAACCAGTATTTATGTCCTGCTGTTCTGCTTTAGTTATGATGGAAAATATAGAGGTTAAATACTTGTATCTAGTCTATGTAATTATAGTTAATTCGAGTGGTAAAATGTGCTAAAGTTAAATTCTTAATTAATCTCTATTACCATTATTCCATGCATACACCTGGCTTACTAGGTCAACTGTCTGTATGGATGGATAGAATATAGAGATGCACAAGAAAGGCTCTCGACAGTAAATTCAATCCAAAAGATATACATATTTTTTTCTCAAACAAAACTTTCTTTTTCAAATGCATTCGTTCAACAAGTATCATGTTCACAATCAAACTCGTATCTTAAGACTGGAACAAGAAGGTCAATGATTTTCAATCGAGCTGTACAACACTAGTTCATCCACTTGTCATGTCTGACTGGTCTTAAACAGTGTTAACTACTTGTGCCACAGATAATGACAAATATCTACCTCGACATACAAGTCAAGTGACCATACCACAGAGGTATGGAGCAGACCAGAGCTTATCAGCTCCGGTATCAGCCATCTTGCGAGTGACTCACAACTACAGTCTCTGGAAATCATGTAGGGCCACCTTTCAGGATTCAACTCCTCCTTGGAGGACAGAGGTTGAAAAAATTCTGATAAGGGGGAATAGGCATTCCTACAAAAGGAACAAGTGGCATATAAGAAGTGAAATACGCTCCCGATTAAGATACCAGGATTGGTGGAATTAATTGATACCACTGCTCATAGTGTTGGTTGCATCTGATTTATTGTTCTTCTATTGTGGTTGTCTGCTTTGGCCGCTGAGTATCTAAGTACAAAGGTAAGAGCACATCACCTTCAAAAGCATACATGAGAGTGTAAGAATAACTCACGATTCCAATGCTTTGATCTATATTAAATGAAATACTTTGAAATTTCCAAATAACACTTTGTGCTACACATGATGTAGGCAACCGATGCTCTTTATGAAGCACAGGGTGAGATAGATTATAACAAGCCTGAATTGTTCCTTAGTTTTATAGGTAGCAATTAATGTCAGTACTCCACAACCATCTTCTGTCTCTTCCAGCCTTAGTGTTTTGATGTGGTTAGTGGTTCACAGAGAGCCGGCTGTGGAGTTAACATCATATAACACATGCTTTACCACCGAGTCATCCATGCACTCCACTTACTCATTGCATTGCACGGCACGAGTCAACCCTCTAGACAAGCATCTCATCCCTACCCCTACCCACATCCTAACCCAAGGCCTCCAGGGAGTTACTTCTCAAGATCCTACGACTGGAGTAGTGAGCGCCACTCTAACACCTCCCATAGTGACTTCCATTAGTGGGCACTAATTCCTGCATTGCTACGACCACTCTTAATCCTATGTGATTGATGGCAAAGGAGGTATTCATAGAGATATGTCGTAGGTGATCACTTCTGTACACTTGTTGTCGTTAGGGATATTGAAACAGGCCCCAGGGCGCCTATACACCACCCCTTCACCACTAACACGAGTCAGAAACCACTTCTAGTCAAAGCTCATATATCTCAGGTGAATTCCTAAATGTAGTGTAACATTGATATATAGGATATAATTTTAGGTATTTAGGTTTGCATACTCAGACTGACTCTCCTACTGTGAGTCACCATTTCGTAACGACAGGTGAGGAAAGTGGTTGGCATTTGGGAAATGATTTAATTCGAAATAATTGTTAAATCTTTTAAAATTTGTCAAAGAGTCTGATTATATGCCACAAAACCACAGTACATGTCACAAATGAATATACACAGAAGATACAATGTATATACATAAGGTAAATCTATCAAGTTAATGGATGTAATTGAATCTAATTACAAGTTACACCAGTATAGGTAATCAGCACTCCAGCCTCCAGTTTCAATGTAAACTAAGACTAATGAGTCATCACAGAGCAATTACAGTACTCCAGAGTAGAAGGGTTACTTCATGCTTTTAACCCTTTACGTATTCATATTACAACTCTTTAAGTATTCATATTACAACGCTAGCCAACCACCCCTGCCATTATGATCTATAAATGCTCCTTTGGCGAGTAACTCACCAGTGCTGCATCCATGTATCATGACAAACCTATCTGTTGATTTACTCATGAAAGTTGATCATGATGCACCAACATAGTGCTGGTGAACAGCAAGCTGGTTAAGTTTTCGGTGTATCATGAAGATATGGTTCTTTGTGCATCATACATCCCTGAAATTGGTTTCACTGTGCACTTTGATATTGGCACCTGCTACATTGAAATCAAAGAATCTACAAAAGTAGTCCCTATCTTTGACGTTGGTAGTTCCAAATGTTGCTTTATCAGTTTCATATATGTTTTAAGCGATTCCTAACATCAACTGGCGGCCATTCTTAAATATTTTAGATGTTCACATTTTACAAAGGTAGTCTTGAATAATAGCTTTGATAATTGTTGAAATTAGGTTGCGGAGTTGTTGGTATTGGTTTTTGGTAGCCTGAAATGGCCAGAGACAATCTAATTTTGTAGTATTTATAAATTACAGGAAGATGAAATGGCTACTTTGTAGTAAAGAACAATTGATCCCCAGACTTGGTACCAGCAAATATGAGCAATGGACGAGGGAACCAGCTGAATTTAATGGTTGCTATAGCTGAATTTGATGGTTGCTATTGAACTTGCGAGCCACACACGTGCAAATATGTGTATGAAGAAAGCACATGTAAATTGCAGGGATGAAAGTCACAGAGAAAGAAAATCCCTGAAATGGCCCAATATTCGCCCCAAAAACCTGGGTTTCTATATGAATGTTTAGGGCCCTGGAAATTCAAAATCCCTGAAATCAGGGAATTCCCTAAAGACTTTCATCCCTGAAATTGAGTGTTTGCGTTTAATGGTCCGTCTGTGTAACTACATTGGCAGTGTTATGGTGTCTCCTAAACAATGTTTTATGTTGTTTGTGGCCACTCTTTCCACTCTACTCACTCTTTTATTTTTGGGTAGATTATGAGAAGTTAAGTGCCATTTGGTGTAATAAAGCCTAAGTGTATATACCCATATTCAAACTAAAAATAGGGGAGTCTGTGTGACTCTATTCTAAAGAGTAAGGTATTTACTTGGATTCTATAGGATTTCCCAGCTAACACTTATCTAACTTCCCCCAAGAGTCCTATAGGCCTATTGATTAATACTGGAGGAAAGTTTATAGGCTTGATTATATATACCGTAATCTCTCGCGTAGAAGGCGCAGCCCGCGTAGAAGGCGCACCCCCTACTTAGGGAAGCCAGATCCGCGTAGAAGGCGCATCTGCTGCTTCTGAGTCTTATATTTGAAAAACCCGCGTATAAGGCGCACCCCTAACTCAAGGAGCATGGTCCACTCAAAGGACCCAACCCAAAGGGGCATTTCAAATATTGTCTGCAACTATCAATACCCCAACTGGTCATGTATTTTCTCTAACCAAAGAAAAGGTGTAGTCTATACCATGGTGCTCTAAATACCCTTAAACTGCTGAATGAAACATGCCATTCTGCTCACCATAAAAGTGTTTGGAAATGTGTGTACACCCCTCTCACTGAGAGCTTTGTTAATTACACTATTGACCTTTTAATCAAGAGAATCCATGCAGCATTATAATCAATAATCCTGCCATAGTGTGTGCTGCCACCTGGTGTTGTATGAGCTGTATGTCATTCTCTATTCTCTACATTACAAACTACTGGTATCCCAGCATGCCATGTCTCTAGAAGAGAAGTGTGGGCCTAGATAATCAATGGGAGGGTATGATATGAACAAATAACAAATTTGGTTTGAACCTGTCTTATCTATAACTTTTTAACAAATAATGCAAATCAGAGGATTATTTCTTTCAAAAAATGAAGAGTATTGTACCTTTCAAAATGATGCCAAATAACATCAGTTGTGGGCCATATGAAGACAATTGGCATCAATAGTAGTTAATGAGTTAAATGATTCCTAGAAGAACACCAGGTGGCAGCACACACTATGACAGGATTATTGATTATAATGCTGCATGAATTCTCTTGAATAAAAGGTCAATAGTGTAATTAACAAAGCTCTCAGTGAGTCAGGTGTACACACATTTCCAAACACTTTTATGGTGAGCAGAATGGCATGTTTCATTCAGCAGTTTAAGGGTATTTAGAGCACCATTGTATAGACTACACCTTATCTTTGGTTAAAGAAAATACATGACCCTGTGTACATCTTTCTGGTTTGGAAAGTGGAGGTACCCCGCGTATAAGGCGCACCCCCAACTCAAGGCAATTACCCTCCTGCGTATAAGACCCAGTCACGATCTGATTCGCGTATAAGACGCGCCTTATACGCGGGAGATTACGGTATATATATATATATATATATATATATATATATATATATATATATATATATATATATATACCAGGACATTATGACCAGTTGCATAGGGTATGTTGATACAGTACTTGTAGCTAGTGATTTGCTGATAAAAATGGAGCTCCAACCAGATCTTTCCTTACTTACTTCCAATATCAAGTCAATGACTGTGCTTGGAACTCTTCATCCTGGTGATCTGTTATTGTAGAGACTCCTGTTACTAATCACTCATGGTATCAGGCCTGGGCAATGACTTTGCTAAGACATAAGTCCACACAGTTTGTTTGTCTAGTACATGTATAGGAACTCTAGATTCAGTACACAAACGGTGTTTTTAGGTGATAAAAAGCAGAGGATGTCTTCTGGAAGAACCGGGAATTCAAACAAAGAATATGGGTTAGACCTTGGACGACCTTGTGGAAATAGGATCAGAATTGTACAATTGAGAGGCAGCAACATAATTAAAGCCATCAAATGGTCAAATGACCAATACCTGGATTGCAAAACTGCTTCTCAGCAATAAAAAAAAAGTCTGGGATGTATGTTTACTTGTCTTTGTAGACATTGTAAATGCATGGCACACCAGGAGACAAACTATTCCATATACCTTTACCTTTTCTGATATATTTCAATCCAAATTTATATTTCAAATTGGAGCGTCCTATATGCAGAGAGGAACCAGCGATGCTGTCCCTAGGGGCACCCTATAGGGGTCAAACGGAACAAATTTTAGACCAATCAGATTATCACCTCCATTCATTGCAGAACAGTACTGGCTTGAGCAATGGATGCGCCCAGTACACAATGTGGTAGAGGCCTATAGAATAATCTACTGTAAATCCTCGTGTATCAAACGCCCCGCACGTAGAGGGTACACCCCGAGTCAGGCTAAAATTTTGGTAATTTTTAGTACAGTTTTATAATGTAAAATCCCCGCCTTTAAGACGCACCCTGAGTTGAGCTAGAACCTATAGGACGAAGATGATGTAATTCTGGCGTATAAGCCGCATCTTATACGCAAGTATTTACAGTAGGTAAATTAATGCACTAAATAGACTACAGTATGGAGCTATGCCCAGGAGGACCACTAACTGTTGTAGGAGGGGTGATGTTGGTTCCACATGACCAGTGCTGCTCCATAACCATCAGGTGTGGTCAGTCAGGTGTGAGAAGGACAAGGACGTGGTCTGAATATCTCCTGCTGCTGCTGCATACCTGTACAAGGTGGGGGTGGACTTAGGATTGCTAACTCTTTAAGGTCCATATACGTCACTTCATCGGCCCTTTGATTCCTCAGATCCCTCATTACCTCAGACAGAGGATTTGTACCCTCCTCTAGGTTTTCTACTATGTTTCGACCTAAATCCTCAATTTCTTAAGACATTTTCCTTGTATTTTCCATATCTGAGGAAGCAAGGAGTGAGTGTATGTATAAGGGATCTAGATTTATGTCCATTTGCCGTCAATGCAGTGCTGTGGAGTCAGAACTGCATAGGTGCATTATCCTGACCTTAGAAAACCTCAGAGGGTCAGCATAGTCTCCAGGGCTGCATTCATGAATCATGATGACAAATGAAGATAAGGAATTGATGCAGTATGCGCCCTTTAGGGAGAAACAGGAGGAACTAGGGCTGTTTAGGCAGTATCATAATGAATGTATGTGCCACATGGATTTGAAGTATTCTTTTATCAGACAAAAGCAGAATTAGGGGTTCAATGCCAACTGGTTGGCTTTTCTAAAAGAGTGGGAACATTATATGAATGGATTAACTGTGCAGTACTTTTGTGAATTCATACTGCTGTTAATAAAGACTCTCATTGTGAGAACAATGAAGTGTTGTGTGGTTAAGGGAAGTACCAAAAGAAACTAACTGGTCATTCCTACACATCACACACTCAAAATTAGACAATGTTGCACCCTCTCCATCATTTCTAGTTCTGACAATGCATATCAATCCACCATACCAAACAGGGGCGTAGGAAAGGGGGGGGGCAGGGGGCCTGCCCGCCCCCCCCAATCATAAAGGAGGTGGGGCCTGAGTATGTCTGCACCCCCCCCCCCAAAAAAAGAAAAATCTGCCAAGAATTCATAATAAATTGAACAAGAAGCTAAAAATGTGCATCTCAAATTAAATTGATTTAGTAATGGGATAAGATAAATGAGGCCCTGGGCCTCAAATCAGATCAAAAATTACTTTTTTATACAAATTTTATAAAGGTATGTTAAGGCGCTAGTGCGCTTGAGCCAACAATTCAAAGTGGTTGAGGTGGGACCCCCGGTGGGCCCCCCAAATGAAGATTTGCTTCCTATGCCTCTGCCAAACCCCTCTGGGCTATATATGGGTTGTAGGGACTACAGGCTACTGGGGCTTATTACTGTTTTACAAAGGGTGTTCTAGCCTTCATGATCCTGGTTTTGGCCAATAATGATATAGTTCCAGCCCCTGCAGCACCCTTTCCACTGCCAGGAAATCGGCCACTCAGAATACATGTGCCTAGAATGCCAGAAAGTGCCTAGAACGTACCCCTAGTAGTGTGTGCCTATAAACTCCATCTATGAGCTGTCCAGGAACACAATGTTCAAAGACACCTTGATGTTTTAATATGTACATTATTTTTTAAGAAGATTATGTCGACAAATTATACAAATATAGTCCTAGCAAGTATCTCGCCAGGCCTGCATCCATGCATCATGCTGACCTAGAGAACCCATAACAACTTTTAGTTGTTATCACTACTGTTATTACACGATTTCTGTGATTCACAGTGCTTTTCCTGGATATCCCTGTTCTGATATTCCTGCATATTGTGCGACCCCTTATGAGCAGATCCCAGGTGGATATCAGCACTCTTTGAGGTGGATATCAGCACTCTTTGAGGTGGATATCAGCACTGTTTGGGGTGGATATCAGCACTCCTAACATGTCATATTTACATGTTAAAACCCATGAAATTTCCATGGTCAGGGTAGGGCTCGAACCTGCAGTCTCAGATCCCTAATCCAACTCCCTATGCACTGCGCCACAGGGACTGACGAGAGGTGGTTGGCTAGAACTAAACCAAACAAAGGAATCCTAGCCGGGCGCCGAGGCGTGTGTACCGATCGTGTATACATAACCAAAGGAGGCGTTCAAATCAATCCAAGCCAAGACGGCAGCTGATGGAGGAGACGCGGTGGTCTAGCGGTTAGCACGTCGCGCTCAGCCGTCAGAGGTACATGGATCGTGTCCCGGTCTGGGCGCATCTTTTTCGCCGTGTGCGCTGTCGCTGTCCGCTGCTGGGCGAGGAGGTGTATTTTATACACAAACATAGCAGCGAGACGCATTGAAATCTTTAGCCGTGTGCCGCTGCCTGTCTGCTGCCGGGCGAGGAGGTGTATTTTATACACAAACATAGCAGCGAGACGTGTACCTATCGTGTACATACACTATTTTTCGCCGTGTGCCCCTGCCAAGGCTAGCTGAGACCGGGGCTGTCGCTGTCCACTGCTGGGCGCTGAGCTGTGTGTACTATGGCAGGCTTCGCGTCCCGGGGAAGGATTTTTGTTTTCAACTTGTTTTTATTGATATTCTATTGATTATTTATTGATTTTTTATTGATTAATCGTGTAATAAACTTAGTAAGGTATGGGCTAACAGGCACCTCATGGCATGTATCGTAGGATATCGTAACGAGTGGCCGTAGGCCACTCGTTACGATATCCTACAATACATGCCATTCGGTGCCTGTTAGCCCATCCATTACTTAGTTAATAACATGATGCAGCAATGTAGTGCAGGTGAGATGCTGATTGGTACCCTGCTGGTGCATCCCCATGACACCTGAACGTGAATCTTAAACCATCAAGCTGGCCTCAGGGTGTTAACCCCCTATGTGCAGCTTCATGATTAAGAATGCATACAGAAATGAACACCATGCGAGTACTGTAATACAAGTTCTGGTATTGAGCGCAGCAGTATGTTTATAATCTGAATTGTTTGAAAAAACAGAGAAGCATATGAAAGAACCAGCATGTCACTTCTAGTGATGGTTTTATTATGAGACTGCTAACAAATGGAGACACTTGCATTGTACTCTCTATAATTACAGCTCACAGTTGTGTGACTACTCGAGCCAACCATTAGGCACAATAGCCATAATTGGTGAAGCCTCTGTCAGTAAAACGTGGAGAGCCTATAACAATTTGCAGAAGTGGCCACACTCCATGGGATCTAGTTCAGTACTCTTAGACTGAGTAAAGACCAAACAATTGCCTCTTGTAGGCAATCAGCAGCCAATAAAGGCTTAAGATGGGTGTGTACCAAGCCTAGTTGGTGCTCATTTATAGAGAGAAAGGGACTATGATAAAGACAACTTCTGGAAAACAAATTTTAACAAATCTGTTAGTCTGATTAAAAAGAATTGATAATCATCTGATCCATGGGAAATTCTATATTTTATCATATATGAGATGAATGAGGAAATTATTCTTGTTAACACTTTTGTGGAAACTGATCTGATTTTTACTGGATATTTCAACATCCAATAAACTTATGAATTCATACGGAATAAATACAGACTGTTCACACCATGAAGGAAGAGACAGAATTGTTCATCCATATACTTGGCTGTATTTCCCTCAACTAGGCCCTGTGGAAGACAGTGCAAAAGGGGTGAGGGGTGGCCCAGTCCTATAACATCTACCCACCCTTTCCAAGCATCATTCACAAAGATTGACAAACATAGTGATACTCACTGACGAGTCTAGACTTGACTATGTGTCTAGACCTGCACAGGTAAATAGAAAGAAAAAATAAAACATTTAAAAATATAAACTCCTCATTATAAAAGAAATAAAGCCAATGATTGCATGGAAGTCATATTAGACTTAGTCTAAAATATTGGCTCGCAGGGTCCTGTTACCCCTCCCCAGTAGGAGGAGTGAGTAATAGGATATCAAACGTGATCAAACAGGGTCTTCTATCCAAACATCCCTGAGTGGAGCAAACACACATGGGTAAATAGGCCACATTACCTGTATGACAAACTACTGAGGAATATCGTCATTTAAACCTTTAGGGGCTACAGAGTGCTTTGGACTTTGGCCATCATGATCTATAAATGCAGCCTTGGGAGTAACTTGCCAGGGCTACATTCATGCTGAGCCTACTTGATACACCTTTCCAAAGGTCTGCATAATCCAACAATGCATTGCTGGTTGGTATACTCACCAGCACTGCATTGGTGCATTAGGGCAAGAAAAGAGCAGAAGGCTTGAAGCACCATTCAGCCCTTAAAGAGTTAACTGATCCACCTGGATTCCAAGGACCAGGGAGGTTATAACTTCTGGCCTTTCTACATACATATAGATGTACATATCTAGCTTTATGGGTAACCATGCAGGTAATATGGCTCATTTTACAGTCTGTTTAGTATAAACATATTTTTCAGAGACCTACTTTGTTAGCAAAAGTAGGTTTCCAGTACTAGAAATATTATCAGGTCCCAGCACTGCTTGTCCTTTTATCCTTGTAGCATCAGTTTCTGGGCCAGACCTTTGGTCCATCCATCATGCCTATAGAACTGGAATTGATCATTAAATCGAGGGTATCATCTGGTGCCCTAGTGTGGAAATCTTCTCATGCAATTTCATCTTTCTGCCAACTTTCAACAAAGGCTAATGGAGAAATTAGCCTTTGTATGGAGCAGAATTTCCCGATTAAAGGAACAAAATCACATATGATATGTAGGCGTATCAGTACTGAACATATGTCAACATGTAAAGCATGCAGTTTCCACATACACTTTGAGTGCACACTCCCCGGGCACACTCTCTACAGTTGCTGCAACAGTCATCGTAGGCCTACAATCCATTTGTTACCGCCTTAGACCCAATCCATTACACCTCATAATCTCACACCCCCACAACTGCTACATCCTTAACCCTTTTACTGCTGGGTGATGTTTTAATAAATCTTACCCTTTTCTCGTTATACCTGGATGCAGCTCTGGCGAGTTGTTCACCATGCTGTTCATACAGGGCTGACATTCCCCTAAAGGATAATTATGGTGCATCATCGCAATGCTGGCAATGACTGCATCGTTGCATCAAGGTAGCCAGTGTAGTCTCTGTGATGTCCCAGGAACATGAATGCATCATAACTAGATGGTCCTTAAAGGTTTAACCCAAACCATTAGTCCCCTTACTCTCCCACACCCACCTCACATGTACCTGTATCTCCCATCCTACCTAGGGGTAAACATAGGCAGCTGTTTGTCAAGGCAGGGCCAGCTTTTCCCTACTTACTTACACCTAGATAACACTAGGTCGATCACAGCCCTTGTTACTACAGGGTAGGTAGTTCAGGGTCCATGGAGAATACTTTATTCTTATTCACTTGCATATAAATGAATGTAAAAAGCTTTTGCAGTTTATAAAAACCCCTGCATATGTGCACTATTTGTTAATGATGCATCGTCTTTAATTGTAACAGGTCCTTATAAGTGTATGCATGCCCCACCTGTCTATATGATGCATTTTAAACCCTAAAGTTCACAATCAGACACATGATATCCTTAATACAGCCTGTCAGCTTGAACTATACAGTACACAGATGAGCTCGACCAGAGTATTCACTGTATTGTGACTTGGCTTATTATTTACTTACGGGTATCGTGTTCTGAGCACAAATTCAGGGGCTAATTGTCCCTAAAGAAAATTGAATCTAATCTCTTATATTTCACATAGCATGGCCAAAAGCCAGCTCATCTTCCACTCTAGCCTCCAATGTTTATATAGACAGTTTCCTATAAGCAGTGACATTGACAAACGCTGGAGCAGCTAGTCAACATGAGAATAATACACACATGTAGGCCACCATTTGCTAACCTAGATACAGTTACAGCTTTAGAGGATGACTGCTTCTACAGGTAGCTGGCTATTCTTACTGCAACTAAAGGATTACAGAGGGACCAGAGATGGCCCACAATCCATCACGCCAATAGTACTCTACCACTTCCGGGTCAAGGACATAGTGAGTTCCGGTCTGTTAGTACTTCTAGCTAGATCCTCTAGGTGGGACTCAGTTTCAACCTAAGTACAAAATATGTATGCTAACCAGATGGATGTGTGGATGCTGAAATACATGGGTGATCGAGCCAAAGATAATAAAGCGAGGAAATGATGATATGTGTGAACGTTAGAGGGTTCAATGTGATCACTGTGGAGAAGAGAAAGAGTTTAATGTTTGCAGAAAAGGTAACGAAAGAGGGTTAAATGTGGAGAAATCCTTATGGAGGAGGGTTTGATGCTGAGAGGGCAGAAATGAATTTTTTAAAAGAGAGACAGGACAGCGGGTGTCATGGAGAGCAGCTAATCTGGTTTGGGAAAAGTAGGGTAGGGAGATACCGGGAGGCATGAAAAAGGTCCACATCGTAAACTTACAGGTTAGTGAATGTGGGTAGGGTTAGATGGATATAAAACATGAAAGTAGTGTGAGTGTGCTAGACTTCCATGAAGCCTGTCTGAATTATAGCTTAAACTATGTCCAAGTTATCCCTGGAGAGTCATGGTTTGGGCCAGGGCTGGGTGAACCATGCATAATGAACTGCCTGGGTGGGAGCCACGTGCCTCTAAAACAAACCGGCGTGCATGGGTGTATAGGGGTTTGAAAGGTCGGAGTTTGCAACAGGAGAACATTAAAATTGTACCTATTAGATGAATATAAAAAGAAAAGGTAAGTGAGTTAGTGAGCTACATTAGTTATTACAGGCTCCCCTTGGACTTCAAGCTTGGTTGGCTAAGTACTTTATAATAATAATACATAAAGTCTGGGCCCTCAGGGCTCCGGGAGTCAATGCCATGGTCATCTCTATAATATATTATCATAGCTAACAATACTAAATTTCGGTAATATCTGTATCATAATGCAGTGACTATGTTTATAGATATGTTTACTAATGACACAGATGACAGTGTATCAACACTGTCTATAGAGTCCAATCACAATGTATGGCTCTACAAGGACCATCTGTCTAGAACTAATATGAAACACACAACAGAAAAAGCAACAATGTGATAAAAAATAATAAAAGAGTAGAAAACAAATATGTACAGTAGGCTACTGAACCACAGAGTCTCAGTTATTTGCCTTTCATCTCGGACACACTTGCTCAGTTGTCAACAATGACAAGCTTGTTTGCTACACATTGTAATGAACAAAACTTTATTTTTTTCCATATTATCTCTTTTAATGTTAATAATGTTCGTTGGGGATATAATAATAATAATAAATATTATAATAAATATTATATTAATATCACAAGTGGAATAAGGAAGGAGACAGTGGGTTTGGTGAGAATTGACTTAGTCAATATCAATTCTGTACATGCCTTTATTAATAGACAATAATTTAACAATAATAATAAACAGTAATACAATATAATAATATAAAAACAGTATACAATATAAAGATTAAAAGTAAAATTTTCGGCACCACCCAGCGTGGTCTGTGCCGCTCGAAGGATACACGCCAACTGACGGTTAATTTGGATCCCGGACCTTACACAATGGATACACCATTCCACACTATAACATCACATCTAGAGCTAGTAAATCCTGTTTTGAATCATGTAAATAATTATATACCACATTAGATTTCCAATTTGCTCTCTTTTTAATATCATTGACCTTTAAGCCAGAGTTTTTTAAAAGTGTTGCTCCACCATGTCGGAGTGAATGAGTTGAAACTCTGTGGGGAATATCACATTTTATAGAAATAGCCTTCAACCTGGTATTAACATAGTTGTAAGTCAAAGGTTTGTTGTCTATAGTGAACAATAGTCTACTTTTAGATTCCTTACAAATTTCCAAATACCTAGCTGGACAAAGACCAGAATAATCATTCCTTTTCAAATATACCACGTAAGGCTTCCTACCGTATTGGTCAGTTTTAGAAGATTTAACATCAATGCGAATGCAGTCAACAGATAAAGAAACATTTTTAGATTTAAAGTTATGAGGGGAATCGACTACATGACCCACCCTGAACACACCTCGGTAACACAATAAGATAGCTGACCAGAAGACTACATCCTCATATACAGACAAATTCAATTTAGATTTGATCTTCAACATATCACTGGGAGTTAATGGATTTGTTTTAATAGAAGAACATTTATAATTACGTTCAATACCATCTAAGGTCTTCTTTACAATAAAATTACTGCTATAATCAGAATAACCTTCCAATTTCTGATAATACCACACTGCAGACAAATAGTTCCTAACAGATACAGGTTTCATTTTATCTGATAAATATACACTATACAACGAAGCTTGAGAAGGAGAACAAGGTAGGGGATTAAGGTTAAAATTTTTACAAAATTTTTTGTACCTGCCAAACTGCTGTTTGCGAACCTTACGTGTGGACTCAGCCACGCCCCTGAACAAAAACCTTCTCCTTCTCCGCTCTAGCTCCCTCAGATCTGGAAGCATAGCAACACATATTATATTCAGCCAGGGTATTTTTACATTTCTTAGGAACACCTTTATACATCAGCCTTGACAATTGATCAGCTAAAATGTTCTCCTCTGACCTTATATATGTAGAATAAATTTCAATATTATGAATGAAACATAGCCAAAAAATTTCACGTAGCCATTCCATACATAACTTATTTTTGGAACGACCAGTATTTAACATAGCCAAAACCTGCATGTTATCAGTTATACAATGAACTCGGGTATTCTTGAAATTTTTTAACCAACGTTTAAGGCCCACCATGACTGGATACAACTCATATACATTAATATTTCTATGGTGAACTCTCAAAATATCCAACTTTGGAGATTTTACAAAATGGCCACAAAGGTCATCTAAAGGGTCTGTATCTGACCAAGTACCATATAAATAATCTGTACCATACCAGGCACCAAAACCCTGAATTGAAGAGTCAGGATACACAGGGGTACATTCGTTATCATTCAAAATGATATTTTTACAATTAAAAACATTGCAAAAATTCTTCCACCATTTCAAGTCCTTATGTATCTCTTCATTAAGTCTAACCACACCCCTGTTCCTGGCTCTAGCACACAAGTCGAAGACACAGCGACTGAACGTTCTGCCTCCTCTAACTACTTGGGAGCAAAATGACATTAAACCCCCAATCTTCTGCAGGGATTTTTTAGATACATACGCCCTACCTATACAATCATCTATGGCAAGTTTCATTTTATCCACCTTACTCTGGGGGAGTGATAATTACATAATAGTAGAGTCAATACTTGTACCAAGGAAAACACATTTCTGACTAGGTTCAGTTACTTTTTCAGTGGATATTTTGAAACCCATAAATTCCATACACTCGATGAGAATGTTCCTCTGACGTCTACATTCTTCCTCAGAATTTGCAATAATTATGAAGTCATCTAGATAATTTACAATCCTTTCAACACCATAGAATTTTGCAATTGAGACAATAAAATTTGAAATTCTGTTAAAAATATATGGAGCACATTTTAACCCAAAGGTTAGGCGGTTACTTTCATAGAATTCTGCACCACTACCAAAATCCCAGCGAAAGCCCTGATACTTGATATGTGGACCGTAAACTCCTATAGACCGGTAAGCTGATTTCAAGTCCACCACACTCATAAAGTCGTCTCTATCTAATTGGCAGGTAACAGTGTTAATAGAGTTATACGAGAAGCTTTTGGACGTTGTGTTCATAAAGTTATTAATAGAGATGTCCGCTGGCATACTACAGTCAGTGATGGGACGAAGTTTACCATTTGATTTCTCTACACCGCCTAGTGAATGTATGCATCTGGGTTTGACGACTGACTTTGTAACCAAGCCCTGGGCTAATTCCTCCTCAATAATACCACACATCTCATTATAAAATCTATCTTCTAAAATAGACTTATAATTTTTACAATCATATGTTGTATCACACCCTGGGTCAACTATCTTGAACCCCTCGGTAAAACCACACCATAGAAAATCAGACTCAATCTGATTGATGTTAATAAGGTCTGACTGCCTAAGAAAACTAGCAAGTCGACACGGGAGTATCTGAGCCCTCCTACCAAAAATGAAGTGCTCACACATACATACCCCATTCACACAACTGTCATAGACCCTGATGCTGGGTCTATTTAAACATTCCACCGTAAAAAGTGGTTCAAACTCACCCTGTACTGGGCAACTATAAGAATTAAATAAATTCTTTGACAATTCACAAGAATCATACATATTTACACTATCATTATTAACATTATCACCCGGAATGATAGAAACGGGAGGCTCAGGAAGGTCTACCACATGTACTGCACTAAAATCAGGCATCAAAATATCAGAATCTAAAGCAGGACCTTGCCCAAGTGAATTTTCCTAGTCTTTTTTGTTCTTTTGACACTTGTCTTTGCCATGGTTTGACATGCTACAAATCTCACAAATATGACGATACCTGCACGGGTCTTCCCTGCAACCCTCAGCCCTATTGAAAGCATAACAGGTCCGGTTGGACTGCTTTGATTTGAACGCCTTAGGTTTAGACCCACCCGCCTTCTGCGCTTGCACCGTCCCGTCATAAAACAGGTGCCTCAGAATATCCTCACTTTTAACATCGCCAAACGATCCAACACCTTCAAAATTAGCTCTATTTTTGACTGCTGAGTCGTATGCTATGAGGGCCTTCAACGTATATATTCTGGTAGAAGATTTTTCCACCAGAACTTCAATATGCTTAACCACATCGAACACATCTTCACCCTCCTCCAGCAATTGCTTTACCATTCTGACGTTAACGATCAACAGTTTCTCGATACTATCCAGTTTTTCACCCTTTTTCAAGAAATTTCTCTGATCAAACGTACCTCTAGACTTTGTAGCATGTCGACGATTACTCCTTGAAGTACTAGACCCAATAGAGACCGATGAATTCGTCGAAACACTACAGTATGAAGACGATCTACTTGAAGATCCAAGATGGCGCCGACCTGCCCTGTCGCCGTGGAGACCCCGGTAGTCAGGCGAGCGCTGCCGGCCACGCCCCCGTTGCTTGGTTACCATGTTGACTGTGGAATGTTTATCAACACCACCACGTGTACGACCCGACTCAGACTCGCATGCCGCCGCTGAAGTACATGTCCGTTTAACCGCCTGGTTTTCCAATAAGGACCAGATGCTTTCGAGCTGCTGCTCCATACGAGTGGTACGTTCTTCCAGCTCCCCGATACACGTCTGGTCAACAGGCAAATCCAATGAACCCCCAGTAGCAGTTGGGGAAGATGATCCATGACCATCCCCATTGGAATCTGCACTGCTCGAATTCCTAGAGTTGGCAATATTCCTTGGTTTTTTAGGCGACTTTTTGGTCTTGGACCTTTGTGTGCCGCTAGTAGTTCCTTTCCTACCCATAATGATAGGTTAAACACCGTATTAACTTGGAAAAACGGATAAAAACCGTTAAAATTTTCGGCACCACCCAGCATGGTCTGTGCCGCTCGAAGGATACACGCCAACTGACGGTTAATTTGGATCCCGGACCTTATATAGGCGCTCACTGTTTACTATGACGTCATACATACCAATGCGCGCCCTGGAGGAAAAGTAGATCCAACCACTGCACATATTAACTGTAACTAACTGTAAAGTGTCCATTCATGCCAATTACAAGAATTTGGCAGACATTGAGTAGCATGACAATAATACTACTAATGGTGTACTGGACTTGGTATAATAACAAATCAAGATAGCAGAGTTCTTCTACACTGAAAACCTAGAAGTTCTGAAACTAGTCAGCGGTGACCACTTTAGGTCCTCAAGTTGACGATACCTAAAACTACAGCTTTAGGTAGTCAAAATGACGACTTTAGGTCGTCATCCTGACGACCTGAGTCATCAGGATGACAATACTGACAGTACAGAGTCATCATATTGATGACTCAGGTCGTCAGGATGACGACCTAAAGTCATCATTTTGACTACCTAAAGCTGTAGTTTTAGGTATCGTCAACTTGAGGACCTAAAGTGGTCACCGCTGACTAGTTTCAGAACTTCTAGGTTTTCAGTGTAATTAGGTGGGCAGGAGTCAGGTAAGTGAGGCTAATGGAAGGGAGGAGCCAACAATGGAAGGGAGGATCCAACAAAGGGCTATTTGGAGTACACCTGCCATGCTAATGGGTAGGAGAGACAGGTGATTAGGGTGAATTAGCACCTACAGGAGTAGGGCATTATTGTTTCTCAGGTATCATTAGCCCTGCCAGTAAACTCATAGTTCCATGCTTATTAGTGTATATGGCCCTGGTAAGGTTACTTAAGAGACTCGTGGAGTCTCCTTGATAGACATTACTCTTCCAAATCTACAACTGGTACTATCACTACAGCAATTAATTGTTTGGAGACAAGATCAGTGTAAGCTAATTGTTATTTCACTATTTCAGAGAGTATCCAGTCCTATTCCAAGTTTCAAGTTTACACTTTACATCGCAGTATTAGTCACATATCACACCAAATTGTGAAAGAATCTCAGTTGGCCTATTTGCCAAGCTTGTAATATTGGATGTATGAACTTTTCCACCCCACTCCCTCCTTGTAACCCCTGGGGGGCAAACCCCTTCTGCCACACCCCTTTCTGCATGCCCAACCCATGATGGAATCAGGCCAAGAACCCCCCCCCCACACACACACACACGCAAACACACATGTTCACACCTAACACCTATTGGTGGATGGGGCGGGGGCTGTAACTCACACCTCAGTCATGGCTGTCCATTCACTCTCCCTGAGCTGATCCTCAGAGTTACTAAGGAGTAGATTCCCTGTTCAAGCAAAGCTGGCAAACCCCATTATGTAAATGCTCTTTCTTAGCTCATCAAGGAAGGCATTGTGAAACAAGCTAACACTACATTGATGCATCAGATAGAAAATGGGTATGAAGATAACATATAGTAATCAAATGAGATCAGACGTATATCTTCTTGAGTTGATATTGTCTAGAAGTTTTATTCCAATATGGAACGGCCTAGAAAGTATTCCCAGATTTGAATGCACAAAATGATATTTCAGGTGTTGAAAACACCACATACATGTGTTTCGCAAAGGTGGTTTATTTTCTCATAATTATTCCTAGGCCTATGAATATTTGTCACATGGCTCTTGGAATAAAAATGCATGTCTTTATTCTCTTATATTCCTCAAATGGCAGTTTAACAATCTGTGTTCAAAGGTGCAAAAATAAAAATGAACTAACCATGATTAATAGCAGTGGCAAAGGCATTAAGTACTTTATTCCTGGTTGACACCAAACCCTGACAGGGTGCAGGAGGGTCACTGAGGTGCCTCCACCTGAAGTCTGTCTGTGCCAGCACTCTTAGACTGAGTCTGTGTAGGGGGAGTAGACTCTGTCTTAAAACATATGGCAACAAACTTATACAAGCATGTGACTCAGGGTACATGAAACTTTTTAAACCCCAAGATAGAAATTCTAAATTCATTGGAAAATACCATGAAAGCTTGATTTGATTATGGAATTGTTGAGTATGGTATGTTACAGTGAGTTAAATCTAAAGTAAAACAAAAAGAATTAACGTGTGATATATACCACATATGGCCCAGGGTCTACTACCCCCCCCCCCCCAATATAAAAATTGGGCGTAGTGCATTGAAGCACAGAAGGCTCAGGGTAGGTACCATAAAACCCTCTATCAACCGTGTAGGGTCACAGGAATCAGCACTTGCTAAAGATTGATTAATTACTTACAAATAGAGACTATTATCTATATATGTACTGACACCAGTCTGGCATAATCTTCTCTTACTAAACCCCTTGGACTGCTGGCCCCCTGGTGTGCTGGCCCCCCCGGACACCTGGCCCCCGGACACCTGGCCCCCTGGACACCTGGCCCCTGGATACCTGGCCCCCTGGACACCTAGCCCCTGGACACCTGGCCCCCTGGACACCTAACCCCCTTTGCTCCCCAAATCCCTCCCTCATAAATCTATTCACTTGAGCAAGTCAAATGTCAATTCACCGGGAGTTAGGCGTTGTACAGAAAACTTTATCCTTAGCATGCTTAGTTTATCACTCAGTCCCCAATGTGTTATGTGTATAGCTTGGACACTGTAAACATTGCCTGCTAAAAAAAAAGTGTCTCACTTGGTGATTACCCATAGGACTCCATGTGCTAATTTCATCGCCAAAATCTATCTGACCCATAGACCCAATGGTTAAAGGACTTGTAGTCAGTATAGCTCCAACAAACATGACGTAAGTACAGCAGCTTTTTTCGTAGAGAAAGACATCACTCACCATAAAGGACAAAATGTTGTCTGATAGATGAGATTTGAAACTTTCCTTTGGCTTTTGAAAAATGTGTAAACTAACAGTATATCACTGAATGATTACACCCTAAAGTTGGTGATTACAAATTTGTGGATCTGGCTGAAAACCCGGCTCCAATAGCCCAGGGGATACCCTGGGCCAATTATGAAAGATTACATTCCTGCTTGAAGGACATGCATGATGTGAGCCACATGTTATGTTTTGAAATGAACTCTAAAAAAGCTCTCGATAGGTTTGATCTTTGGATGCAGCCCTTTCTGCATCCAGAGATCTAGAGACAGACAATAGCACTTCCTCTCTTTTCTCTCTCTCTTTTCTTTTTTAATTAGAATTTAGCATATTCCCCTATACCCCCTCCCTCCTGGCCTGGCTCCTTGACAGCAGCACCAGGCTGACCTACCTCCCTACAAGAGGTACTCAAAGAGACAAGGGTCCTAGCTAACCCACTCACCTCAAGTACTTCTAGTCCATGTTTTATTCTTCTATACCTTTTAGTGTCTCTACAATGAATCTATTTTCTTTCTATTTCTGCTGCTTTGTCTTTGTCTCTGTCTCTCCTTTAACCATAGTTCTTATACAACTGGCTCAAGCTTCACATGCCATAGTTGTTTAATTCACATATACTCTGGTACCCTTTAATTGTCATTAGCATGAATACAGCCCTGGTGAGTAACTCACAAGTTATGCATCATGCCAACCTTATGGGGGTCAGTTCTCCCTGCATCAATGCAGTGTTAGGGAGTGATCATTTTTTAACAACAGGGGGGGGGGCTGGGGGTCAAAAAATTTTCAACCCTTGACCAGGGGGGTCAGAATTTTTTCAACACCTCTGACGGGGGGGTCAAAATGATTTTTCGCGTGGACACGTGCAAACCCATCAGTCCCCCCTGTTGTTAAAAAATGATCACTCCCTTAGTGCATCATAATCACCAAGGAACATTATTAACTCCTTCAAGGTTTACTCTATCAAGGGTTAATATTTATGCATATTTATGAGTGGAATGGATCTACCGTGAATGTCTTTTGAAAATCTGATAAATAAAGAAAGAAAAAGCAACTCTTTATTGGCACAAAGCCTTCTTTGATAACAGAGGAGAGATAAAATGGTAAGGTTAAAAATATATTGCATTGCAATCGATTCCAAGGAAAACTGAAAATAATATTGACTACAGGGATATATAAGGAGCAAATCAGAGGCAACGTTTATATGCTACATATTTAAAAAGAAGAAAAGACTTTTTTCTTTCATTTTTAACCTCACGTGTTTCGCCTCAAACATTTTTATTGGATTTCCTTTTCTAGTTCCATTTTCATAATTCACCCTTTCTTTTTTGTCCATGTCTGGCTCATGGCCATGAAGTGACACGTGTCGAGCACGTGTTTGTAATATGAGACATACACACGTGCTAGCCAACATTGAACATGAGCCATTCACTCAGGGATGAACCCTATGTGTGATATGTGACCAGCAATTGGAATGTTACTTATAAAGGCTGAAGCTGGGGTCCATCTTTTGATCTTGCATTCATGATATGGTATGTATACTGCATACTGTCAGAAACATCAATGATCTTATCATTGTTATTATTATCGGTTCCCCTCAGGACTAAATTGATACAGTACAGACTGAGCAACCGGTAGATACATGTATACCATGGATATATGCCGCACATGTGTTTAAGCCACGTGGTGGCTTTTTGGATAAACTATTAACTGCACCTGGGGAAAATTTAACATTGTTTAGTACAGTCTTTATAATAATGTGTAAAGTTACGTATGCCAGCTGCCCTCTTTAACTTCAGCAGGACTCAATAAGCAGCAGAAGCCCTCTAAAACATATAAGCCACGGTACCGTAATCTCCCGCGTAGAAGGCGCAGCTCGCGTAGAAGGCGCCCCCCCAACTCAGAGAAGGCCTTTTCACGAAGAAGGCGCACGTACCTCTTCTGGATCGATTTCCGGAAATACCCGCGTATAAGGCGCCCCCCCCAACTCACAGGGGGGCTGTTTCGCGTAGAAGGCGCCCCCCTCCCCACCCCCCCCTCCCCACCCCCTATTCTACAGCGACCGGTCTGCCGCGGTGCAGGCTCTATGAGTTCAAGCTGTCATCGGCACACGGTCGGCGTCAAACCCGCCAAGCAAATCTACAGCGACCGGTCTGCCGCGGTGCAGGCTCTATGAGTTCAAGCTGTCATCGGCACACGGTCAGCGTCAAACCCGCCGAGTGCCCGTCGACACCTCCTGGTCTGCCGCGGTGCTGGTTATATGAGTTCAAGCTGTCATCGGCACACAGTGTGACGGTCGGCGTCAAACCCGCCGAGCAAATCTACAGCGACCGGTCTGCCGCGGTGCTGGCGCTATGAGTTCAAGCTGTCATCGGCACACGGTCGGCGTCAAACCCGCCGAGCGCCCGTCGACACCTCCCGGTCTGCCGCGGTGCTGGCTATATGAGTTCAAGCTGTCATCGGCACACAGTGTGCCGGTCGGCGTCAAACTCGCCGAGCAAATCTACACCGACTGGGCTGCCGCGGTGCTGGCTATATGAGTTCAAGCTGTCATCGGCGCATGGTGGGCCTTATCCCCGGCGAGCGCGTCGACACCTCCCGGTCTGCCGCGCTGCTGGCTATATGAGTTCAAGCTGTCATCGGCGCATTTTCCCAAATGAGATGTTGGAAAAACCCGCGTATAAGGCGCACCCCCAACTCAAGGCAATTACCCTCCCGCGTATAAGACCCAGCAGCATTTTGTTTGGGAAAGAAGACGCGCCTTCTACGCGGGAGATTACGGTATATATGCATGTGGTGCTAGGGTAGGCAGACTTTTAATGTATCAGGTTCACCATACAGAGAGGAGTGCTGACATGAAATATGATCTTAAGGGTGATATTTCTGTAACTCATGGACAACCTGTTGGTCAGTCTTTCTCACACACCCTTGTCATTTCTTTCACGACAGCTGGATCCTTATTGTAATTGTGAACCCAGAAATGACAAACAAGAATGCGGGGAGTGTTTAGAATCGTCAGTGCTGGCTCTTAAGGTAACCAGGTTTCTTTTACCTTCAGATATGCCAGAAGTCACCCCCCCCCCACACACACACACACAAAATCTTATTCAGCGAAGTCACTCCATGGCCAACAAAAAAAAAATCAATTTTCTCTCAACTTCCTAAAACCATAACTCTCAGAGAAAATGCAGGTACCTCATACTGTTCTGTTATACATATCAATTGCTTTGGACGAAAAAGTGGTGCCATATAAGGCTTATTTGTGCCTGTGAGTTGTGAGTAGTGCCAGAGAGCCTATTCTCTCTGGTAGTTTGTAGGAGTGTGTTTGGTGAATGATGGGGCTGAGATGGTAAAGCTGGTGTGTGAGGGTGAGCATCTGAAACACAGCCCCATCCCCACCATTAGTTCTCACATAACACTAGCAATTAACCCTTTAAGGGCGACATAATGCTTTAATTTATTATGCATTTTGGTTGTCATGATGTATGAATGCAGCAAATCTACTTACCAGGGTATATACACCTCCATGCTGATCATATGTGATTAATACAGCTCTGCAGGGTCTGCATGCTGGCGAGAACACTCACCAGCGTTGGGGCATCATGAAAGTGATGTAGAAATATGAGCCTGGAGGCATCAAGCATCCCTTAAAGGGTTTATGTATGGATTTAGGAGGGAGGTGAGCAGCTCAACTTGCAGTCTACACACACACCTAAAGCAACTCTGAACTGCTCGGCTCGAGCTACCGTAAACTCCCGCGTATAAGACGCGTCCTCTACGCCAAACAAATGCCTTGTGCGTCTTATAGGATTTCTTCAAGTTGGGGGTGCGTCTTATACGAGGGGTAATTTTACTATAGAAATGTATTGAATTTACAAATATCAGCATTAAAATGTGCGTCTTATACGCGAAAATGGTCCTGCTGGGTTTGGGGTGCGTCCTATACGCGCAACGCGTCTTCTATGCGGGAGATTACGGTAATAGGACTGCATATGGACATCTGAGAGGCTATATAGATATATATCCTCTCTGCAGACACTGACTAGTGAGTGTGTATGGTTGTGAGTTTCTACAACTGCAAATCATCACTTATAAGGTGCGGCTTATACACAATGATCTACCCAAAGGTGCAGGTGTAGGGGGTTTTCCCTATCAAATACCCTACAACCAATACAGCAGGATACATGTGGTATATAGGGATGCGGTTAGCTATTACCATAATCTCTCGCGTACAAGACGCATCTTATATGCGAGGTTTTAGTTCTTCCTGGATCCACAAGGGGGACACCAAGACCTTTCTCTTGATATGTTACACTCCCAGTTTGAATGTGACATGAGGTGGTTAAGGAGGTTCCCTGGTGCCTTAGCTACACATAGGGTTTTTAAATTATCAAAATCCATTCAGTAGAACAAAAGTTATGATTTTTTTTAACATATTCTAAAACTCTTGTTGTGATTATACGCACACTGGGTCTTATACGAGGGAGATTACGGTAAGGATATGGTATGAAATATAAAACTTTATTGATTGGAAAAAAGGTATGCCATTAGAGTGTCCTGGCAATAAATGAATTACATATCTCTATTGATTGATAAAATGCAATGTGTGTGACAAGCATCAACATTGAATAAATCCACTACTCACAATATGACAAAAGTGAGGTGATAGTACTATACTATAGTGACCAACAGTCCCCTCACATACGGGCTCACATACATCACTCTCAGGAACACCAGCACTCACCAGTCCACTGACAATCAAATCTCAGCCCATTACTCTGCCGATCTGCAGCAAATCCATTTACGACATTCTCCCAGGAGACCAAACCATTTACGACGCCCTACCCTACAATGTGTCCATAATGGCCACTTGATTCACATGTGATATTTCCCAACATGTCTGGCCGTATGAACCCTTTGGGGGTCGCATGATGCCTCTGCTTTTTTTCCTTTATAGTGATGAATGCATTGCTGGTAAGTCTACTCATCAGCACTGCATCGGTGCATCATGCCCACCCTTCAGAGGTGTATCAATTTTGTACTTTAACATCGTTGCCTTCGTGCAAGAAGGTTGTAACTGCATCTGGGTCAACTGGGTAAAAGGTACCACTGTGAGGGGTCTCATTGATGTACATTTTGCCTTGTTGTCCCAGATGCAGTTACAACCTTCTTGCACTAAGGCGACAACATACCGTAAACTCCCGCGTATAAGACGCGTCCTCTACGCCAAACAAAATGCTGGTGCGTCTTATAGGATTTCCTCAAGTTTGGGGTGCGTCTTATACGAGGGGTACTTTTACTATAGAAATGTACTTATCTTACAAATATCAGCATTAAAATGTGCGTCTTATACGCGAAAATGCATGTGCTGAGTTTGGGGTGCGTCTTATACGCGCAGCGTGTCTTCTACGCGGGAGATTACGGTAATACATGAATGTACCTTGATGAGTAGCGTCACCAATGCACCTTCATGTGCCATGATGACAAAAGCATGCAATGCATTAAATCACTATTCAGTCCTAAAAGGTTCAAGCATGTGACTGCACATGTGGGTGAATGGTCAGTCACCAGTTATTGGAAGG
This sequence comes from Acholoe squamosa, assembly GCA_949317995.1. Taxonomy (NCBI): domain Eukaryota; kingdom Metazoa; phylum Annelida; class Polychaeta; order Phyllodocida; family Polynoidae; genus Acholoe; species Acholoe squamosa. The sequence continues at coordinate 20,844,617 of OX439040.1, forward strand.
ACATGGCATCTTGTTGCCATAGCAACAGCAAACGCCATAGTAGTGGTGACTATGGGACAGTCCCAGAGTCTTATACATTGTTTCATTCAGAGTAGACCTTGGGTACACACCAAATGTTGCTACTTCAGGTCGATGGCTTATACAACGCAATTACCAGCACTATACCAATAGCAGGTATATTTAATGAATGAGTAATTATCATTATATAAGGCATATTGTCAGGGTCCATAAGGGTCGTGTCTACTCTGTGTATGAGGGTCATATGTTGGGAAACGAATAGCAAAGTCAGTGCACACATGTGGAACATTGTTTAACATAATTCCTTGATCATAACCAAAATAATTATATAGCTAAGGGTTTGTATGTTTAAGCTATGGACAGATTTTCTATAAGCTAGACCCAGAGTTGAGATCTTGCCGTTTTAGTTTTTTTCCCTATATTGTTGAATATCTTTCCTATTTTATAAGCCACACCAAGCAACTAAGGAACAACTGGAATATTCAACAAGTCACCGTAAACCTCCGTTTCGAGTATTATAGGCGAGGTTGTATGCGATTTTAATGTCAAAGTAAAATATAATTATTTTTTTCTCCCTAACTAATTTCCCCTTGAATGGCAGGAAGTTGATAAAAAACATTAAAAACACTGATGCTGATCACATTAAGAGATTTCCACATAGAAGCCTTCACTTCAGTCTACATTATAGAGTCCTTTGCACATGTATCTAATCCAATGAAAGCTAGAGGTGGGATTATAGGTACATTTGTACTAAGATTGAGTTTACTATGGATCTTGTAGGGAGTCTGGGAGAAAGTGGCTGCTACTGCGTAACACTCTAAATAGACTTCTATATATCCCCTTACACTAGACACAATACCCGGACCAGAATGAGTGAGTGAGTAATGGATGTTTAACGCCATTTCGATAGCTAAGGTCATATACATGGCGAGAACTACATTACACAATTTCACAGAGGAATGTGTCGAATCCCGCGCATATATGCACCACACACATCCTGAGGGGATAGGAAAGAGGAGAAATAGACCCTTTTAAGTGGGCTAGGGAACCCCGACCCGGACCAGAAGGCAGTATCTACTTCTCCTATCAGTGGCTACTGAGAATATGCTGATCAACAACTACATATTGCAGTAGGTACTGCTGAAATACTTCCAAAACAGCTAACTCTACATTGCATTTTCAGTCTAGACTCAGTAGTGTACTATCAACTGAATATGCACTGCATTTCAGGCTAGAATCAGTAGTCTACTGACTCTCAACTGAATGTTAATAGATACCAGAAATTATACACTCTGTGCAGCAGCATAGATGCAGTACCGTAAATCCTCGCGTATAGGACGCGTCTTATACACTAAAAATACCCCAGGGTCGTTCTATAGGATGGCCAGAAGTTGTGGATGCGTCCTATATGCGAGTATTTTCTATTATAAATCAGTACTAAATTGACCAAAAAATAACCCCAGATATGTCTTAAATCATTTCCTTAAACTCTGGGTGCATCCTATACGCAAGGGGCGTCCTATACGCGAGGATTTACGGTAGTCTACTGACCGTCTACTGGTATGACTCTGATCATTCATGGATTATTTACCTGATGCTTCTAAGACAGTCCATAGTGTGAATGTCAGTATGGTTGTGAACAGCAATCAAAAGATTCAGTAATGTAATAATGAAACTATCCAGTGTTTGTGGAGACAAGCATACTTCACCCCTTTGCATATGAATATCTTATTCAGTGCCAGTAATGGATACACATGGATGTTAGGGTGTATGAAAGTGAGGAATTACTCATTGACTTTATATACAAATATACTGAATCATCAAGTATTCTTTTGGTCCCCATCATGACACTTTTTTTACATAGTATACATGTAATATTGATAATTACAAAGTGCCTGTCTCATCACCTTAAAATCAGTAAACTGAAAGGTATTATACTATAGCAGCACTCTATAGATATGTCTACTCTTACCCTTTTGCTATGGTAAGAGTTACCCAGTACTACTGAATCAATACTGCCCTAGCCCCCTCCTACATGATTTGCATGCACTACTAGGAAGTAGTAACCACTCCACATAGCTGATTGGGCAGTGGCTCAGGGAGCTAATGCGTTGGTAGAGTAATCAAAAGATCCCAAGTTCAAATCCAGCATGGACCACATAGAAATGCATTGGTAGTGCCAGTATTAGAACAGGGGCTGCTTCTTTTATGCTTCTACCTGCCCCCAGCAGTAGTTTTCAGTATGATCTACTGCTCAACTACTGCTATAGCAGCAGCCATGCAGTAGTGCTGATTGAACACTGCCCCAACCCCATATATGGTCATGCAGCATTAAATAAGTAGATACTGTTCAAATGATGCCATCTAATTTACATAATCGGGACAACTGATTCAATACTGCCTGCATGCTGCCAATACTACTGTTCTACTACTGTACACTGCTGCAAGTTTTGTGGTGCTGAGCAGTAGAATGCCAGTAGATGCTGTTACAATACTGTTTCTTATGCTGCTTTCACACTGAATCACTACTGTCACACCACACTATTTCCCAGCTGCTTTAGTGCTGCTTTTCTACTGCATTTTGGTCCGGGGACACACAAACAGGTACACTTTGGTGATAGAGGTGTCAGGAAATTGAATTTCTAGCCCCACCCAAAAATAAAGGAGAAAAATAGGGGAATGGAAAAAAGAGAAGGTAAAACGATAAAGGAAAAGAAAAGAAAAGCAAGATATTGAAGAAATAAAGGTAAAGGGTCCCAGTTAAAAGGGACCTTGGTTCAGGTAACCTATAGTAAAACCTTACAGAGGTGTAGGAAGCAAATCTTCATTGAGGGGGCCCAGCGGGAGCCCCACCTCGACCACCTTGAATTGTCGGCTCAAGCGCAATAGGGCCTATACATACCTATATAAAACTTTTATAGAAAAGTAATTTTTGATGAATTTTAGAGCTGATTTGAGGCCCAGGCCCCCAATTTCCATATCCCATTACTATATCAATCTATTTTGAGATGCAAAGTTTTAGCTTCTTGTTCAATTCATTATGATTTCTTGGTAAATTTTTTTTGGGGGGGGGCAGACATACTCAGGCCCCACCTCCTTTATGATTGGGGGGCCCAGGCCCCCCTGGCCCCCCCTTTTCCTACGCCCCTGCCTTACAAAAAGACACATACCGTAGTGGCCTATACGCGCCGGGCCCTTGAATAAGCGCCGGTCTTGAATAAGCACCAGGGGTACAGTGGCATTGAAATTAAGAAATCGGCTATAAATTAAGTCTTGAATAAGCGCCGGTCTTGAATAAGGGCCGGGGGTACAGTGGCATTGAAATTGAGAAATCTGCTATAAATTAAGTCTTGAATAAGCGCCGGTCTTGAATAAGCACCAGGGGTACAGTGGCATTGAAATTGAGAAATCTGCTATAAATTAAGTCTTGAATAAGCGCCGGTCTTGAATAAGCACCAGGGGTACAGTAGCATTGAAATTGAGAAATCTGCTATTAATTAAGTCTTGAATAAGCGCCGGTCTTGAATAAGGGCCGGGGGTACAGCCAGGTTGAAATCTATAAGCGCCGGGGCATTCGGTATTCAGCTGTGGCTAAATTTGCCAGGGTTGGCTTGTGACTTCTTTCTGGGTGTGGCCAGACGTTGTACGTAGAAAGCATTGATATTCAGCCCATATATGGATATGGTTAAGTACTTTCGTAAATAATCATCGGGTAATTTACATTTGGTGACAGTTCACCTTTTTGTCATGAAGATTAGAATCAGAGATTATAGGATGGGTGCGTCAGATGTAGAAAATGGTACTTTTTGAAAATTTTATTCTCGAGCACTGAAGGGGACTTATCTAGGAATTCTTGCATTAAAGGAAACAGGACAAGATACTAGACTTTCTATTAACATAATTCAGGATATCATGGCCACACCAATAATCACATGATACATGTAATACTGTTAGCACTTCCACTGCCCAGAATTTATTTTCCGAATGACGCCGGTCACTCTCTATCATACCTAAAGGCTAAACATGTTTGCGTTCACTAAAACTGTGACTCACACTTCGACACGCTTTTAATGAATACAAAGCAAACATGTCCATACCTAAGTCAACTTCTCAATAAAAAGAAGAGAAAAGGAAATGAAGAAATATTTGGTCACAAGGGGCCCTTTATATGGTAGTTTTGGCATACATATAAAACTATGGTTCTGAGAGTTACATGAGTGTCTGCATAAAGAGTGGAGTGGGTGGGGCCCCAGGCACATAGAAGTACCGTGGTGTATCATAAAACATGGAAGTTGGAAATGAGTGGTGGTTTTAATACCATAGGTATCGAATGTGTTAAGCTTTCTACAGCTGAAAATAACCTAGATTTTTGCTAAATTGCAACAAACAGTATAGAAGCACTCGCCCTTTAAAAATTCTATTCATCCCATTACTAAATGTTCCAAAGAAGACAATTATCATTTTAACTAATCCTAAATAAATATGACTGTACTTAGTGCTTCATAACGTTAGAAACCTTTTAGGCACTGAATCCATTACCGATGCCTTTGAAATAGGTAGGCATGGGGGTCAACTTGATAATTGTCCTTTTATCAGTTCAGGTCTAGTCCTGAACATAGACCAAGTTAGCCATTTCTGAATTAAAATTATCAGAAAATAGGATAAAAGAATCATGTACCGATAGTCTGGTACTTGGTCTTGGTTGTAGAGACATCCTCCACCCACACACATAGAAATTGACATCTCCCATATTAGAAAAGAATTTGGTATGCCACACTTTCGAAATTGGAAGAGAAAATATCAGTATCCTAGAACAGGTTAATCTGGAAATTTCATCCATATACATGTACTACGAACATCAACTCTGGCAATCATATATCAGTAATATCATTATATATGCATGGTTTAATCAAGAGATGGACCATAAATCGTAACCCAGTTCCACCTTTGACGATACCCTGCAATATTTCTGTTCTGATTCTATATCATAGGACAAAAAGTGGCCATAGGCCTGCGTCAGTATTGATGCTAAGTGGTCACGTCTAAGCGCTAATGTGTTACTATAGTATTGGGTGTTTTGGCTTGGAGCATAATACATATTTAACATTTTGGTATATCTATTATTTAGCAATATACTGTTCATTACTCCAAAATTCCTGTCATCACCTAAATGGACACCTTTCCAAGCTGCCCAGACACATTGACAAAAACATTTCACTCACAAAATACCCATCGGGTGATATCAAGATCGACCGACAATCAATTTCATGGAATTTTAAGGATTTCGCTGCATGACCCAATATAAAACAGACTCCATGAATGAGGGTGCTGTGATAAAAAAAAATACAAAAACCCTGCCCAGTGAATGATCAGTATTTACCCTAGCGCGGGGGAGACTAAACTGATGTCAATAATTCACATCACGCACCATGCTGCGACCGCTGCATTACAGCGAGCGAATGATTTCATCTTTACCTTTGAACCATCCCCTACAACAGACTAGGTATTAGAATTTATTGCATTGGTGGAACAAGGTTCCCACTGACTTGCTTGGGTATTTTGCATCATCGGATTTATTCAGTCTTTTTGTTTCATTAAACACAGAAGAAACTTGTTCTCACTATGCCATGATAACATTTATTCCAAAACTTACACCTGCATATTGGCATATTGGTGTCTCAGTAATGTCTGTAGGGCTTACGCCATTTTTTGATATGGAAAAAGTTACAAATATAAACAATCTGAAAATCTATAATCTTGGCAACCTTAAGGCAGAAAACATTGATCTAAGGTAACACATATTTTTTTAGAAAAATACTCGACCCCCACCCCGAAATAAAAAAATATATAAAAATAAGTGAACAAAAAATAAATGAACAACTAAAAGCAGGAATATTTGCAAAGGCAGAAGAGTTGAAAATGGTGTTTTTATGTTGACAAACAATAGGTGATGTCCATGGTAACCATAGCTACATAGCCGTAATCTCCTGCGTATAAGGCGCAGCCCGTGTATAAGGCGCACCTAGAGTTTTGGAAAATTCTCAAAAAAATGAAAAATTCATAACTTTGGTTCTACTGAATGAATTTTCAAAATTCAAAGACCTATGTGTAACTTGGGCCCCATGGACCCCCCTGGGCACCCATATATCCTATTATGGCTAAGGGGCAGGGATGAAAGTAACAGAGCACGAAAATCCCTGAAATGGTCCAATATCCACCCGAAAACCTGGGTTTATATATGAATGTATAGGGCCTTGGAACTTCAAAATCCCTGAAATCAGGGAAATCCCTGAAGACTTTCATCCCTGAAGGGGGCATGTAACATATCAAAAGAAAGGTCTTGGAGTCCCCCTTGTGGATGCAATGAGAACTAAAACCCCCCGTATAAGACGCGCCTTATACGCGGGAGATTACGGTACTTCATGACGTCACTGCAGTGCAGCATCAGGTTTCTAGTTGTCTCAGTCTGTTCTGGGCAGGCAGCAGGTAAAAACCGCACCACAAGGTTTGGTGTTTCTATTCACCCTTTAAGGGTAAAAGTAAGTGTTTTAATGCAGTAGGCCCTTTGGTCGGCATGATGCATTATACCTTTTCGGCTGCTCCACCACTGCTGCAGCACTGCTAGTCATGCATCAAAGTGTTTATAAAAAAACTAAACCATGAAAACCTTCAGACATTAGACACCAGTTCATAAAGGGTATACTCCAGGTGGAGTTAGAAGGTGCCTGATGCCGGTCTGTGTTGTACCTGTGTGTCACTGGTTGTGTTTGTTTGGTCAGAATAATTCAGTGGTGTGAGACCCCGCCCCCCCCCACAACTGCTAAAGGACATCTATCATCACTTAATGTCGATTTATCAGTACTACAGCACACTGTCATATATCAATTCATTCAAACCCTGGGTCAGTATGATGCATCAATGCAGTGCTGGTGACTTTCCTATTGCTAACGGCTTCAGAGGGGTCTTTTTCTTTTTTCTTCTATCCCCTCTGTTTATGATACGTACATGGTACACAAACACAGCACGTTGATCTGGCTTTATATTCATAATGTACCGATGCATCATTTGCGAGTAACTTACCCACAGCGTGATACTGTTGATTTGACCCGGGAGTATAATGGATCAATTCCATAGGGACAATTGATACATGGATGCAACACTAGCTACCTACTCGCCAAAGCTGCATCCACACAGTATCGAACATACATGGTGCAGTAAGGTTGTTTATTTTATGTGAATAACTTCTTCCCGTAGAGATAGCATTGCGGGGTCGATCGCCACACCCCCAGTGGCGTAATGTGTGCCGATCCACTACAGTGGCCGATCCGGTACCGCAGCCTCGTTCCGGGTGCATGTAAACATTCAAAATGGCGGACCGGTGCTCGTACGGTAGCAGATTTTGTATTTTCAGTTAATTAAACACTCTAAAAACATAAAATAAATAGAGAACTAAACTTCCCTGGTGTCCTCGGTGGCCGATCCACCCCACAGGGGGTGTCTCCCCCCGAGGGAGACACCCCCCTCGTGGTGGATCGGCCACCACGTACACCATGGTCGTTTAGTTCTCTCTATATTCTATGCTGATGGGTTTAGACATCAGACACTTGTCATGAGATATCTGTCAAAGAAATGTGACAGCAGGGGAAACAAGACATCATATTCTCCCATTACAGAAACCTTTTTTCAGCTTTGGACATTGACCGATGAAATAATATTGCTCCCAATGAAAAAGTCCACATATACACACAGTCCAGTAATAAGACTAGCCCCCCTCCTCCAATAACTGTATGATTTCACTTTATCTATAGCTTGAAGTCTACAGCTTTCAATTCAAATCTTCGCTAAATGTTCATGTTCTCAATCCCTCTCCAAAGTCTTTGAACAATTGGTCCTGACCCCTGCTGTGTTCTCTGCCATGAGGTATCATCTGTACCATTAACACTTTAGGGACTCTGCTTAATACCATAATGCCCATTTGTCGTCATGATACATGAATGCAGCCCTGGCGAGTTACTGGCATCCGTGCGTAATGAGTTTAAGTTTGAAAATATTTTATTGGTCAAAGATATCACAGTTACATACGTTATTCATATTGACCAAAACAAATACAGATAAAGAATATGTACAGATAATCACACAATTTGGGTGTTGTCAAACGTGCACAGGGATGTCATTAAATTAATAAGTACTTAGCTTAAATGCATTAAATAGATATACTCTATAAGGGCAAGTCAGGTTTAACTAGTGCCTCAAAATGGTGTGGCTGAATTCATAAAGGATGTCATGTGCTGATATAGTTACATTACCATTTATATGTCAAGTTAGCACCATTACCGTAATCTCTCGCGTATAAGACGCGTCTTCTAGGCCAAACAAATGCCTGGTGCGTCTTATAGGTTTTCCCAAAGAAGGGGGTGCGTCTTATACGAGGGGTAATTTTACTATAGAAATGTACTGAATTTACAAAATTGGTACCTAAGAGGTGCGTCTTATAAGCGAAAATGCTTTTGCTGAGTTTGGGGTGTGTCTTATACGCGCAACACGTCTTCTACGTGGGAGAATACGGTAATTCTTGTTTGAAATTCATCACGAGTTTTCGATTTCTGGATCGTATTATAGCTGATCCCACAGAAAAGAGCCTCTCATTAAAGGGCTCTTATCAAATAGGATCTTATTAGAACTATCCATTTTAAACACTACTTTACTGTAGTTGTCTGACTGGATTCTTTATCATCTCAGTTTTTTTTAGATAATTTGTACATAAGGCTCAATAGACTCTTGGCCCTACGCTCAAAAAGCCATTTGCATGAGCTTTTATTGTGTAAGTCCACTCTAGACATATCAACGAGGTTACTGACCCCAAGACAAATGCGCAGGCAGTGGTTCTGTAGAGTCTGTTGATGCTACCTCCATCTTTTTGAGGTATCATTTGTTTGTATATCAATAAAGCCAGATCAGAGTCCATATACCTCCTCACTTGTCTCAACTGATACATTCTACCTTGTATATTTAATTTAACCTTGGAGCAATATTTTGTGAAGCTTAATGACCGGTCGATGTCCACACCTAAATAGCAGAAGTCTGAAACTACAGCCAGTTTCTTGCCATTCAAGTATCTGAATCACTCAGATCAGGAGTCAAATGATCACCATGACACCACAGGATTTTAGTCTTATCAACATTCACAGTAGGCTTGTATTTGTCACACTAAGATGACACTCTATTAAGGTGGCTGGCGGGGATAAACTAATAGTAATTAGATATTAGCCATATTCCCTCCAGAATCCCAGCATGATATGTACTTTGCATATATGCAAAAATAATGTGGGGGTCCAATGCATATTTTTGAGATACAGAAGATTCAACCCTATATAGGATCATATAGTGATTTGTCACATAAATCCCCAGATTCATATCCAAAAGTAATTAAATATTTCTAAAACTTCCCCAGCACTTAGATTGTAAGCATATCTTTCTAGTAGATACAATATTGATAAATGGTCCCAGGCATATTTCTAATGTTTTGGATGATTGAAATAACAAATGTGAGGACATGGGTAGAATAGTGACAGGTGGATCTTGTAGCTTTTGCTAGGTGGCCATACACAGCAGTCTCCATAGCTCATTGGTAAGTTCCCTGCCTTACTCTCAGGAGACCCAGGGTTCAAATCCAGGCCAAGCCTTCCTCTATTTTGCATGTTTCGTTCACCTAAATGCCAATGTAACACAGAGACCCCTGGTGTCCAAATGGTGAACTAACAATCCCCGCCAGCCACCTTAAGATCCTCCTGAAGCGGCTCAGCTATGGACTCACAGCTTTTGCCGCCGGTGTAAATGACGTATACAGGGTTGATACAGTCCCAGAGGGTCGGCATGATGCTCCAATAAAGTGCCGTGGAGCAGACTCGCCAGCACTTCATTGATGCATCACGCCGACCAATGGGCATGATGCAATAATGCATCAGCGACTCTCAAAGGGTTAACATCATTAGCCCTAATTGGGTTACATTAATTATGGTAATTAGGTTATAGGGGCACTCACCTGTTCATGAGGGTTCAATCGTTGTTCTTCAAAGCAGAAGCACTACAAGAGACAAAACAAACAGTTTTATTTATTGATAGACATAAATATGACATTTATTACATGATCAGTCATTTGACATGGTGTCCATTTATGAAGAGGGATTAATAGACCATCATTTTGACATTATTATGAGTCAATATATGTCTGGTAATATCTTTAGGGAGCCAATAATGGAAGTTTGTGCATCTCAGGAATACTGTAGTGGCCAGTAATACATATAAGCGCTGGGTCTTTAAATGAGCGCCGGACTTGGATAAGGGCAGTGGGTAGAGCACGGTTGAAATCTATGAGCACCGGGGCTCGTATACAGGCACCCTGGTACATGTATTTTGGGCAGAAGTAGTGACTGGAGAAATTAACCCATTGAGGGCTTGCATCGACTATAGCCGGCACCATGGTAGGCCTAGTGTCGACTATAGTCGGCACCATGGTAGGCCTAGCGTCGACTATATCGACACCTATTACACAGGGTTTGCATAGGAATTGAAAACAGGCTCGTCCTCTAGGAATTATACTATTTTCATAGGCCGTCCCCCGGGGGAACTGACTCTTTGATTGTGGATGGCAACTGCCGCGGGACAGCTCCCCTTTTCTGCCATTGGGAATGTTTGACCGCCCTATGTATTTGGATAAACTGGTCATACAGTAACCTCCCCCACCCCACAGCCCTGTTATTTCACCACTAATTATTTCAAAGATATATGATACCAGGGACCGCCCTGTCAAATCTATGGTATTTTACACCTAGGTGAGACAGGATGTCCTTAATCCCTTTGTTCTTAGTGATACAGGGAGCTGACCGCTTAGTACCCCTATTCAGCCCTACTGCTGTCTCACCGCTGACTGCTCCCAAGGGTTCCGCGGCACATGTGATCCAAACCCAACCTTAGTAACGCCCCCCCCCCTCCTGGGGGGCCGTCCCCATGGCCACGACCACCATTTTTGCTCTGCCCTTTGAGGGTTAAGAGTGTGGTGATTGTAGTTTTAGGTAGATGAAATGACAGACTCATGGGGAACAGTCAGACCAGAATGTAATTTCAGACTACGATATCAAGCACAATGACATGTATAAAATTCAACCTTCAATCAAATGCCAGAGTAGATTGACAGTATGTGTAATCATGAAATTTCACGACATTTTCTCTCAGGCAGTAAATGGCCAATCCCCTTCAACTTTTACTAGTTACGATAAAACTAGCCCTGAAACTAGAGCCTTACTTTTTCCACTCCCTACACTTAAAGCTATGCTGCTTAAAATTGAAATGTCTCTTATTTCATCAGCACTTTTACCATTTCTTGGCGAACATAAAGCCAAAAAGCAATCTCAAACAATTTCCTAAGTCATTTTATAGTGGGAAATTGAAGAATGATCCTTTGTCCGCCAAGAATTTATTGAATTCATTGATATCATGTTAAAGTTAAACTTCACTTTTGAAATTTGCATTTTGAAATGATTATGTGGATCATGGTTGGACATTGAAGAATGTCCCCTTGTTCACCAACAATTTATTGATATGAAATATGTAGCCAGTGTAGGTTTAAATTTCACAGTTGTGTTTTTCCAGGCCATGTTACAAGGATACAGATCACGGTCAAGATAATTTAAGTGTAGGCGGCCACTTTTCCTGAGGCTACTTAAGGAAGTATAATCCCAGCCAAAGTAATTTCAGATGTCTTGGCACCCCCAGGCAGAAGCACTAAGTTCTGAAAATGAAATGGACAGGCAAACAAAAAGAATACCCAAAGAGAGGAGCCATGGGGTATCCTTATTGCTTACTTGTTCATATTTATCCAGCTTGTAGAGGAAATGACAGTTGTGTAAACTTCATTTCACATTTTGCTTTCAGAAGAAAAAAAATGAATTCACTTAACCTCTCATAAGATTTACCATGGTTATAGAGGTGCAAAATAAGGAAGTTTTAGTGGAAGTCCCGGTATCTACAAGTTCTAGCAACTGTACACACCGTAATACCTCGCATATAAGGTGTTATATACGAGGATAGCCCCCAACTTCAAGCTTGCTGTGCCTTATAGAATCTGCCTCAGGTCAGGGTGTGTATTATAGCCCACAATATTCTATATCAAATTACCGTAACCTCCCCAGCCCGTGTATAGAGCGCAGCCCGCGTATAAGGCGCACCTAGAGTTTTGGAAAATTCTTAAAAAAATGAAAAATTCATAACTTTGGTTCTATTGATTGAATTTTGAAAAATCAAAAACCTATGTGTAGCTTGTGCCACCCCGGACCCTCCTGGGCCCCCTTATGTCCTATTATGACGAAGGGGGCATGTAAGATATCAAAAGAAACGTCTTGGTGTCCCCCTTGTGGATCCAATGAGAACTAAAACCCCCCATATAAGATGCGCCTTATACGCGGGAGATTACGGTAGTAATGACCTAGCTCCCAACTAATCACAGCTTACACACAAGTAGACTTATACAATACAATACTACAGGAGATACCCAAAGTCAGGTTGCGACTTACACAACAGGTAGTTTATACACAAAACTCCATGTTATATACTGAAGCATGGGAGGTACTACAGTAAAATTAAACCTTTTGCTTTTCTCAATAAATGTTTAATGGATAGGCGGCAGCGCTGGTGGTGATGGGGGTTACAATGTACCAGTCTAGATTTCATTGAAGGTAGGTTAACCACTGGACTGTGAGTCACGGTCGTCACCCTGCGTCCTGAGGTCATTGCAGACAAAGAACCTCTCAAGGTCATCTTTCATTACTGTTGAAAAGGCATCGAGTGATTAATAGATGTTCTATTTCTATTTTTCTTTCACTTTTTTAAAAATTTCTCACCTCGAGGGTATCTGGTGATTTTATTTGCTCTCTGTGGAAACTACTTCAATAACTTGCACACCTCACAATTATTGAAATAAGGCGAACCTTGAGTTAATGAAAGATCTTTAATTGCAGCCAGAATTAAATTTGGGCATTTTGCACCCCCTTCACCAGCCTTTTGCTGGCTCTTATAGGCGTCTATCTTCGTGAATAAACTGTGCCTTACACACCGGGTATTACAGGCGTCTATCTTCCTGAATAAACTGTGCCTTACACACCGGGTATTACAGGCGTCTATCTTCATGAATAAACTGTGCCTTACACACTGGGTATTACATGTGTCTATCTTCGTGAATAAACTGTGCCTTACACACCGGGTATTACATGCATCTATCTTTGTGAATAAACTGTGCCTTACACACTGGGTATTACATGTGTCTATCTTCGTGAATAAACTGTGCCTTACACACCGGGTATTACATGCATCTATCTTCGTGAATAAACTGTGCCTTACACACCGGGTATTACATGTGTCTATCTTCGTGAATAAACTGTGCCTTACACACCGGGTATTACATGTGTCTATCTTCGTGAATAAACTGTGCCTTACACACCGGGTATTACAGGCGTCTATCTTCGTGAATAAACTGTGCCTTACACACCGGGTATTACATGCATCTATCTTCGTGAATAAACTGTGCCTTACACACCGGGTATTAGAGGAGTCTATCTACTCACATTATTTGATAAACGATTGTAGGGGCGAAATTCCTGAAATGTGCGTTCATCTAAAACACTTGCAGATTTTTCTTATATGAATTTAAAGATGATAGTGTGTGTTGTACTGAATTTTCAACAGGCAAAAAGCCCTGGCTACCCGAGGGTTTCCCCCTTTTCCCAACGATATTTTATTAGAGGGGGTAGGGGGGGGAATGCATCCTATGAAAGGTCTTGATATCCGCAGTCTAAATCCCAGATCTAAATCCTGTACAATTAAGTTGCGCCTAATAGGCGAGGATTTTATGGTAAGTTGAGGACTGTTATTAATTTTGACCCGACTCATAAAGACATGTAAATGTAATTTTCTTTCCTTTTCATAAAAGCCCACTTGACTCATCAACCCCTATCATTCTAAAACTGTGGCGTCGGTGTGAGCAAAATTACTGGTGATCTGATTTAGATATAAATTAATGCGACAGTAGGGATGCTATCAGTTATAGGGGACCATCAGATGTATTGAGTAGAGTGAGTGAGTAATGGTTGTTTGATGCAAATTTGATAGCTGAGGTCATATTCAGGACGAGAAAACTACATGAGACATCAATCGATGCATGAATGCGTGTCAGTACCCATGTATATATGTACGTAAGGCACTGGGAGAGGACAGAAAAGATGAGTTTAAGACACTTTTCAGATATTGAAGAAAATTTGAGTTACTAGACAACTGATCACCCCTAAAAAAATGAAAGGGTCAGACTGCCTAATAAACAAGATGTATTTAATTAAAAGGAATAAAAGACAATATTTGCATTTTGATTTTATAACATTGGAAAACAAAACAAAAAGGGCAAAAGCTCTTACCGTAATCTCCCGCGTATAAGGCGCAGCTCGCGTATAAGGCGCATCCCCAACTAAGATAATGCAATTCCATGTATAAGGCGCACCTCTAAGGGCAGATTTTTTTGTTAATTTAGTACTGTTCTATAGTAAAATTACCCCCCTATAAGGCGCACCCCAAACTCAAGGCAATGTCCCTCCCACGTATAAGACTCAGCAGCATTTTGTTTGGCGTATAAGACGCGCCTTATACGCGGGAGATTACGGTAATTACACTGACATCACCCCTCCCCCAGCCAGTATGGCGCACCCTTTTTTCGGCAATGTTTAAATACAGCTACATCATAAATGACTACTTGATTGACGGATATTAAGACCAGGACATCGTGGTAGCATTTAATCACTCCTGCATGACACATCACATTTACTTTGGAAGAAAATTTCTTCTTTATCTGTTTTCTTTTTTCTAACTGAGTCATTACCAAACATGTCCTACAGGCCTATGTGCTATTATAAACAGAAGTGGGTCAGACTATTTTTTGCATTAGTTTAGCCGGTAGACAGAAGTATATTTCACTCCATAGAGAGATCGATATAAAGTTATTCTTATAAGGCTTCCAGTAATTTTCTCTATTTCCCTGGATTTGAATGGCCTAGTTGGTGCATACCGCAATATTTATAAAAATAGATTCTGATATAGTGAAATATTCTCTCTACCTTTATATACCGTATGTAAATGAGCTTTTACTCAAGCAACATATATTCAATTAACAGTATGGGGTTTGAATAACTAGATGTTACTTCTAAAACATTGCATTTTAGAGCCCCCATGAGATGACACTATTGCAGCCTAGATCCGCATAACTCAGACGAATCCTGCTTCATACCTTCTATGGTCATAGGGCCTCCCTACACGGGGTATAAAAATAACAGGATGACCTCAAATCCATGCACATCTCTACTCCTCCCCCCCCCCAACTTCTCACCCTTATCCCTTCTCTCTTGTATATGCCCTTCCTTCTACTGTTTCTTACGGGAGATATGGGCTATCTCTATGGCCTTGGCGAGGCCAGCGAAGGTTACTTTTCCCTTGTGTGACATAGGTCAGACCATCATAGCAATAGCATATTAGAGAGCACCCCCCTCCCCTTGGAATTTTTAAAAAAATTTTTTTAATCTATTTACATGTATTTATTGATTAATTAAGTGAGTGAGAGTGAGTGAGTAATAGAGGTTTAACGCCATTTCGCCAGCTAAGGTCATATTCATGGCGAGAACAACATTACACAATTTCACAGAGAAATGTGTCAGTGCCCGCACATATGTGCACCACACACATCCGAAGGGATAGGAAAGAGGAGAAATAGACCCTTTAAAGTGGGCTAGGGAAGCCCGGATTAATTAAGTTACAGAGGAAAAGATACCAAGAGTGCAATCCCAGCCCCTTCCATTCATTCACATTCATGGGTCTGCTAGGCCAGACCCATCTACCAAAGCTACTAGACAGGCAGTTTGAAGGGCATAGGACCTGCCACTACAAAGAAATCGGTTGATATTAAAAATGCCCCTAGTCTGGTGACCTCCCGGGGTGACCTTATCGACTTTCAGATCTGTTTATGTTCAAAATTGAATTTACTTTCAGAGACAGAGTATAATGTATGTGTGTTTTGCAGGTGTGGGGAGGAGGAGGTGGGGGGGGGGGGGAGGGTAGAGGATGGTCGTGGTCCCGTTCCGCTCCAGGGCCCCTTGTGTACCTGGAGTGTCCGTGTTTGGGGGGTTACCTGTGAATCGTGATCTAGTCTACATCCTATACCATAATGTTACACCAACAGGGCTGCTGACTTACAACCCCTCCTTGCTCACAGACATACATTTTGTACTCGTCACTCCAAAATATTGAGACAAACTTCTGATATTATATGCCTGCAAATGTGAATTAAGTTCGTGAGTAAGAGCTACAGATAGTAAAAATGATATACCATTTAGATGATAATTTAACCAAAATTTGAAATTTCCAAAATCTCTTAAGTTATCAAATCAATTCATAATATTTTACCGGGGTACCGTACATCTTAATGTACCACAAAAATGTGCGAGCTTCATCAAGGAAAATAGTTGGAAAATGGAAAGAATAGATACAGTAGAGGGATGGGGTACAAGAGGATGGACGTAAAGGAAAGTAAGGAGGAGGATGAAAAATGATAAAATACACAAGACAATACAAGATGAAGAGGCAAGGAGTGGGACAGGCCGGTTGGAATGGGTAAGGTTGGGGGGGGGGGATGGGCTTGTTTAGCAGGGATGTAAGGGAGTGGTCATTATTTATCAACGGGAAGGGGGGGGGCATGAAAATTTCAGACCCCTCCCGAGGGGGGGGGTAACAACATTTTGACCCCTCTTAAGTCTGGCAGGGATTTTTAATTGGAGTTATATGCTAATACGTCAATGAATGTTTTCTTGTTCCTCTTCAACATCCTGGACATGTGGCATACATGTAGTGTACGTGGCGTTGAAAGCCTAAGAAGGATACTGCAGTCTACCCGGACGCCACCAAGTTTTGTATGTGGTAAACTAATGCATATAACTGGGGAAATCTATGGCCTATCCCTAAAAATCATGGCAAGCTCCTTGAATGTTGAATCTAGGTGATGCCTTGACTGGTCTAGGTGATGCCTGGAGCAGTCACCAGCCATGTGAAAGGACCCTACTCCAGACCATTACGTCCCTCTCATACAGTGCTACTACCTAGTGTGAAACGGGAAAACTAATATCCAGGTCTCATGGAGCCAACACCAATGTAGGCAGCATGGGGGAAGGGGATGATTCCAAGCAAACGGGCCAAAATTTTCCTCCCCCCAACCTCTGGAGGCCGTCTTACGGCCCGTACCCCGACAGTCTTCTCATTTGGGGTTGTCCATAAATGACCTCATGCCATTTTTGAACACCTCCAATAAAGTTTCCGTTCATTGGACGGCCCCTTAATACCAATACTACGATAGCCTGTCGATTTGGCTGGAAGAATGTGCCCAAACTCAGGGTATGCTTTATAGGTGAGGATTTTCAACTACAAAACAGTACTGAAATGACCAACATTAGGCCCAAATGCACCACATAGGTCTGACATGATCGCAGGGTAGGCCTTATACGCCTGATCTGTAAGGTATTATGATAGATTCACTTGTCCCCTTAGGCTAGAGGGTCTTTTCTTTTTATAGACAATTACTTAATCAATCAACTGGATGAAGTGCTAACCGTTATTTCTATGTCATAACAGCCAGCTTATCAAAATCACCTCCCTACTTCAGCCGCCCAAAAAGAATTTTTTGTTGGCTTATTAAAGCCAAGTTAAGGTGACTGTAAGCTTAATTCAAAAGCTACTACTGTCAGATTGAAAACTTTAGAAATAAGCTACCAGGTATGTGTGAACGTAGATCAGGCCTAAAAATTGTTGTGTTCAGGTAAGGGGGTTGAAAAAAATTAGGGTAGGTACTGTAATCATACTTTATTTCGCGCTGTATATATTTTCGCGATTATCCCTTGTAGCTGGTCTGGTTCGTGTGAAGGGTGGGTAGGGGTGAGTTGAGGGTAATGTTGGCCATGTCCTGCTCTTAGACGTCCGTAACTACAGTACATCCTGGGGCATGGTAGAGAGGGTAATCCAAGTTCTATCCCTCAAAAGAAATACCATGTATTAACGAGGATGCTGTCCTTACACATTTGAAGGGTTCGGTGAAAAGGGTCTAATCTCGCGGGGAATCGAACCCCGGTCACTGACTTCAGAGTGCAGAATGCTAACCACTACACCACGAGACCACTGCTACACAGTTCCACCTACTAGCTACGTGTCAGTCACTCATGTGGCCTAGGGACACCGAAACTTGGTTCCCTACACTGTTCCCCCAGATCCAAGCATGGCCAATGGTGCGTCTAGGGGGAGTCCATGCTTGGAACTCACACAACATTAGACACCCAAGGGACTGACACACCACTGACACCTATATGTGTCCCCTTTGCGATGATCCATGTCGCGAGACTACTAGTGTAGGGTTTGGTGAAAAGGGTCTAGTCTTGCAGGGAATCAAATCCCGGTCGCTGACTTCAAAGTGTAGAATGATAACCACTACACCATGAGACCGCTCGTACCCAGTCCACCTACTAGCTACGTGTCAGTCACTCTGGTGGCCTAGGGACACCGAAACTCGGTTCCCTACACATTGTACTATGTGCTTCAAAGGGTTACAATAAATTTATATTACTGTACGATTATTAAACGGCCAGCATTACAGCACAATGCTGTCCTTGAAGTGTTGCACCATTACGACATATAGCATTAATCTACGTAGCACTTTAAGAGTTTATCACTGGTTGTATTCAGTACACCCAAGGCCCTGCTCAAGCATCAAAACGACACTTACAGTAGGCTGATGGTTGTGGAAACTAGACACTTCATTGGTGCATCATGATGACCAAAGGATTGAAAAATAAATGTTAAGGAGTTAATGTGACTAGGTTAGGAGATATGTAGGCAGTCTGAGAAGCTTAGGGAATTAAGAAAATCGGAAATTCGCGAATTCAAATACACACGGAAATGTCTTTTTTTTTTTTTTTTTTTTTTTTTTAGCAAATTCGAGAAAATTTACACAGGCGAAAATATCTACGTTTACAGTAGACAGGGAAATTCTTTCAAAAAGTTTGGGTAGGGCCAAAAAATTAGGGTAGGTAGCGTTACCTGAACCATAAATTTTATAGGCCTCAGTGCTCTTCATGCTGATGGGCCATAAGCCCCTAGAGTAGGGATGTTTTAGCAGTGCAAACACTGACATAGCCCTGTAATGGCATCATCATAGCGTCTTTTAAACAATCTTTTGAACTTAGTTAAAAGAGTGAAATGTGCCTTACTTGTATCTTGTTGAAGTAGGCACCTGCTTCAAAGGGTACCACATTGTACGTTGAGATACCGATGATGGGTTTATCGGTCGGGTTCCGTGCTGTGTAGAAGGCAAGGGCAGTCTCCCCGGGCAAAACCTGCAGTCATAGTCAAATAGAAATTTGATTGAATATATTCATCTTATGGGAACTTCTGTAATTGGTTAAAAGAATTTAGTAGCTTCCAAGAAAGGTATAGACTGTTAAGTCTATTTGGAAATTTAAGAAGGGCTCATTCAGAATTGCTAAAACCGGTACTACACCACGTAAATATGATTTGAGATACATGCACTTTGACTGCTTTTGGTTGACCTGACTTTTTATTCTATTTTTAAAAGAAAACCAACACGAGAAATTAAAAAAAAAATCGAAGGAAAGACAAGACAAAGAAAATACACACCCTGACTTCTGACTGCTGAGGTCTGAAGTTCCACTGCATACTGGAGGCAACATCAGCGTTGAACCTGACGGTGAGAGTTCGGTCTTTGATCGGTGCCATTGTCGCCACTTTACTCACATCATGCCCCGACACCGCCTGACCACCACGCCCTGTTGCCTGGACATGGAAAAAGCAGAAAATCGATCAAATATTGCGATTTAGGAGTACCGGGGGCACTGGTAGTTAGTTGTTTGTCGTATCAAGTGTTGTTATCTTCCTTGTATTCTCGTTTATAAAACCCAGCTCTCTAAAGCACAATACATTTCTAGTCTTCCCCTCTTTTGTTGATCTTGAACATATTTCTTGTGTTTACTACTTAATGGTAAGGTTTAACATGTTTTATGTTGTAACTTATGTAATGCAATAACAATGACGATATAAAAAAAGGTTCATGATGCAAACTTTTCAAAAGTGAACTTTGAGAGCTTGTGATAGCTAAAACTGTATGCTTACCTGACAAAACATTCTGTATAGCGGTACACCCGCATATGCAGCTCCAATCATAAAGATTCCGATTGCAGAAATATAGATGAGGGCTGTCTTGTTTGCTTCAGTTTGCCTTGATGTTGGCCCCTCTAGTCTTCCTCTACACAATAAAAGTTGTATCCGCTGGGGTGAAACGTGACATACAGGTTCCCGTATTGGGCGTAAAGTGCACAAAGTCCTTCTTAGTATATGATTTTGTTTTACATACATCAAATTGAATTGACTCAAATTCCATTGTGAGATGTTTTTGTTAAGGTTGAGTCTTTGGATTTGTTGGTGTTTGAGACCTCGTACACATTGGGAACTGAAGGATCTTAAACCTGCGGGTAGCGAACGCTGTGACACAAGAATCATTCGCAAACATGGCTGAAATGAAAGAAATGGCAAAGTAAGTGATCATGGTAGACCGTGAGTGACATTGTAAGTGGGATTATGATAACATCATAGTCCTTTTCAACATATGATTATTGTTGCTAGGACACAAAGACTAGGGTCATCGTTCCGTGAGAACATCATTCCAGAAGTTGAGGGCACAACGGCTATGCATTAATTGTTGTTTCAGAGGGCTCATACTCATAGAACAAAAACTCACAACCCATACTGGTAAGTCATAAATAATGATCCCTTTGACAGCTTTGTTCCATGTCCCATCTTGGAGGTATGTGGAGATCAATCAATATTTGAATTCGCCAAAAATAAAAATAAATCCCTACCCTTATAGGGTGTGGACCCTTATAGGTAGTGGTCATTATTCATCGACAGTGGGGCATGGCGGTGAATTTATGCACGGACACATGAACATTTTTTACGCCCCCTCTCACCGATGGCAGTCTAAAAATATACGCCACTGACACTGTGGGAGATTTCTACACCCCTCTTTGATCCATAGTCATGTGTAGGCTTTTTTTTTTACTAAAACTTTTAGTAATGTACCCTTCTTTTAGTAAAAGGAGGGTACATTTTACACCCCCTCAGGTGGGTGAAAAGTTTTACGCCCCCCTCCTCCTCAGAAGCCTGAGGCTGAGAAGGGTTAAAAGTTGTTATGACCCTGTTGATATATGATAACCACTCCCTTTAATACCTTGTTATTTTTTCAACAATAAGGGAGTGATCGTTTTTTAACAACAGGGGGGCTGGTGGGTTTGAAGGGGGGGGGGTCAGAATTTTTTCAACCCCTTGACTGGGGGAGTCAGAATTTTTTCAATCCCTCAGATGGGGGGTCAAAATAATTTCACCAGTTTTCAGTGGAAAACCCCGCGCTTTATTATAGGTTAAAAGGGCATGTTCGCGCGCGTTTTTTGTCCCTTATGGATGGGTCAAAAAAATTTTCTACCCTTGAGAGGGGGGTGTTGACATTTTTTTGAGCGTCCATGTGCAAACCCACCAGCCCCCCCTCCTGTTATTAAAAAATGATCACTCCCTAACTGTCACCTGGTAGGTGCACACCACCTCCCCACCACCCCTACCCCCTACCGGACTGAGCAGTCCGTGCCAGAGTCTACTGACAGAAATCGTAGTTGTTGTTATACAATAGCATCTTGAATCTCATTTATTATCGCTCAGTTACAAAACAATGTCAGATATCTTAGCTTCCTACACTTGAAGCAGTTAGTCAGTAAATTTTTACACATCCCCAGGACTAGGGATTGACGAAAAATAGCTACTTTAAGATTATGAGATGTCTAAATCATTAAAAATCCCAAGGACAAAGTTTAATTTTCTCACCAACAACTTCATCGCAGCCATGTTGACATCGGTGAGTTCACTTCCGGTGGCCGCCAGCGCAACTTCCGTTTCGTGTCGGCAACGTCAAAAGTAACATTTTTCATCTACAAAGTAGGTAATTCATTCTATATCCAACTCAGAAGGTTGTATCAAGTTATGAAGAAGTAAAGGCATTGGGCTGATTTGTCTTAAAACACTTTAGTCGAGTGATAGATACTTGTTTTATTGTGCGCGTGTGTCTTGAGCGATAATAGGGGAAAAGCAACCACTGAACCAATCTGACTGAATACTGTGCAATCGCATCGGATCCATGATATAATTCCATGTATAATACTGGTCCATATTGATTGGGGGGGGGGCTTGTAAGCCTTGTGAGATATGGGTGGGGGGGGGGGCATTTTGAAAAAGAGCTCCTTGGTGGGGGGGGGGGGCAAAAACCCGATAAACCTTCACACTGGGTGGTCAAAACTAAATATCAAATTAATTAGGGACTTTAGGTCATTTTTTTAAAGGCTCTATTCCTCTTAGATAACCAGTGCATTGTGTAAAGGATAATCATACAATCTCAACGCACTTGGAATCAAGTCTCTACTCCCATTATTCGCTGAGATATTTCAGGTTGAAGTTCGGATATTGGGCTCTATTCCTGGACAGGTTGCCAATACATAGGGCATCCCAAACATGGCACGTAGACTGCCTTCTGGGTGGGTATATGGATGGGAAGTGTTCAGATTGGCAATAGATGGCCTATTGGATTGGGTATATCTAGAGAACCGTTAAAGATATGGCCTTGAAATTTTCGGTGTGTACCCGGCTTACTATCAACTTTATCTAGGTCACGTTAAGGTGACCTTCATGAAAGGTCAAGGTCATGAGGTCAATATTCTGGGTTTCTAGGTCAAAAGGGCCAAATTCTAAATACTTTGACTATTTATTGTCTATTATGATGCAATGTGATTAGGAATATGTATTTAATTGAATACTGCCCTCGTGTGACCTTTTATGAAGGTCAAGGTCACAAAAAAAGCTATGGTGGCTATGGCGAAGGTCAAAAGCCCATTTTTGCTTAAAATCTCTGGAAAATCATATTTCTAGATGTCATAGCATTGTCTCATGTACAGCTAAGGACATCTACCACTTGAATTATCATAACTGCCTTATTCAAGGTCAAGGTCATCTGCAAGGTCAAGGAGAGTGGGCTATCTAAACTTCAATTCTGAATAACTCTGCAAATAATTGGAGTAGAGACATGATTTCAAGTGCGTTAAAATTGTATGGATGAGCTCTATAACATCTGCTACTTTGTTAAGGTGCATGGTGATAATGACTAATACACTATTCAAAGCCAGTAGTAAGTTCAAGGTCAAATCTTAGCTAAACAGTCAAATTTCAACTGAAAATACCATATTCCCCCCTCCTGTTTAGGTTTGCGCATGGAGATCGAGCGTTGGGACATGCGTGACGCGTCGTTATCGCAACGTAAAACATTTCCGGATGTGCATAGTGCTTTTCATTATTGAAGTGTTCATAGATACATAAGAGTGTTTATGCATGTATATTTGACATACAAACACTTCTATATATGACAGATATTCACAAAATTATGAGTTATATATAAATATTTATTCCAGACACTGCCTAAGAGTGACATTTGTCTACCACAATAGAAGGTATTTAAAACCTACTGGATGCTAAGTGTTAACATAGATAAGTGTTCCTTGTTAATTTGCATTATTTGTCATCGTTGGATTTACAGTTTGCAGTTGCTCGCTTGCCATGTTTCATTATGATAATTGGTAAGTGTTGCTATTTATTGGGAATATCACACTTGATATGATAAACATACAAGGCCAAGATAAAGTGTAATGTGATCTGTGAGTGCAGGATGCCTTAAGGCCCCCTTTGCCAGTATATGTTGTGTTGTTCATGTAACCCAACCCTACTTAGTATATATGCTGGCTCTAAAATTCTTTCTCCAATTTCTTAAGATTTTGAGAAAAAAGTAATTGACAACTCAGTACTTAGACTGCAAGTCCTAGCATAATTAAAAAAAATCACTATTTTGGTTGGTCTGAGTATGCAGAGATGATCTCCATCAATGCTGATGAGAGAAATATGATCATACAATTATTTTGCTTTTCAGGTTACACAACTTGAAGAACACAGATAACAGAATGACACAAGAATACCATGGATACTACTTCAGAAGCCAACCATCAATACCATCTTGTACAATGTATGCACTTGACAAATAAACGGTTTTGAGTGCCTCATTTGAATATTCTGTCAATCATCTTCAACTTCAACAATTCAACTTTAAAATGAACATTGTTAACATAGATTGAAAGTTTGCTTAGCTCTTGTCAGCAAGAGAAGAATGAAGTTTGTTGAAGTCACATATTCTCAGTAAGAAATCATGAAGCAGCAACACTTTTTTGAAAAGCAGGTGATGCAGTCATCAGTACCAGGACGAGGACCCAAACGCAGCATGGATTAACCTTAAAACAAAAGAAATTTACATTAGATCATAATACTTTATAGGTTAGTTTGCTGAATGCATCAAAAGGAAATCTACCTGAAAATCTAGGATTGAACTGTTAACACTTAGTCTCACATATCAACACTATTGAATGTATTATCAAAGGATGACTCCAATCTATACTTAACTTTGTGTTTTCCAGTCATATCCCCTTTTCTGTCCCCTTTTGAGTGTGTCTGGTGCCATATCCATGAACATACACACATGTATCCATCAACCAGATGACTAATGTAGTTTTCTCACCAAGAATATAACCTTAGTGGTCAAAATGGCTCCAGACAGCTAATATTCATTCACTCAACACAATGCCTAAAATGCAAAAAGTAAATTTGCCTATGCAAGTAAAGAAAAAAAAAAGGGGAAAAAAAGCCACCGCCACCACCATACTCTGTTCCATGACATTGTACTCACACAAAATATTTATGTAATACTCTGTTGCTAATACCTGTTCCTTCAAATAAATCCAAATCACTACAATGGTTGATACACACCCATGGTGCAGCCTATATGAATGTTTAACAGTAAAGGGGTTTACACAATTTTGACTAATAGAAATAGCAAAAGGAACACTGAAGATCTAGTGGTATTCATTTAAATTTGTTTCTTAATTCTTTTGTTTTCAAATGCTCAGAGATTTCTTCAACTGGTCCACAATATGATTTCCATATTAATTTGAAAGATGTTGGCTTATGAAAGATTCTAGTGCCAAGTGCAATGTTTGATGGAAAAAAGCCCAGCCTTCCTTATCTGCAGACAAAAATTAAAAGCCGAAAAAAAGGGCACCATTTTGTGCATCACTTCCGAATAGAACCTGCAATCAATGATACATTACCGTAAAACTTGTCACACAAGCCTATCTCTCCTATAAACCACCCCATTAACTTGTAAGCAATTTATATACCAAATTTTGACCAACTGAATTTGTATTGGACTGTAATACCAAGAATAAAAACCTCCCTTGTAAGCCCACTCCCCCTCTCAATATCAAACACATCTACAAGTCAAATTGAGCCTCAAATGTCAAAAAACCCTCCCAATTTCAAACACATCTACAAGGCAAATTGAGCCTCAAATGTCAAAACATCCTTGGCTTGTATGAGAAGTTTAACAGTAGCAGAAAAACTCATAAATATGAAATGTTCAGATTAGCAGCCATGGCGCCTAGGTTTTTTTTACTATATTCAATTTTTTTTTTGCTTTTCTATTCATCAAGTGAATATATACATATCAACAGAACATATACATATGTACATGATATTTACAGTATGGCAGCCTTGGCGCCTAGGCTTTTTTACTATATATTTTTTTTTTTATTTGTTTCATCTACAATCAACTCTAAAACAGAATTTACATGTACAAATTAGCAGGGGAGAGGTAAGAATCTATACATGAGGGGCTCATCCAGACTGGGTAGCCTCATGACTATTGGTCATGTACAACCACAGGTTAAATTCATGAAAATAAATTGGTATTCTGAGGGAAGCCATACCGAACTGGTTCTGGAATAGATTCCATGGAGTCCATGGCTGACGGTCCTAAGAGTAGTAGAGTAGTTACTGAATATGAAATAAAAAGATGACCATATTCAAGGGAATGTTTGAATGACTCCACTTTGCTGATAGAACTGCAGGAATATTGCCAGGAGTTTTGCCTCGTCTAACCTCAGAATGTACCCATTGGACCTACAATCCCTCAGACTAACTTCCTCAGGTGCTCATCTTTCCTCAGAATGTACCGGATGGACCTAAAATGCCTCAGACTAATTTCCGCAAGCGCTCAACAAACCTCAAAATGTACCAGATGGACCTAAGGCAGGATGCAGAATTGAATCAACGGCTATTTCTCTGTTATATATTGACTAATTGATGACAGATTGTGGGTAAATCCCTTAGGGAGTGATCATTTTTTAACAACAAGGGGGGGCTGGTGGGTTTGCGCGCGGATGCGTGAAAAAAATTTCGGCCCCCCCCTCTTGACGGGTCAAAATTTTTTCGACCCCCTCAGGAGGCGAAAATCGTGTGTGAACGCGCCGTAGTAAAGGGGGCAAAAAGATTCTGACCCCCCCTGGTCAAGGGGTTGAAAAAATTCTGACCCCCCTCAAACCCACCAGCCCCCCTCCTGTTGTTAAAAAGTGATCACTCCCTTACCTAGCCTATTCTGGGTCAGGCTGTGACACTGGCTTGTGCACTGAGTGAATCACTGAATGAGCCTTCATCAAACCAAATGTCAATTCCAACTGTTCTAAACAGATCAATGACTCCAATTTTTTTTCCTATTCTATTATTTAGGACCCCAAGTATCTTATTTCTGCCTAGTCATTAGTTAAAAGCAATTTTATATTTATATAATAATAACAAATTGAGGAGACTGACTGTTTGTCAGCAACCAGAGCTCAGCATGGTGCTGCCATAGACTCAGGCTTGGCAGTGCCAGAAGCACCACCACCCCAACTTCCAACTCAATTCCAAGCAAGAAATAATCCTTTGACCTCAATGCAAATGGTACCAGATTAAAGACACTTTCAAACTGTATTAGATGATGCCTGATTCACTCAAGCATGGGGAGAAGTTCTGCCTAGTCATTAGTTAGGGAGAGGTCATTTATTATCAACAGGGGGGTGGTGGGTTTGAGGGGGGGCGTAAAAATTTCAGACCCCTCTCGTGGGGGGCTAAAAAAAATTTGACCCCTCTAGAGGGGGGGGCTAAAAAAATTTACCCTCTTTTTAGCAAAAAAGCCCACGCGCTACTATAGATCAAAGAGGGGGCGCGAAAACTCTCCGGCGTGGGGGGGGGCAGAAAAATTTTGACTGCCATCGAGGGGGGGCGTAAAAAATTTTTGCGCCTCCGCGTGAAAACCCACCACCCCACCCTGTTGATAAATAATGACTACCGTAATCTCCCGCGTAGAAGGCGCGTCTTCTACGCCAAACAAAATGCTGCTGGGTCTTATACGCGGGCGGGTAATTGCCTTGAGTTGGGGGTGCGCCTTATACGCGGGTTTTCCAACATCTCATTTGGGAAAATGCGCCGATGACAGCTTGAACTCATAGCGCCAGCACCGCGGCAGACCGGGAGGTGTCAACGCGCTCGCCGGGGATAAGGCCCACCATGCGCCGATGACAGCTTGAACTCGTAAAGCCAGCAGCGTGGCAGCCCGGTCAGTGTAGATTTGCTCGGCGGGTTTGACGCAGACCGTCACACCGTGTGCCGATGACAGCTTGAACTCATAGCGCCAGCAGTGCGGCAGCCCGGTCGGTGTAGATTTGCTCGGCGGGTTTGACGCCGACCGTCACACCGTGACTCCGTGTGCCGATGACAGCTTGAACTCATAGTGCCAGCAGCGCGGCAGCCCGGTCGGTGTAGATTTGCTCGGCGGGTTTGATGCCGACCGTCACACCGTGTGCCGATGACAGCTTGAACTCATAGAGCCAGCACCGCGGCAGACCGGGAGGTGTCGACGGGCGCTCGGCGGGTTTGACGCCGACCCTGTCCCTCCATTGAACAACTTGATTCATGCAATAGAAAGGTAGGGGAGGGGTATTCCATTTCTAACAGCTATGGACTCCTCTAGAAAATCGCTTTTCTCTCGGAAACCTATTATCGCCCAACGATGTAGTCAAAAAAATGTGGGCAAAAAAAAATTCTGACCCCCCTGGTCATTAGTTAAAAGCAATTTTATATTTATATAATAAGAACAAATTGAGGGGACTGTTTGTCAGCAACCAGAGCTCAGCATGGTGCTGCCATAGACTCAGGCTTGGCAGTGCCAGAAGCACCACCACCCCAACTTCCAACTCAATTCCAAGCAAGAAATAATCCTTTGACCTCAATGCAAATGGTACCAGATTGAAGACACTTTCAAACTGTATTAGATGATGGCTGAGTCATTTGACAATAAAAATGATACCATAGAACTATTCACTCAAGCATGGGGAGAAGTTCTGCCTAGTCATTAGTTAGGGAGAGGTCTATTGATGTGTATCAACAGTGATAATGCACTGGTAACTAGCATTTGGATCTAAAAGGTCTAAGCACCTGATCAAGCAATGGCTGCCTCCATTGAACAACTTGATTCATGCAATAGAAAGGTAGGGGAGGGGTATTCCATTTCTATTGTTCAGATTCCACTAGTCTCTAGGTGCAGTCAGTAGTTTACACTTGCAAGCATATGAATTCTATAAGGGACCAATGAAACATATCTATATTATATTGAACAGTACCAAGATACTGCATAATTATGCTAATTATGCAAATAATATGCGCGGATATGGAATGTTTGGTATCAATCTGGGGTGTTTCGTCCCCCTATAGAACATGCCCCCCTAAAAAATTTGTTTCGGAAAAGAATAAGCGAAATAACTTTTTTAACTAGCGGCCTTTTCGGCCTGAGCCGGTCCACCTGCGCCCTACCCCCAGCCAAAACCTATCTGTTTTAAGTGTCAGCGGCGAAAAAGGGCAGGTTTGTGGAAGGAATGGATCGAAATAGAGGGTCTTTTGGGATGCGGGGGGCAGACGCCAGTCCAGGCACTGGCAGAGAGGGCCAAGAACTGGCAGTTTTACAAATAAAATCATAACTCCCTTAATATAGGAGTTTCCCATAGTGTGACCTATAGATTAAGGGTAGCTCGAGCTGGCGAACGTCATGGCGGTCTTTATTTTCAAATCTGCACAATGGGAACAAAGTTATCGATAATTGAAGCAATTTTGAGGGTATTAATGATACCATAGGCTTAGATATTGATGTTTTAAAGCTATGACATCACAAAAATGGCCATAACTTTCCACCAAATCGTCGTAGGAAAAAAATTCAAACAGCTAAGGACTCCTCTGGAAAATCGCTTTTCTCTCGGAAACCTATTATCGCCCAACGATGTAGTAAAAAAAATGTGGGCAAAAAAAAATTCTGACCCCCCCTGGTCATTAGTTAAAAGCAATTTTATATTTATATAATAAGAACAAATTGAGGGGACTGTTTGTCAGCAACCAGGGCTCAGCATGGTGCTGCCATAGACTCAGGCTTGGCAGTGCCAGAAGCACCACCACCCCAACTTCCAACTCAATTCCAAGCAAGAAATAATCCTTTGACCTCAATGCAAATGGTACCAGATTGAAGACACTTTCAAACTGTATTAGATGATGGCTGAGTCATTTGACAATAAAAATGATACCATAGAACTATTCACTCAAGCATGGGGAGAAGTTCTGCCTAGTCATTAGTTAGGGAGAGATCATTTATTATCAACAGGGGGGGTGGTGGGTTTGAGGGGGGGGGCGTAAAACTTTCAGACCCCTCTCGTGGGGGGGGGCTTAAAAAAGTTTGACCCCTCTTGAGGGGGGGCTAAAAAAAATTTACCCTCTTTTTAGCAAAAAAGCCGCGCGCTACTATAGATCGAAGAGGGGGCGCGAAAAACTCTCCGTGCCTCCGGGGGGGGGGGCCCAGAATAATTTTGACTGCCATCGAGGGGGGGGGCGTAAAAAATGTTCACAAAAATGGCCATAACTTTCCACCAAATCGTCGTAGGAAAAAAATTCAAACAGCTATGGACTCCTCTAGAAAATCGCTTCTCTCTCGGAAACCTATTATCGCCCAACGATGTAGTCAAAAAAATGTGGGCAAAAAAAAATTCTGACCCCCCCTGGTCATTAGTTAAAAGCAATTTTATATTTATATAATAAGAACAAATTGAGGGGACTGTTTGTCAGCAACCAGGGCTCAGCATGGTGCTGCCATAGACTCAGGCTTGGCAGTGCCAGAAGCACCACCACCCCAACTTCCAACTCAATTCCAAGCAAGAAATAATCCATTGACCTCAATGCAAATGGTACCAGATTGAAGACACTTTCAAACTGTATTAGATGATGGCTGAGTCATTTGACAATAAAAATGATACCATAGAACTATTCACTCAAGCATGGGGAGAAGTTCTGCCTAGTCATTAGTTAGGGAGAGATCATTTATTATCAACAGGGGGGGTGGTGGGTTTGAGGGGGGGGGCGTAAAAATTTCAGACCCCTCTCGTGGGGGGGGGCTTAAAAAAGTTTGACCCCTCTTGAGGGGGGGGCTAAAAAAAATTTACCCTCTTTTTAGCAAAAAAGCCGCGCGCTACTATAGATCGAAGAGGGGGCGCGAAAAACTCTCCGTGCCTCCGGGGGGGGGGCCCAGAATAATTTTGACTGCCATCGAGGGGGGGGGCGTAAAAAATGTTCACAAAAATGGCCATAACTTTCCACCAAATCGTCGTAGGAAAAAAATTCAAACAGCTATGGACTCCTCTAGAAAATCGCTTCTCTCTCGGAAACCTATTATCGCCCAACGATGTAGTCAAAAAAATGTGGGCAAAAAAAAATTCTGACCCCCCCTGGTCATTAGTTAAAAGCAATTTTATATTTATATAATAAGAACAAATTGAGGGGACTGTTTGTCAGCAACCAGGGCTAAGCATGGTGCTGCCATAGACTCAGGCTTGGCAGTGCCAGAAGCACCACCACCCCAACTTCCAACTCAATTCCAAGCAAGAAATAATCCATTGACCTCAATGCAAATGGTACCAGATTGAAGACACTTTCAAACTGTATTAGATGATGGCTGAGTCATTTGACAATAAAAATGATACCATAGAACTATTCACTCAAGCATGGGGAGAAGTTCTGCCTAGTCATTAGTGAGGGAGAGATCATTTATTATCAACAGGGGGGGTGGTGGGTTTGAGGGGGGGGGGCGTAAAAATTTCAGACCCCTCTCGTGGGGGGGGCTTAAAAAAATTTGACCCCTCTCGAGGGGGGCCTAAAAAAAATTTACCCTCTTTTTAGCAAAAAAGCCGCGCACTACTATAGATCGAAGAGGGGGCGCGAAAAACTCTCCGTGCCTCTGGGGGGGGGCCCAGAATAATTTTGACTGCCATCGAGGGGGGGGGGGCGTAAAAAATGTTCACAAAAATGGCCATAACTTTCCACCAAATCGTCGTAGGAAAAAAATTCAAACAGCTATGGACTCCTCTAGAAAATCGCTTCTCTCTCGGAAACCTATTATCGCCCAACAATGTAGTCAAAAAAATGTGGGCAAAAAAAAATTCTGACCCCCCTGGTCAAGGGGTTGAAAAAATTCTGAGCACCCTCAAACCCACCAGCCCCCCCCCCCCCCCCCCCGTTGTTAAAAAATGATCACTCCCTTACCTAGCCTATTCTGGGTCAGGCTGTGACACTGGCTTGTGCACTGAGTGAATCACTGAATGAGCCTTCATCAAAATAAATGTCAATTCCAACTGTTCAAAACATATCAATGACTCCAATTTTTTTTCCCATTCTATTATTTAGGACCCCAAGTATCTTATTTCTGCCTAGTCATTAGTTAAAAGCAATTTTATATTTATATAATAAGAACAAATTGAGGGGACTGTTTGTCAGCAACCAGAGCTCAGCATGGTGCTGCCATAGACTCAGGCTTGGCAGTGCCAGAAGCACCACCACCCCAACTTCCAACTCAATTCCAAGCAAGAAATAATCCTTTGACCTCAATGCAAATGGTACCAGATTGAAGACACTTTCAAACTGTATTAGATGATGGCTGAGTCATTTGACAATAAAAATGATACCATAGAACTGTTCACTCAAGCATGGGGAGAAGTTGGTAAAAACGTCATACTTACTCGGATTTTAGTCTGCTTTGGCGCTACGTGAAAGTCATGTCATCCCTGATTGGTTCAGCCAGGTCATGTGATTTCTATTGTCTTTTTTATGGACACCAAGATCATGTGATCAGGCTGTGTCTCAGGCAAATTGTCTGTGCCACTTCTGTAAAACTGCAGCAGCAGCAGAAAGTTGAACAGCCCTCCAGATATTTTCGTCACTGGAGGGCTTAAAATACTCCGATTTGAGCCAGGAAAACGTCCACATGATTGTAAAA
Source organism: Acholoe squamosa (assembly GCA_949317995.1). NCBI lineage: Eukaryota > Metazoa > Annelida > Polychaeta > Phyllodocida > Polynoidae > Acholoe > Acholoe squamosa. Next base: position 20,877,087 of record OX439040.1, read on the forward strand.
CCTTCAAGCATAATCCTGACAAAGAAGTGAGTTGATTAGAATAAGAGTTTTGGCTGTAGAAGCCCAGAACCGATCACGTTCAAGTGCGGCGAAGTTGCGTCATGAATGTCCCGAACGATTTTCTCCCCGCGCGAACCTCCCTAAATTAATATGGGCAATTCAAATATCGGCGCCTAGGGACCCCAGAATCCACTAGGGGCGCCACTTAGGGTAGTTGCAGTGGGAGCTGTGCAGGGGGCCCAGGCAGACTCTAGACACTGCACTAAAACCCTTCTCTGAGGGAGTGCTCTTTAACATATGTTTACAGGTTAATAGTTAAATGTATAGACCAAAGAAAGGCCTATTCAACCATATACAACAAAAGTGCTTCCATGTGAGAAAACATAGGATTCTGCTATTGTCTAAGACACGGTATTTTCAGAATCTGCCCAGACAATGAAGTTATCAATGCTACTGGTTGCTACTCAGTATTTAGGTTGGACTTTATCTCAAGATGCACTGTAAAAAAAATTCAGAACAATCGGACGATGCTCTCACATGCTCCCAAAGGATTTTGTTGATTGAATGTGAAGCTCCATGACCTCCAAGTGTAAGATCTAGGTCAAAGGTCAAGGTCAAAAGGTCATTTGACTACACGATTACTTAGGTCATATATCTATCTATCTAGGATTTTTGGAATTTTTTAAAAACTCCTACTTGAAGTGAAATTAGGTTTGACAGGGTGTTTTAGAAAAACCCTAGATTTTGAATGTCTTTGGCCACAACTTCTTAGCTCTAATAGCCTCTATTATAATAGAAATGTATGGGTAGCAAATCCTGAGATTTACCGACATAAATTTCATCATATCTCAGGTTCTATGATTGATAGAAACAAAATTCCAAAAGATTTAGATTTCCCAAAAGAAATGTGTACCCCACGTTTAAGGTCCACCTGACTTGAAATAAATGGTATGCCCCAGATTCTGACATATTAAAGTAGTGTCTTCACTGTATGCATTGTACTACGCTAGCTGTGTTATTGTGTACTAGAATTTCCCAAGGGATGTTTTAATTAGCGCGGTGACTCTAGGTCCTACTCATAAGACTTGTTTACTAGTGTATGGTTCAGAGTCGCCACGGTGTTAAGCATAGGGGGAGCCTGCAGTCTATTTTGGTTTGTGGCTCCTCTGCTATGGACTATTCCTACACAATGTTCTAATATAATAACAACACTGTGTGTGTTTTAACTATGAGTAAAGGAATTTCCAGAATATATCTCATACTTTTGATTTTATTCACAGATTAGACATTACAATATTTGGAGCCCTATGGCAGATTAGCATTGGAGCATTTTAAGATTCAGAAATGCATCTCTGTAGCCTTTGTTTTAGAATTGTTTCTTCTGAAACTACTATAAGTATGTACCGTAATCTCCCGCGTATAAGACGCACCTAGAGTTTTGGATTGTGCCCAAAAGAATGAAATATTCATAACTTTTCTTCTACTGAATGGATTTTCAAAATTTGAAAAGCTATGTGTAGCTCTGGCCTCCCAGACACCACTGGAGCCATCTATGTTATAATATGACTTAGGGGGAGTGTAATATATCAAAATGAAGCTCGTGGTGTCCCCCTTGTGGATCCAGGGAGAACTAAAACCTCATGTATAAGACGCGTCTTATACGCGGGAGATTACGGTAGTACAGGTTTTTATCTCAGAGGGTCATGGTACACTTTTATCATATTTTCTGTATTTTAACAATCTCTGTTAAAGATCTCTATGGAGAAATCAGTGCTAAAGTGTGTGTTGCCATCTCTGCACTTTTTTAATATCAGAGGAGGTCTAAGCGTAAGGACACCTTGTGGAACTGCTATGTTCTTCTCTGTGTAAAAGTTTTTAGTTCACCTTGAAATAATGCTTTCTCATAATATCTATATCCTGTTGGTGATGAAACATTACAATTACTTATTTCATTATATTACACTTTATAAAAGATTTTGTGAAACACTGTGAAACCATTTATGTATGCAGGTGTCCTGACACTCTACTCCTCCTCTACAGAGAGGTGGGGTGATCTGGCCAGTTTGCTGACCACTGGCCCATGACGAGGTACAGACTATTACAAGGTGATTGGCAGTTGGGTGTGTGTGTGTGGGGGGGGGAGGCAGAACAGGGTACCAGTCAGTCGTCAGTCGTTTCTGAAACCTCCCCAGCCGGGAGGGTGATGTGGGCATGGGCAGTGGGGCTCTAAACATATGGGTCATAGAAAATAAGAGAGAAATTTATCAAAATCACAAAATCATTGAAAGATTAGATGGAAAATGAACAGAAAAATCGAAAATAAATCAGGAATTTTTAAACCTTAGGATATGTAGAAAAAATACAGCCAATTGAGTAAAATAAATAACTCCTTTATGAAAAATAGAGAGATTTGTAAACCAGGGGTCAGAAGTAGGAGGCCTCAATTGGACCCTTATCTTATCTCTTATCACTGATCTTCTCAAAACTTCTCCCGACTGACCACTGACTGGTACACTCATAATGACACACTTGTTGACTATGACATTGGACATTGAATGAGACTGGTCCCTCTGACAGCTGAGTGAGGTGCTTGCAGAATGGACAGTCTACATGCAATAAGTACTTAGCTGCAGTGGGTACCGTAATCTTTCGCGTACAAGGCACCCCCCCAACTCACAGGGGGGGCTGTTCTGCGTAGAAGGCGCCCCCCTCCCCACCCCCACCCCCCCATTGTACACTGACCGGGCTGGCGCGGTGCTGGCTCTATGAGTTCAAGCTGTCATCGGCACACAGTCGGCTTGAACCCGCCAAGCACCTGTACACCGACCGGGCTGCTGCGGTGAGGGCTCTATGAGTTCAAGCTGTCATTGGTACACGGTCGATGTAATGCCCGCCGAGCGCCTATACAACGACCAGGCTGCCGCGCTGCTGGCTCTATGAGTTCAAGCTGTCATCAGCACACGGTTGGTGTAATGCCCGCCGAGCGCCTATACACCGACCGGACTGCTGCGCTACTGGCTCTATGAGTTCAACAAGCTGTCAATAGCACACGGTCGGCTTGAACCCGCCGAGCGCCTGTACACCGACTGGGCTGCCGTGGTGAGGGCTCTATGAGTTCAAGCTGACATCAGTACACGGTTGGCGTAATGCCCGCCGATCGCCTATACACCGACCAGACTGCTGCGCTACTGGCTCTATGAGTTCAAGCTGTCATCGGTACACGGTTGGCGTAATGTCCGCCGATCGCCTATACACCAACCAGGCTGCTGCGCTACTGGCTCTATGAGTTCAGGCTGTCATCGGTACACGGTTGGCGTAATGTCCGCCGATCGCCTGTACACCGACCGGACTGCTGCGCTACTGGCTCTATGAGTTCAGGCTGTCATCGGTACACGGTTGGCGTAATGTCCGCCGATCGCCTGTACACCAACCAGGCTGCTGCGCTACTGGCTCTATGAGTTCAGGCTGTCATCGGTACACGGTTGGTGTAATGTCCGCCGATCGCCTATACACCAACCAGGCTGCTGCGCTGCTGGCTCTATGAGTTCAAGCTGTCATCGGTACACGGTTGGCGTAATGTCCGCCGATCGCCTGTACACCAACCAGGCTGCTGCGCTACTGGCTCTATGAGTTCAGGCTGTCATCGGTACACGGTTGGCGTAATGTCCGCCGATCGCCTGTACACCGACCAGGCTGCTGCGCTGCTGGCTCTATGAGTTCAAGCTGTCATCGGTACACGGTTGGCGTAATGTCCGCCGAGCGCCTATACACCAACCGGACTGCTGCGCTACTGGCTCTATGAGTTCAACAAGCTGTCAATAGCACACGGTCGGCTTGAACCCGCCGAGCGCCTGTACACCGACTGGGCTGCCGTGGTGAGGGCTCTATGAGTTCAGGCTGACATCAGTACACGGTTGGCGTAATGTCCGCCGATCGCCTATACACCAACCAGGCTGCTGCGCTACTGGCTCTATGAGTTCAGGCTGTCATCGGTACACGGTTGGCGTAATGTCCGCCGATCGCCTATACACCAACCAGGCTGCTGCGCTACTGGCTCTATGAGTTCAGGCTGTCATCGGTACACGGTTGGCGTAATGTCCGCCGATCGCCTATACACCAACCAGGCTGCTGCGCTACTGGCTCTATGAGTTCAGGCTGTCATCGGTACACGGTTGGCGTAATGTCCGCCGATCGCCTATACACCAACCAGGCTGCTGCGCTACTGGCTCTATGAGTTCAAGCTGTCATCGGTAAACGGTTGGCGTAAGGGAGTGGTCATTATTTGTCAACGGGGGAGGTGGTGGGTTTGAGGGGAGGGGCCACCACCCCCCCTGTTGATAAATAATAACCACTCCCTAATGCCTGCTGAGTGCGTTCAGACCTACTGGCTCTATGAGTTTAAGCCACATCAATCAGTCTCCCAATTGAAAGGCAGAAAAACCTGCGTATAAGGCGCACCCCAAACTCAAGGCAATGCCCCTCCCGCATGCATATAAGCCCCAGCAGCATTTTGTTTGGTGTAGAAGACGTGCCTTCTACGCGGCAGATTACGGTAGTTTGGGTTGAATTTGTGCTATATACTAGGGTAAAGTGACCATGAGTCGTCCACTTGGACCCCTGTGCAACCTCTGACTTTTTCTAGGATCTGTGCTATAGGAGGCTTACTTGGAGGGGATATCAGAAAATGGTTATGAAAATTATCCTGAAGTGTTTGTCTTTCCAACAAATAAGGTTAGAGCTCTTATACTCATGTCCATAAGGCCCTATAAGCCTTCCTTTTCTAGGTGATGTCTGTTTATCAACACCAGTACCATGAGTTGGCCACTAGTACCATGAGTCGGCCACACTATATCAATAATCAAACTGGGTAGGAGAGTGTTTTTTGTGTACTTGTGCTAGGAAAGGGCAGATTTTCAGTTTACTGGTAAGTGACAGGGTGTGAATGTAATGCATATACAAGATTTATATATTTATATACGACTCAAGGTCACTCTACCCTACCAAAAGCCCATATGATAGTATGCCTTTTCTATCTGTCTCACCAACTGAAACTAGACACAAGATTCAGGGGCATAGGAAGCAAATTTTTATTGGGGGGGGCCCAGGGGTCTCGGTTGGGGGGGGCCTGCTATATTTTTATATACCGTAATCTCCCGCGTATAAGGCGCGTATTATACGCCAAACAAAGTGCTGCTGAGTTTTATACGTGGGAGGGACATTGCCTTCAGTTTGGGGTGCGCCTTATAGGGGGGGGGTAATTTTACTATACAACAGTACTAAATTAACAAAAAATCTGCCCTTAGAGGTGCGCCTTATACGTGGAATATACGCGAGCTGCGCCTTATACGCGGGAGATTACGGTAGGCTTATATAGGGAACCTCCTCATTATTGGGGGGCCCAGGCCCCCCCCCCCTTTTTCTACGACCCTGAGATTACAAGTCACCGCGCCATGTCTCACAGGACTATTCTCTACTATTGTATTAAAATCTACAACACTATGGTTTTATTCCCTATGCATTCATGATTTCTTTTAAACAGTCACACCTGCAGTTCCGGGTACTCTGCTATTAGAAAACATCTTTATGTCTGGAACAGTATCCCGTATCTCACATCAAGTAACAGCCCCCCAAATAGTCATAACACATGCAAATAATAACCTTTTTGTGTCATTTTAAAAGTTTTCAACGTTTCTTACTCAAATAACATGAAAGGCATAGAAAAGTCCACTCGTATTACTATTAGGGATGACTGAAGGTTATCTGATTCTGCGTTGCCTCGTAAGATAACTCGTGAACATTTGTCTATGTGTCTCATATGCAAGGACAACTTACTACGCCTTATACTAGAATTCGCCTGAAGTCAGGGTGTGTCTTAAGGATGTAAGGGTTTGTGGCCTTACGGACCTGGGGGGTTCGGGTCTTACGATTCGGAAAGAAAGAGTAAGACAGTATTCCAAGTGTATGCCAACGGTTAGGTTTATTACTTAATGCACACTCACGGCTGCCGAATGATATCAAAGAGGCAGCTAATATTAAAAGACAGTGGTTTACATAGTGTGGAGGCCAGAAGGGCCTCTGACGTAGCGGCTGAGCCCTGGGCTTTATATACGGACCCAGGTGTTCGTCGTCAGATGTCCCCACAGACCCGGATCGGTGCTGCCACCTATCCGGAACCTGAGGAACGTCCGACGACTCGACTCACCCGCCACGTCAGACGGTACCCAACTCCTATGGTAGTAAAGTGTACCTCTACACCACTCCCCCAGACATTTAGGAGGGTGTTATACGTATAATATTACTAGGATAACATTTCTACATGTCTAAACCTTTAGTAATAGAGGTACAACCACAGGTATAACATTAGCACTAAATAAATTGTGAACCAGATGTCATATATATATATTCGATAGTGAATTTTAGTTACATATAACGATTAGGATGTTGAAATATTATACGAATTACTTGAAGAAGAGACAGTTATGTGAAACGGAACTGTCTATTTAATTATTATACCACATAATATTGTATTATATTTCAGGTATAATTAATAAGACAAGTAATATGAATCGTATACATGTGATGATGACAGCTATATGTAACGGAACTGTCGATAATAAAACATATCACAAAATAACATCCGTACGTGTGTTTGTAGTCATTGACACCACATTTGAATATGTAGTCTTAAAGAAGACTGTTATAGTAACATCACTATCTAATGACATGTCGTATATTAATATTATACGAATCCGTTAAGGATTCCGTGAGTAGTACGAATATGATTATTTATAACATACACTTGAAAAAAAAACATCACGGTGTGATAATGAATATAATAATATATTATCACCGTGTACCTAATAACTTTTATAGCACCAGATCATTATACTTATTATATAATTTGTCTCGCAGGACAATAATATGTGTTATCTGGTGAAGTTTAACGGATCTTATAATATAAATACTAATAGTGATTAGAGATCCGTATCAGGAAATGTCTATGTACCCGTATTATAATATGTATCTAGTGGATATGTACATACATATAATATTATAGAAAAATAGAAATATGACATTATATACAATATACAGGAATTATAAATGCTGCTGGAGTCTTCTGCTGTATCCTCCGGGTACTAGTAGGTAGGTGTGGTCAGCTAACCACGGGATGGACGTGCTAAAGTTTATAGTTTCCTTATATTGAGTGAACACGGTAGTTGATTTGGGGCAGCTACCCACAATCCTCTAGTAGTGCTAAAGTTTATAGTATATCCGAATGGTGTAGATTTGTAGAATATTAGTCCGGATGTGTCAACTGTGTAGAGAACGTAATCCTTTTTAAGTTTTAGTTGACATAAGTAAAATAATAGTCCGATATAGGTTGATCCGGAAGTAATAGTAGTAGAGATATAAGTCCATTCGGGAGTACAGATGAGTTGTAGAGGTAAATCGTAAAGTCCATCCTAGTAATTGGTTAGCACGGGTAACAGCAGGAGTCTGGAACTGGCATCCGGATACGTCTCACAGCAGCAAGTCTACTATCGGATTGTTCATGGATGAAATTATAAATCCGAATAGGCTATTCAGGGTGTAATAAATGTTATACAACCTGAATAATAGACTGGTCAAAGGAACCCGGAACACATAGTATAGGTGTTCATGCACTAGTAAAAGCATTCGCAGACCTTTAGGGTTCCGCAAAGACTATATCTGGTCATTTGGTGTTGGAAAAAAATTATGGAAGAAATAACCCTAGCATGCTTTAAACGGATTTCTTAGCATGCTTCTTCTTTAGAAGAGCTAAAGCCGACTCGGGAGTGCCGTCCCACTCGTCCAAGTCGACTCCGAACACCCTCATGAACTTAGTGTTCAGGTTGGTGTTCCGAGTGATCTCCTCCTTTACACGCTTTTCCAACACGTGTACATCCATAGCTGCTTTTTCTTGAGCAGCTGAGGCAGCCTCCTCCTGGGCCTTTACATCGTCCCGGATGAGAGTCTCGAGACGTTGCTTTTCAGCGTCGCCCACCTGTTTCATACACAACAGGGTTTCGTTTAGGAGACCCTGATGAAACTCGATCGCTTTCTCACGAACGGTCTTCTCCCAATGGGTGTAGATGGCCTTCTGGACATCTGCCTCCCCTTGGCGAGACTTCTCAAACCAAACTTCCGCATTACCAGTTTTAATGGTAATGGCGTCCTTCGGTTTCTCAGGTGCCGCGACAGCCTTGGGAGGAGTCGAGGCGGCCTGTGGACCACTTCCGGGTTTAGGACTCCCGGACACACCTGTCGTTGGTACACAGAAGGCAGGTGGTACATTCTGTTTCAGTCCCATTTGCAGGTACATGTTTAACTGCTCCTGGGTAAAGGTAACTGGTGGGGCGGCTGATGCGGATGCAGATCCGGCGGCAGCAGATGCGGTGGTCTTCTTTGGCATAAGGCGACCATCCTTTCCTACCACCAAGGTCTGGCTCTCAGGTCCAGGTCCCTGGTTTAAGGACGGAAAGTTTCGAGAACTCACTTTCCCAGGTTTAGATACGGCTCCAGCGTATCCGGCAGGTTCAGGCTTCTTGAACACCGGAGTGCCCTGAGCCTGTTCTGCGGGGTGCCTTGTCAGAGGGGACCTGGAACGGTCCTCTGCTCTGACCTTCGGTTTTGTTGTGCTCTGACCATTACCATTGCCGCCACGGTTCTGGTCTCTCCTGCTCCTTTCACGAGCTCTCTTTGCATCCTTTCCGGATTCCTCGCATTTCTGCCAGAGAGACTCGTGCATGTCCAGTTTACCCTTTCCAGGAGTCAGGACTATCTTTGCTCGGAGTTTCGAATCCTTGGTCTTCGGAACTTCGCAGAGGACTTGGTCCCCTGGTCGGATCTTAGACCAAGCATCCTCGCTCAGGCTATCGAACTCCTTCATGAGTTCCTGATGAAGCTCCATGATGCGCTTCCGGGCCCCGTCCAAACCTTCTGCGTGGCATTTCTTCTGGTGTCTAGCCAGATCACTACGTCGGTTGTATTGCACCTTCGTAGTACACTTCTTGCCCTTCTTACCATAACTCGGATCACAAATGTAAACCGGGTGATGGTGGAAGTGGGCCTCTACCAGATGCCTTTGGAACCGGGCTGGAGTACTCCAGGTCCGGATCGAGACATCACTCGCATCCTGGCAGATAGAGAAGGGACAGGACTTTTGATCGTCACCGTACCACTTCTCTAAAGCCCAACGCAGCTTCCTCCTCTGGGTATAAGTGTAATACCCTTCGGTGTGGTTTAGCATAAGCCACATCTTTCGATAGGCTTTGCTCGGATTGGGGTCCTCGTCCGAAAGGCGCATCCAATCTTCATCATCCGACTCATCGTTCTTATTGATTGAGTCTGGACAGGCATAGAGGGTAGAGCCGTCCTTCTTAACTCCGTACGCACAGTCGGAGAAACACGTCGGGATCCGGGTTTTAAATCCGGATTTGGCGTTAGCCCAACGTTCGGCCTCGGTTTGAGTTGATGGAGTGGCCTTCTCATCATACTCAACCGAGGATTCGTGCACCGACTCCTCGTCAGACGACTCAACCTCCATGGCAGTACTACCAGTGGTTGAGGTGCTGGGTTTCGGCTCGGCTCTCGCAGAATCCGGGAGATTCTTGAGCTTCCGAGCAGCGGATCGTCGGTTCTTACTGACCTTCCAGTCTTCCTCCGGTTCCTGGGTTCCGGATGTGCTGGAGGTCGTGGCTTCTACTGGAGTAGTAGTGCTGCCGGTAGCTGATGTAGCACTGGCGGAGCTTCTGGTGGCAAGCTTCAGGTCGGGGATAGGAGGTGCGGGTGCTTCCGCGGCCCTCTTAGCCTCTTCCTGTGCCTCCTGTTCGGCAGTCATGCGGCGGACAATAACCGTCCGAAGGGCTGCAGCTCGGTCCAATCCGATTAGTGAATTGTTCTGGACATCCACCAATTCCTGTTCGGTTATGTAGTAACCGTCGTCCCACTGCTCGAAGTTAGCAGCGGCCTCCCGGAATTCCTTAGTGGTCCGGCACGGCGTCCGGATAGCACTAGGGCGTGGGTAGGTCTGGCCATCGGTATCCCAGACACAGCCTACCCAGTTAATGTTCGTAGCCTTGACGTTCCACAGGGACTTGTCAGGCTTCGGATACGCTCCGAGCTCGAAGGCTCGGTTAGCTGCATACACGGTTTCACGGAAACCAGCGTCCACCATAAGTCCCCGTTGGAACCACGGCCAGTCTCGAAGCCACTCGGGAGGCATCCTGGTCAGCTGTTCGGGAGCCATGACGCCCTCGATAGCTATCCTGACTTTCGGGTCCATCCTGACTGGTGTCCCGTCCGCGTAGGTCACTTGTGCCTGCAGTTCCGGGTGGACATACAGGTAGCGACCATCATAGCTAGCTGGAAAAGGCTCCGCCACTGCTGGCTTCCACTCATCCTTCTGTCCGTCAACTTGGGTAGTTTCGGACTCTGTCGCTGCGGGTTCAGCACTCGCAGTCGCTCCGGATCCCTCTGCTGGGAGTGGAGACAGCAGTTTCTCTGGCTCATTGAGTGAGAATGAAGCCAGCTTCTCCTCGAACGAGCGATCCGTGGGTTCCTCCACGTCCATCATCTCGCTCTCTTCCTGTGTAACAGGCGACAAAGCTTCCGGAAAAGCTTCTGCGGACGGAGTCAGCTTATCCGGGTCACCGGATAGCTTGGCTGCAGCTACGGATTCCTCAGCCATGACTGGGGAATCGACCACGGGAGTAAACTACTCCTTTTTCCGGCTTTTACGGCGCCGGGGCCGACACTAGCGGAGTCTGCCTGCTGAGAGACAGACTCTGAGGGCGCACAAGGGGTTTGCTAGATGGTAGAATTCAAGAGAGAAGGGGTGACCCGACTGTCTCAAACACTACCAAAAAACAATATGGCGACGGGCCAGCTTTCGTGACGTCATTTCCCCGCGGTCCGCGAGGTCACGAGAGGTCAGCCGAGACTGGACACGGTGACGTCATGCGGAAACGCACGTGCTACAGGCGGTACATCAACAAACTGATTGTTTTTAGGTAATTATCGCTCACCCCGATGACTCGACTGGGGATTTAAGTGGAGATTATGGAAAGCTTAAGCAAATCCACCGGATTATCCGTCCACTACCCATTGGTACATCATGCGGGGGCGACAAATAAGCCTTTTAGGGTCAGTTGTCATCCGTTCCTCTAAATGTAAACATTACACTCGTTGTGTATACAGGTTAGGTCACTGCAGTCCTCTGGGCAATTCGGGGGCTGCGGCGAACGTATCTCCCCTTCTCGGATAGTTCTTTATCGGACCTGACAGTCTGAAGAGCTTTTTCTAGGTGCTTCTTAGCCTTAGAAACACCTTTCCTCTTCTTTCTGTCTTCACCTGCCGAGACTTTTTTAACTCCCCCACGCTTAATCGGTGTTGGCGTGGGTGTCACTGATTCGGAACACTTTTTGGGTCTACCTTGACCACGCTTCACTGTAGTGTTCTTTACCTGGTCTATTATGCGATTCTGATTCAGGATCCTTTCGGAACCTTCACCATACATTTCTGTGGAGGTCTCCCTCCCAGACCATCTCCTTAATCTAGCCACATTTGACTTATAGAGTCGACCAAGGTCAGATTTAATAATTACGGTACAATCACTGATAATTTGTGTTATAGTAAAGGGACCGTCCCAATTAGACGCTAATTTTATGTGTCTAAGTGGTTCATGTAATCTGAGGACTCTGTCTCCGGATTGGAATTTCCGATGCTTTAGATCGGTATCGTATCCTACTTTCTGCCATTTGGCACTTTTCTCCAAATCAATTCGGACAGACTCATATGCTTTTCTAAATCTGTCTCTTAAACATTCCACAAAAACTACATGGCAAGGTAGTTCAGGGTCCATTCCTACGACTCCAAAAACTAGGTCAGCAGGCATTATCAAATCCTCTCCGAATACTAAAAGGTTCGGAGAACAATTTGTACTTGAATGTACCGTACTATTATAAGCATGTGTCACAAAATGACATTGCTCATCCCAGTCATCCATATGTTCATTAACGAGTGACTTTAGGACTTGGATGAGGGTTCTATTGAACCTTTCCACCAATCCGTCGCTTTGTGGTCTATACGGATTGGTTCTAGTCTTGCAAATAGCCAAGTATTCGCACATACCCTGCCAGAGATTTGATTCGAACTCTCTGCCTTGGTCACTGTGTAACATTAATGGTACACCGAAGCTTAGTACCCAACCTTTTACAAAAGCTTCGGCACAAGTAATTGCTTTGTGGTCCGGTAGTGGAAATACTTTAGTGTATTTCGTATAATAATCACACACTACCATCATACAGGTATTATCATTAGCGGTTGTATTAAATCCACTAATAATATCTACCCCGATTCTTGCGAATCTAACTCCGAAAAGTTCTTGGGATAGGGGAAGTTTGCCCATCCCGGGTCCGGGTTTGTTTTTACAACAATCCGGACAGGTGGTTACCCATCTTTGCAAGTCCCGTGTCATGCCAGGCCAATAGTATTTCTTGGAAAGTCGTGCTAGCGAGCGTT